>CM077907.1:12500-113302 GCA_039720435.1 Amazona ochrocephala
CCCCCAAGCACAGACCAAACCCCCCCCAGGCACAGACCAAACCCCCCCCAGGCACAGACCAAACCCCCCCCAGGCACAGACCAAACCCCCCCCAAGCACAGACCAAACCCCCCCCAAGCACAGACCAAACCCCCCCAAGCACAGACCAAACCCCCCCCAAGCACAGACCAAACCTCCCCAAGCACAGACCAAACCCCCCCCAAGCACAGACCAAACCCCCCCCAAGCACAGACCAAACCCCCCCCAAGCACAGACCAAACCCCCCCCAAGCACAGACCAAATCCCCTATTCAAAGACCAAGCCCCCCCCAAGCACAAACCAACCCCCCCAAGCACAGACCAAAGTCAAGCACAGACCAAACCCCCCAAGCACAGACCAAACCCCCCAAGCACAGACCAAAGCCAAGCACAGACCAAAGCCAAGCACAGACCAAACCCCCCCAGCACAGACCAAACCCCCCCAAGCACAGACCAAACCCCCCAAGCACAGACCAAACCCCCCCCAAGCACAGACCAAACCCCCCAAGCACAGACCAAACCCCCCCCAAGCACAGACCAAACCCCCCCCAAGCACAGACCAAACCCCCCCAAGCACAGACCAAACCCCCCCCAAGCACAGACCAAACCTCCCCAAGCACAGACCAAACCCCCCCCAAGCACAGACCAAACCCCCCCCAAGCACAGACCAAACCCCCCCCAAGCACAGACCAAATCCCCTATTCAAACACCAAGCCCCCCCCAAGCACAAACCAACCCCCCCAAGCACAGACCAAAGTCAAGCACAGACCAAACCCCCCAAGCACAGACCAAACCCCCCAAGCACAGACCAAACCCCCCAAGCACAGACCAAACCCCCCAAGCACAGACCAAAGCCAAGCACAGACCAAACCCCCCCAGCACAGACCAAACCCCCCCAAGCACAGACCAAACCCCCCAAGCACAGACCAAACCCCCCCAAGCACAGACCAAACCCCCCCCAAGCACAGACCAAACCCCCCCCAAGCACAGACCAAACCCCCCAAGCACAGACCAAACCCCCCAAGCACAGACCAAACCCCCCAAGCACAGACCAAAGCCAAGCACAGACCAAACCCCCCCAGCACAGACCAAACCCCCCCAAGCACAGACCAAACCCCCCAAGCACAGACCAAACCCCCCCAAGCACAGACCAAACCCCCCCCAAGCACAGACCAAACCCCCCCCAAGCACAGACCAAACCCCCCCCAAGCACAGACCAAACCCCCCCCAAGCACAGACCAAACCCCCCCCAAGCACAGACCAAACCCCCCCCAAGCACAGACCAAATCCCCTATTCAAACACCAACCCCCCCAAGCACAGACCAAACCCCCCCAAGCACAGACCAAACCCCCCCCCAAGCACAGACCAAACCCCCCCCAAGCACAGACCAAACCCCCCCCAAGCACAGACCAAATCCCCTATTCAAACACCAACCCCCCCAAGCACAGACCAAACCCCCCCAAGCACAGACCAAACCCCCCCCCCAAGCACAGACCAAATCCCCTATTCAAACACCAACCCCCCCAAGCACAGACCAAACCCCCCCAGCACAGACCAAACCCCCCCAAGCACAGACCAAACCCCCCCAGCACAGACCAAACCCCCCCAAGCACAGACCAAACCCCCCCCAAGCACAGACCAAACCCCCCCCAAGCACAGACCAAACCCCCCCCAAGCACAGACCAAATCCCCTATTCAAACACCAACCCCCCCAAGCACAGACCAAACCCCCCCAAGCACAGACCAAACCCCCCCCCAAGCACAGACCAAATCCCCTATTCAAACACCAACCCCCCCAAGCACAGACCAAACCCCCCCAAGCACAGACCAAACCCCCCCCAAGCACAGACCAAACCCCCCCAAGCACAGACCAAACCCCCCCCAAGCACAGACCAAACCCCCCCAAGCACAGACCAAACCCCCCCCAAGCACAGACCAAACCCCCCCCAAGCACAGACCAAATCCCCTATTCAAACACCAACCCCCCCAAGCACAGACCAAACCCCCCCAAGCACAGACCAAACCCCCCCCAAGCACAGACCAAATCCCCTATTCAAACACCAACCCCCCCAAGCACAGACCAAACCCCCCCAAGCACAGACCAAACCCCCCCCAAGCACAGACCAAACCCCCCCAAGCACAGACCAAACCCCCCCAAGCACAGACCAAACCCCCCCAAGCACAGACCAAACCCCCCCCAAGCACAGACCAAACCCCCCCCAAGCACAGACCAAACCCCCCCCCAAGCACAGACCAAACCCCCCCCCAAGCACAGACCAAACCCCCCCCAAGCACAGACCAAACCCCCCCCAAGCACAGACCAAACCCCCCCCAAGCACAGACCAAACCCCCCCCCAAGCACAGACCAAACCCCCCCCCAAGCACAGACCAAACCCCCCCCCAAGCACAGACCAAACCCCCCCCAAGCACAGACCAAACCCCCCCCAAGCACAGACCAAACCCCCCCCAAGCACAGACCAAACCCCCCCCAAGCACAGACCAAACCCCCCCCCAAGCACAGACCAAACCCCCCCCAAGCACAGACCAAACCCCCCCCCCAAGCACAGACCAAACCCCCCCCAAGCACAGACCAAACCCCCCCCCCAAGCACAGACCAAACCCCCCCCCCAAGCACAGACCAAACCCCCCCCCAAGCACAGACCAAACCCCCCCCCCAAGCACAGACCAAACCCCCCCCCCAAGCACAGACCAAACCCCCCCCAAGCACAGACCAAACCCCCCCCAAGCACAGACCAAACCCCCCCCAAGCACAGACCAAATCCCCTATTCAAACACCAACCCCCCCAAGCACAGACCAAATCCCCCCCAAGCACAGACCAAATCCCCTATTCAAACACCAACCCCCCCAAGCACAGACCAAATCCCCCCCAAGCACAGACCAAATCCCCCCCAAGCACAGAACAAGCCCCCCCCAAGCACAGACCAAGCCCCCCCCAAGCACAGACCAAGCCCCCCCCAAGCACAGACCAAATCCCCTATTCAAAGACCAAGCCCCCCCCAAGCACAAACCAACCCCCCCAAGTACAGACCAACCCCCCCAAGCACAGACCAAACCCCCCCCAAGCACAGACCAAATCCCCTATTCAAACACCAACCCCCCCAAGCACAGACCAAATCCCCCCCAAGCACAGACCAAATCCCCCCCAAGCACAGACCAAATCCCCCCCAAGCACAGACCAAATCCCCCCCAAGCACAGACCAAATCCCCCCCAAGCACAGACCAAATCCCCCCCAAGCACAGGCCAAATCCCCCCCAAGCACAGGCCAAATCCCCCCCAAGCACAGGCCAAATCCCCCCCAAGCACAGGCCAAATCCCCCCCAAGCACAGGCCAAATCCCCCCAAGCACAGGCCAAATCCCCCCCAAGCACAGGCCAAACCCCCAATTCTAAGACAAATCCCCCAAATTCAAAGACCAAGTCCCCAATTCAAAGACCAAACCCCACACACACAGACCAAATTTTCTAATTAAAAAAAAAAGAAACCAAAAATCACACCTCAAATAAACCACAAAGCTCTAAGGCCACAAAACATGAGCTAACACCACAGAACTTACCTTGAGGAGAGCTGAACCCCAAATGAGCTCCCTGGCCAGAGGCTGTGCCTCATATACCACAGGCCCCACCCACAACCCCTCCCTCAATGGGTTGGGGCAGGGCAGGGGTACATCACCAGCTGGGATAAAAGCACCCTGATAAGCCACAGCTGGGTTTTTGTTTTACCTGGATCTGGCTCTGTGGCTGCTCCCTATGTGCCCCAAAGCTGCTCCCTGGCTGCTCAGAAAGTGTCTTGGCTGTTCCATATCTGCTCACTCTGCTCCGTGAGTCCTCTGTGGCTTAATTTTTCTGCTTGTCTTTGTCTGGGTCAGGTGGGTGAGACTCAGAGATTCAGACTTTGAGCTGAGACTCAGGGACTGAGACTCTAGGGCTCAGACTAGGGCTGACAATCTGGGACTCACATGAGCTGAGACTCAGGGACTGAGACTCTAGGGCTCAGACTAGGGCTGACAATCTGGGACTCACACTCTATGGCTAAGACTCCAGCTGAGACTGTGTCTGAAACTCTGTGGCTGAGACAGTGACTGACACTCTGGGCCTGAGACTTTGGAACTGATACTCTCAGACTCTGTGGCTAAGAATGTTGCTGAGACTCTATGGCTAAAACTATGGAATTCAAACTTTGGGAATGAGACTTTGGGACTACAACTCTGGGATTCGGACTTCAAGGCTGAGTCTGTAGCTGAGGCTGTGGCTAAGACTCTGGGATTCAGATTTTGGGGCAGAGACTGCAGCTGAGACTCTGTCTCTAGGTCAGACTCTGTGGCTAAGACTCCAGGGCCCATATTCTGAGCTGAGACTATGGCTAAGATTCTGCAGCTGAGACACTGGAGCTGATACTCTGCAGCCGAGACTCGGGCTGATACTCTGCAGCTGGGACTCTGGGGCTGAGACTCCAAGGCTCAGGCTCTGGGGCTGAGACTGTGCCTGAAACTCTGTGGGTCATACTCTGCATCTCAGACTTTGAATCTAAGACTCTGTGACCGAGACTCTGTAATAAAGACTCTGTGGCTGACATGGTGGCTGAGGCTCCAGGCCTCAGACTTCAGAGCTGATAGACTCAGACTGTGGCTGAGAGTCTGTGGCTGAAACAGTGCTTTAGGCACTGGGCCTCAAACTTTGGAAGTGATACTTTCAGACTCAGTCTCTGTGACTGAGGCCGCTGCTGAGAGTCTGTGGCTGAGAGTCTGTGGATGAATTGATTCCATAGACTCTGGGTCTCAAACTATGGAGCTGATACTTTCAGACTCAGACTCTGTGGCCAGAGTCTAACCCTACACCCCTAACCCTAACTCTAACCCCAAACCTAACCCCTAACCATAACCACTACCCCTACCCCTAACCCCCAACCCTAAACATTAACGCCTAACCCTAAACCATAACCCCTTAACCATAACCCCCTAACACTAACCCCATAACCCTAACTACCTAACCCCTAACCCTAACCCAAACCTTAACCCCAACCCTAACCCTAACAATAACCCCTCCCCCTAACCCTGACTCTAACCCCTAACCCCAAACCCCTAACCCTAACCCTCACCCTACCCCTAACCCCTAAAGCCTAACACATAACCCTAAACCTTGCTTTCCACCTCAGAGTCCATTTGAGTGCAACATCTCCATGGCATGAACTTGAACAGCCTGCATCATAGTTGGGCATTATGATCGGCCTCTGCTCCCACAAAAAAAAAGCCAGGGCTGAAAGATGCTGATGGGCCTGCTCATCGCACAGTAAGCTTTGCATTGGTGCAACCTGCATTGCTCTCGCTCCTTGCTTCCCACCTCAGAGTCCATTTGAGTGCAACATCTCCATGGCTTGACCTTGGCCAGCCTGCATCTGAGTCAAGCAGGTATGATTGGCCTCTGCTCCCACAGAAAAAGAAGCAGGACTCGAAGAGGCTTCTGGACCTCTTCTATGGAGTGCAAGCTTTGCAACGGTGCCACCTACATTGCTCTCGCTCCTTGCTTTCCCACCTCAGAGGCCATTTGAATGCAGATGTTTGAGAACTGATCCCGGCCATTCTGCAGAACTCTATTTGAGTAGAGCACGAATGTTTGGCCTCTGCTCCAAAAAATAAAGAGCCAAGGCTGAAAGATGTTGCTGGGCCTGTTCGGCGCACAGTAAGCTTTGCACCGGTGCCACCTGCACTGCTCTCGCTCCTTGCTTCCCACCTCAGAGTCCATTTGAGTGCGACATCTCCATACCTTGACCTTCGCCAGCCTGCATCTGAGTAGAGCAGTATGATAGGCCTCTGCTCCCACAGAAAAAGAAGCAGGACTGAAAGATGCTGCTGAACCTCTTCTATGGAGTGCAAGCTTTGCAACGGTGCCACCTGCATTGCTCTTCCTCCTTGCTTTCCCACCTCAGAGTCCATTTGAATGCAGACCTTTGGGGACAGATCCCGGCCATTCTACAGGACTCTATGTGAGTAGAGCACAAACGTTTGGCCTCTGCTCTCACAAAAAAAGAGCCAGGGCTGAAAGATGCTGCTGGGACTGTTCGGCGCACAGTAAGCTTTGCAACGGTGCCACCTGCATGGCTCTCGCTCCTTGCTTCCTACCCCAGAGGCCATTTGATTGCAACATATCCATGGCTGGCCCTTGGACAGCCTGCATCTGAGTAGGGCAGGATGATTGGCCTCTGCTCCCACAGAAAAAGAAGCAGGACTAAAAGAGGCTGCTGGACCTCTTCCATGGAGTGCAAGCTTTGCAACGGTGCCACCTGCATTGCTCTCGCTCCTTGCTTTCCCACCTCAAGTCCATTTGAGTGCAACATCTCCATGGCTTGACCTTAGCCAGCCTGCATCAGTGTCGAGCAGTATGATTGGCCTCTGCTCCCACAGAAAAAGAAGCAGGACTCAAAGAGGCTGCTGGACCTCTTCTATGGAGTGCAAGCTTTGCAACGGTGCCACCTGCATTGCTCTCGCTCCTTGCTTTCCCACCACAGAGTCCATTTGAATGCAGACGTTTGAGGATGGATCCCGGCCATTCTGCAGAACTGTGTCTGAGTAGAGCATGAACGTTTGGCCTCTGCTCCCACAAAGAAAGAGCCAGGGCTGAAAGTTGCTGCTAGGCGTGTTCGGCGCACAGTAAGCTCTGCACCGGTGCCACCTGCATTGCTCTCGCTCCTTGCTTCCCACCTCAGAGTCCATTTCAGTGCAACATCTCCATGGCTTGACCTTGGCCAGCCTGCATCTGAGTCGAGCAGGTATGATTGGCCTCTGCTCCCACAGAAAAAGAAGTAGGACTGAAAGATGCTGCTGGACCTCTTCTATGGAGTGCAAGCTTTGCAACAGTGCTACCTGCATTGCTGTCCCTCCTTGCTTTCCCACCTCAGAGTCCATTTGAATGCAGACGTTTGAGGACAGATCCCGGCCGTTCTGCACGACTGTATGTGAGTAGAGCATGAACGTTTGGCCTCTGCTCCCACAGAAAGCAGCAAGGGATGAAAGATGCTGCTGGGCCTGTTCGGCGCACAGTGAGCTTTGCACTGGTGACACGTGCATTGCTCTCGCTCCTTGCTTCCCACCTCAGAGTCCATTTCAGTGCAACATCTCAAAGGCTTGACCTTGGACAGCCTGCATCTGCGTCGAGCAGAATGATTGGCCTCTGCTCCCACAGAAAAAGAAGCAGGACTGAAAGATGCTGCTGAACCTCTTCTATGGGGTGCAAGCTTTGCAACGGTGCCACCTACATTGCTGTCGCTCCTTGCTTTCCCACTTCAGAGTCCATTTGAATGCAGACGTTAGGGGACGGATCCCGGCCATTCTGCAGGACTCTACCTGAGTAGAGCACGAACGTTTGGCCTCTGCTCCCACAGAAAACAGCAAGGGATGAAAGATGCTGCTGGGCCTGTTCGGCGCACAGTAAGCTTTGCACCGGTGCCACCTGCATTGCTCTCGCTCCTTGCTTTCCCACCTCAGAGGCCATTTGAATGCAGACGTTTGAGGACAGATCCCGGCCGTCCTGCACGACTGTATGTGAGTAGAGCACAAACGTTTGGCCTCTGCTCCCACAGAAAGCAGCCAGGGCTGAAAGATTCTGCTGGGCCTATTCGGCACACAGTAAGCTTTGCACCGGAGCCACCTGCATTGCTCTCGCTCCTTGCTTCCCACCTCAGAGTCCATTTCAGTGCAACATCTCCATGGCATGACCTTGGCCAGCCTGCATCTGAGTAGAGCAGGATGACTGGCCTCTGCTCCCACAGAAAAAGAAGCAGGACTGAAAGATGCTGCTGGACCTCTTCTATGGAGTGCAAGCTTTGCAACGGTGCCACCTAAAATTGCTCTCGCTGCTTGCTTTCCCACCTCAGAGTCCATTTGAATGCAGACGTTAGGGGACGGATCCCGGCCATTCTGCAGGACTGTATCTGAGTAGAGCACGAATGTTTGGCCTCTGCTCCCACAAAAAGAGAGCCAGGGCTGAAAGATGCTGCTGGGCCTGTTCGGCGCACAGTAAGCTTTGCACCGGTGCCGCCTGCATTGCTCTCGCTCCTTGCTTCCCACCTCAGAGTCCATTTGAGTGCAACATCCCCATGGCTTGACCTTAGCCAGCCTGCATTAGAGTCAAGCAGTATGATAGGCCTCTGCTCCCACAGAAAAAGAAGCAGGACTGAAAGATGCTGCTGGAACTTTTCTATGGAGTGCAAGCTTTGCAATGGTGCTACCTGCATTGCTCTCGCTCCTTGCTTTCCCACCACAGAGTCCATTTGAATGCAGATGTTTGGGGACGGATCCCTGTCTTTCTGCAGGACTGTATGTGAGTAGAGCACGAACGTTTGGCCACTTCTCCCCCAAAGAAAGAGCCAGAGCTAAAAGATGCTGCTGGGCCTGTTCGGCGCACAGTAAGATTTGCACCGGTGCCACCTGCACTGCTCTCGCTCCTTGCTTCCAACCCCAGAGTCCATTTGAGTGCAACATCTCCATGGCTTGACCTTGGCCAGCCTGCATCTGAGTCGGGCATTATGACTGGCCTCTGCTCCCACAGAAAGAGAAGCAGGACTGAAAGATGCTGCTGGACCTCTTCTATGGAGTGCAAGCTGTGCAACAGTGCCACCTGCATTGCTGTCCCTCCTTGCTTTCCCACCTAAGAGTCCATTTGAATGCAGACATTTGAGGATGGATCCCGGGCATTCTGCAGGACTGTACCTGAGTAGAGCACGAATGTTTGGCCTCTACTCCGACAGAAGGCAGCTAGGACAGAAAGATGCTGCTGGGCCTGTTCGGCGCACAGTAAGCTTTGCAACGGTGCCACCTGCATGGCTCTCGCTCCTTGCTTCCCACTTCAGAGTCCATTTCAGTGCAACATCTCCATGGCTTGACCTTGGCCAGCCTGCATCTGAGTCAAGCAGGTATGATTGGCCTCTGCTCCCACAGAAAAAGAAGCAGGACTGAAAGATGCTGCTGGACCTCTTCTATGGAGTGCAAGCTTTGCAACGGTGCCACCTACATTGCTCTCGCTCCTTGCTTTCCCACCTCAGAGGCCATTTGAATGCAGACCTTTCGGGACGGATCCCGGCCATTCTGCAGGACTGTATCTGAGTAGAGAACAAACATTTGGCCTCTGCTCCCACAAAGAAAGAGCCAGGGCTGAAAGTTGCTGCTAGGCGTGTTCGGCGCACAGTAAGCTCTGCACCGGTGCCACCTGCATTGCTCTCGCTCCTTGCTTCCCACCTCAGAGTCCATTTCAGTGCAACATCTCCATGGCTTGACCTTGGCCAGCCTGCATCTGAGTCGAGCAGGTATGATTGGCCTCTGCTCCCACAGAAAAAGAAGCAGGACTGAAAGATGCTGCTAAACCTCTTCTATGGGGTGCAAGCTTTGCAACAGTGCTACCTGCATTGCTGTCCCTCCTTGCTTTCCCACCTCAGAGTCCATTTGAATGCAGACGTTTGAGGACAGATCCCGGCCGTTCTGCACGACTGTATGTGAGTAGAGCACGAACGTTTGGCCTCTGCTCCCACAGAAAGCAGCAAGGGATGAAAGATGCTGCTGGGCCTGTTCGGCGCACAGTGAGCTTTGCACCGGTGACACCTGCATTGCTCTCGCTCCTTGCTTCCCACCTCAGAGTCCATTTGAATGCAGACCTTTGGGGACAGATCCCGGGCATTCTGCAGGACTGTATCTGAGTAGAGCACGAACATTTGGCCTCTGCTCCCACAGAAAGCAGCCAGGGCTGAAAGATGCTGCTTTGCCTGTTCGGCACACAGTAAGCTTTGCACCGGCGCCACCTGCATTGCTCTCGCTCCTTGGTTTCCCACCTCAGAGGCCATTTGAATGCATACCTTTGGGGACGGATCCCAGCCATTCTGCAGGAGTGTATCTGAGTAGAGCAGAAACGTTTGGCCTCTGCTCCCACAAAAAAGGAGCCACGGCTGAAAGATGCTTCTGGGCCTGTTCGGATCACAGTAAGGTTTGCACCGGTGCCACGTGCATTGCTCTCGCTCCTTGCTTCCCACCTCAGAGTCCATTTGAGTGCAACAACTCCATGGCTTGACCTTGGCCAGCCTGCATCTAAGTCGAGAAGTATGACTGGACTCTGCTCCCACAAAGAAAGAACCAGGGCTGAAAGGTGCTGCTGGGCCTGTTCGGTGCACAGTAAGCTTTGCATCGGTGCCACCTTCATTGCTCTTGCTCCTTGCTTCCCACCTCAGAGTCCATTTGAGTGCAACATGTCCATGGCTTGACCTTGGCCAGCCTGCATCTGAGTCGAGCAGGATGACTGGCCTCTGCTCCCACAAAAGAAGAAGCAGGACTGAAAGATGCTGCTGGACCTCTTCTATGGAGTGCAAGCTTTGCAACGGTGCCACCTGCATTGCTCTCGCTCCTTGCTTTCCCACCTCAGAGTCCATTTGAATGCAGATGTTTGGGGACGGATCCCGGCCATTCTGCAGGACTGTATCTGAGTAGAGCACGAATGTTTGGCCTCTGCTCCCACAAAAAGAGAGCCAGGGCTGAAAGATGCTGCTGGGCCTGTTTGGCGGACAGTAAGCTTTGTATCGGTGCCACCTGCATTGCTCTCACTCCTTGCTTCCCACCTCAGAGTCCATTTGAGTGCAACAACTCTATCGCTTGACCTTGGCCAGCTTGCATCTGAGTTGAGCAGGTATGATTGGACCACTCCCAGACCAAATTCTCCACTACCAGACCAAATTCTGCAGTCCCAGACCAAATTTCCCAATCAGGAATTAAGTTCTCCAATCCAAGGCCCAATTCCCCTATCCAAGGCCCAATTCCCCTATCCAATTCCCAATTCCCCTATCCAAGGCCCAATTCCCCTATCCCATGCCCAATTTCCCTATCAGGAATTAAGTTCTCCAATGCAAGACCAAATTCTCCAGTCACAGAACGGAAGCACGGAATCAGACTCTACTACTCAAGGAAGAGTTATAAAGCAGGTATGTTCACTACGGCGCTGGGTGCAAGGGGGATCACTCCTCCTAAATTGCACACTGAGGGGTTAAGGAAGCGGATATTTATCACACTCAAACATGCATATTCATTAGGCTCCCGAGAGAGCGGAAGGGATATTACAATTATTTAGGCACTCATTATCAGAAGCCTCCTCCCTTTTGGCGCTTGCGCACTGCCCTCCGATGGTCATGGGCAGGGGTCTTCAAGATGAAGTAAGCAGTCTTCCTCAGGGTGCACTTTCCACCTTTGGCACAGTTGGATGCCCCAGTAATCACAATTAGCTTAAACCAGCCGTACCTGCAAGTTTCTGAGGGCTGGCAAAGATTTAGAGAGTGTGACATTGGTCAGGACAGGATGGGCAGACAAGGAGTATCCCAAGCTAGCAGATGTTCGGAAGACACTGCCTCCAAACTAACTGATAAATTAGAAGGATGGTAAGAAATAATTCACTGTTGTTAGTAACACTGCTGAATTCTGTTGTCACACCACAGACTTCCAACACAAACCTTAATCTTAAATTAAGAGTGTTTTAACCCTATGTTTTGCCGGTACTTCTTCTCCTTCTATCAGACCGAGTTCGCCAAACCCAGACCGAGTTCCCACAGCACAGACCGAGTTCTCCACTCACAGACCGAGGTCCACCAGCACAGGCCCAGTTCTCAATTCAAAGGCCCACATACCCCAGCACAGGCCCACTTCTCAATTCAACGGCCCACGTCCCCCAGCATAGGCCCATGTCCCCCAGCACAGGCCCACGTCCCCCAGCACAGGTCCTCTTCTCAATTGAAAGGCCCACGTCCCCCCGCACAGGCCCAGTTCTCAATTCAAAGTCCCATGTCCCCCAGCACAGGCCCAGTTCTTAATTCAAAGGCCCATGTCCCCAGCACAGGCCCACGTCCCCCTGCACAGCCCCAATTCTCAATTCAACGGCCCAGGTCCCCCAGCACAGACCCAGGTCTCAATTCAAAGGCCCACGTCCCCCAGCACAGGCCCTGTTCTCAATTCAAAGGCCCACGTCCCCCCAGCACAGGCCCAGTTCTCAATTCAAAGGCCCACGGCCCCCAGCACAGGCCCAGTTCTCAATTCAAAGGCCCACGGCCCCCTACACAGGCCCAGTTCTCAATTCAAAGGCCCACGTCCCCCTGCACAGGCCCTGTTCTCAATTCAAAGGCCCACGGCCCCCAGCACAGGCCCAGTTCTCAATTCTAAGGCCCACGTCCCCCAGCACAGGCCCAGTTCTCAATTCAAAGGCCCACGTCCCCCAGCACAGGCCCAGTTCTCAATTCAAAGGCCCATGTCCCCCAGCACAGGCCCAGGTCTCAATTCAAAGGCCCACGTCCCCCAGCAAAGGCCCAGTTCCCAATTCTATGGCCCACGTCCCCCAGCACAGGCCCACGTCCCCCTACACAGGCCCAGTTCTCAATTCAAAGGCCCACGTCCCCCAGCAACGGCCCACGTCCCCCAGCACAGGCCCAGTTCTCAATTCAACGGCCCACGTCCCCCAGCACAGGCCCAATTCTCAATTCAAAGGCCCACGGCCCCCAGCACAGGCCCTGTACTCAATTCAAAGGCCCACGTCCCCCAGCACAGGCCCACTTCTCAATTCAAAGGCCCACGGCCCCCAGCACAGGCCCAGTTCTCAATTCAAAGGCCCACAGCCCCCAGCACAGGCCCAGTTCTCAATTCAAAGGCCCACGTCCCCCAGCACAGGCCCAGTTCCCAATTCAAAGGCCCATGTCCCCCAGCACAGGCCCAGGTCTCAATTCAAAGGCCCACGTCCCCCAGCAAAGGCCCAGTTCTCAATTCGAAGGCCCACGTCCCCCAGCACAGGCCCAGTTCTCAATTCTAACGCCCACGTCCCCCAGCACAGGCACAGTTCTCAATTCAAAGGCCCATGTCCACCAGCACAGGCCCAGGTCTCAATTCAAAGGCCCACGTCCCCCAGCACAGGCCCACGTCCCCCAGCACAGGCCCAGTTCTCAATTCAAAGGCCCACGTCCCCCAGCACAGGCCCACTTCTCAATTCAACGGCCCACGTCCCCCAGCATAGGCCCATGTCCCCCAGCACAGGCCCACGTCCCCCAGCACAGGTCCTCTTCTCAATTGAAAGACCCATACCTCCCAGCACAAGCCCACGTCCCTCAGCACAGGCCCAGTTCTCAATTCAAAGGCCCACGTCCCCCCGCACAGGCCCAGTTCTCAATTCAAAGGCCCAAGTCCCCCAGCACAGGCCCACTTCTCAATTCAAAGGCCCACATCCCCCAGCACAGGCCCACGTCCCCCAGCACAGGCCCAGTTCACAATTCAAAGGCCCACGTCCCCCAGCACAGGCCCAGTTCTCAATTCAAAGGCCCACGTCCACCAGCAGAGACCCAGGTGCCCCACACAGACCCAGGTCCCCCCGCACAGGCCCAGTTCCCAATTCTATGGCCCACGTCCCCCAGCACAGGCCCACTTCTCAATTCAAAGGCCCACGTCCCCCAGCACAGGCCCACGTCCCCCAGCACTGGCCCTGTTCTCAATTCAAAGGCCCACGTCCCCCAGCACAGGCCCATGTCCCCCAGCACAGGCCCACGTCCCCCAGCACAGGCCCTCTTCTCAATTGAAAGGCCCATGTCCCCCAGCACAAGCCCACGTCCCCCAGCACTGGCCCTGTTCTCAATTCGAAGGCCCACGTCCCCCCGCACAGGCCCAGTTGCCAATTCAAAGTCCCATGTCCCCCAGCAGAGGCCCAGTTCTTAATTCAAAGGCCCACGGCCCCCAGCACAGGCCCAGTTCTCAATTCAAACGCCCACTTCCCCCAGCAGAGGCCCACTTCTCAATTCAAAGGCCCACGTCCCCCAGCACAGGCCCACTTCTCAATTCAAAGGCCCACGGCCCCCAGCACAGGCCCAGTTCTCAATTCAAAGGCCCATGTCCCCCAGCACAGGCCCAGGTCTCAATTCAAAGGCCCACGTCCCCCAGCAAAGGCCCAGGTCTCAATTCAAAGGCCCACGTCCCGCAGGACCAGCCCACGTCCCCCTACACAGGCCCAGTTCTCAATTCAAAGGCCCACGGCCCCCAGCACAGACCCAGGTCTCAATTCAAAGGCCCATGTCCCCCAGCACAGGCCCTGTTCTCAATTCAAAGGCCCACGGCCCCCAGCACAGGCCCAGCTCTCAATTCAAAGGCCCACGGCCCCCAGCACAGGCCCTGTTCTCAATTCAAAGGCCCAAGTCCCCCAGCACAGGCCCAGTTCTCAATTCAATGGCCCACATCCCCCAGCACAGGCCCACGTCCCCCTGCACAGGCCCAGTTCTCAATTCAAAGGCCCACGTCCCCCAGCACAGGCCCAGTTCTCAATTCAAACGCCCACTTCCCCCAGCAGAGGCCCACTTCTCAATTCAAAGGCCCACGTCCCCCAGCACAGGCCCACTTCTCAATTCAAAGGCCCATGGCCCCCAGCACAGGCCCAGTTCTCAATTCAAAGGCCCATGTCCCCCAGCACAGGCCCAGGTCTCAATTCAAAGGCCCACGTCCCCCAGCAAAGGCCCAGGTCTCAATTCAAAGGCCCACGTCCCGCAGGACCGGCCCACGTCCCCCTACACAGGCCCAGTTCTCAATTCAAAGGCCCACGGCCCCCAGCACAGACCCAGGTCTCAATTCAAAGGCCCATGTCCCCCAGCACAGGCCCTGTTCTCAATTCAAAGGCCCACGGCCCCCAGCACAGGCCCAGCTCTCAATTCAAAGGCCCACGGCCCCCAGCACAGGCCCTGTTCTCAATTCAAAGGCCCAAGTCCCCCAGCACAGGCCCAGTTCTCAATTCAATGGCCCACATCCCCCAGCACAGGCCCACGTCCCCCTGCACAGGCCCAGTTCTCAATTCAAAGGCCCACGTCCCCCAGGACAGGCCCAATTCTCAATTCAAAGGCCCACGTCCCCCAGCACAAGCCCTGTTCTCAATTCAGAGGCCCACGTCCCCCAGCACAAGCCCTGTTCTCAATTCAAAGGCCCACGTCCCCTAGCACAGGCCCAGTTCTCAATTCAAAGGCCCACGTCCCCCAGCACAGGCCCAGTTCTCAATTCAAAGGCCCACGTCCCCCAGCACAGGCCCAGTTCTCAATTCAAAGGCCCAGGTCCCCCTGCACAGACCCAGGTCCCCCCGCACAGACCCAGGTCCCCCCGCACAGACCCAGGTCCCCCCGCACAGACCCAGGTCCCCCCGCACAGGCCCAGGTCCCCCCGCACAGGCCCAGGTCCCCCCGCACAGGCCCAGGTCCCCCCGCACAGGCCCAGGTCCCCCCGCACAGGCCCAGTTCTCAATTCAAAGGCCCACAGCCCCAACACAGGCCCAGTTCTCAATTCAAAGGCCCACATCCCCCAGCACAGGCCCAGTTCTCAATTCAAAGGCCCACGTCCCCCAGCACAGGCCCAGTTCTCATTTCAAAGGCCCACGTCCCCCAGCACAGGCCCACGTCCCCCAGTACAGGCCCAGGTCACAATTCAAAGGCCCACGTCCCCCTGCAAAGGCCCAGTTCTCAATTCAAAGGCCCACGTCCCCCAGCACAGGCCCAGTTCTCAATTCAAACGCCCACGTCCCCCAGCAAAGGCCCAGTTCTCAATTCAAAGGCCCACGTCCCCCTGCACAGGCCCAGTTCCCAATTCAAAGGCCCATGTCCCCCAGCACAGGCCCTCTTCTCAATTCAACGGCTCACATCCCCCAGCACAGGCCCAGTTCTCAATTCAAAGGCCCACGGCCCCCAGCACAGGCCCACTTCTCAATTCAAAGGCCCACGGCCCCCAGCACAGGCCCACGTCCCCCAGCACAGGCCCACGTCCCCCAGCACAGGCCCAGGTCTCAATTCAAAGACCCACGTTCCCCAGCACAGACCTTGGTCTCAATTCAAAGGCTCAGGTCCCCCAGCACACACCCAGTTCTCAATTCAAAGGCCCACGTCCCCCAGCACAGGCCCAGTTCTCAATTCAAAGGCCCACATCCCTCAGCACATGCCCAGTTCTCAGTTCAAAGGCCCACGTCCCCCAGCACAGGCCCAGTTCTCAGTTCAAAGACCCAGGCCCCCCAGCAGAGACCCAGGTCCCCCCGCACAGGCCCAGGTCTCCCCGCACAGGCCCAGGTCCCCCCGCACAGGCCCAGGTCCCCCCGCACAGGCCCAGGTCCCCCCGCACAGGCCCAGGTCCCCCCGCACAGGCCCAGGTCCCCCAGCACAGGCCCAGGTCCCCCAGCACAGGCCCAGGTCCCCCAGCACAGGCCCAGTTCTTAATTCAAAGACCGAGTTCCCCCAGCACAGACCCAGGTCCCACAACACAGACCCAGTTCTCCAACCAGAGACCAAGTTCTCCAAGCACATGCCAATTTCTCCAAGCACACGCCAAGTTCTCCAAACATACAGCAAATTCTAAAAATCACAGAACAATTTCTCCAATCAGAGACCAAGTTCTGCAATCACAGAACAAATTTTCCTGTCATAGAACAATTTCTCCAATCACAGAACAAGTATTCCCATCAAAGACTAAATTTTCCAAAGAACAAATTCTCCAATCATAGGTCAAACTCTCCCATCACAGAACAAATTCTCCAAAGACTAAATTCTCCAATCATAGAACAAGATCTCCAAAGACCAATTTCTCAATCACACAACAAGTACTCCTATCATTGACCAAATTATCCAAACAGAAGAAGTTCTCCAAAGACCAAATTCTCCAAACAAAGACCAAATTATCCAATCACAGAACAAACTGGCCATCACATAACAGGTTCTATAATTAAAGAACAAATTCTCCAATCACGGAACAAGTTCTCCAATCAAAGTCTAAACTCTCCAGCCACGGAACAAATTCTCCAGCCATGGAACAAATTCTCCAGCCATGGAACAAATTCTCCAGCCACGGAACAAATTCTCCAATCATAGGCCAAATGCATCAATCACAGAACAAGTTCTCCTGTCATAGACAAAATGCTTCAATCACAGAGAAAGTTCTCCAATGACAAAACAATTTATCCCATCACAGAACAACTTCTCCAACCACAAAACAAATTCTTCCATCATAGACCAAACTCTCCAATCACAGAACATGTTCTCCACTCAAGGAAGAAATTGTCCAATCAGAGAAGAATTTCACCAATCAAAGACCACTTTCTCCAATCACAGGGCAAGTCTCCAAGTCTAGACAAAATTTTCCAATCACAGAACTAGTTCTCCAAAGACCAAATTCTCCCATCACAGTACAAATTCTCCAATCATAAATCAAAGTCTCCAATCACAAAGCAAAGTCTCCAATCACAAAGCAAAGTCTCCAATCACAAAGCAAAGTCTCCAATCACAAAGCAAAGTCTCCAATCACAAAGCAAAGTCTCCAATCACAAAGCAAAGTCTCCAATCACAAAGCAAAGTCCCCATAAAAAGACACCACCAGCAGCATTCTAAGGCAAATACCATTAACATTTGCCTTACATGAACTTTGGAAATTACTAACTATGTACATTTCACTTATATACACTTACACACATAAATGACATTGTTCGTAATTTACAAATCAACCTTTAAGGTCCAACAACACTTTCCTACTTACCCAGGATGCTCTACAGGTAGCGTGCTTTCTCATGTAACGAACATCATCCTACGTCCTTTTGCAAATGGCACCACACCGCCTTCTATTTGACACAGACCGCTTTCATGCATCTATCTGAAATCTGCTCTGTATCGCCACTCAGAAACAGACAGAACTCCTCTCCATTCTCCAGGGTCTCAACACACTGACCTGCGGACAAAACCACATTTCTATTAATATCATTACAATACAACCTTGAAACATCCTCACCTCTTTTTACTTTTGTCTGTGTCTGCAAAGCTAACTAGTTCCACCCAGCAGACAAAACTCACGGCACCTAAACGTACTTACCAAGGATTTAAGACCATAAATGACATAGCACCGGAAGAGCTGCCACACCAACACTCAGACTTCCTTTACTAATACAAGACAACACCCCAGCCTGACTTTAGAACTCCTCAGGAGCTATATTCCGAGAAGCCTCAAAATTACCGGGCCGGAAAACCCTGCAGCAGCACCAACTGCCAATCAAACAGATCTCCAATGCCAGAACAATGTCCCCAAACCCAGAACAACTTCCCCAATCCCAGAACAACTTCCCCAAACCCAGAACAACTTCCCCAAACCCAGAACAACTTCTCCAATCATAGATAAGATTCTCGAAACACAGAACAAGTCTGCCAATCAAAGACCAAATTCTCAAATCACAGAACAAGTTCTAAATATCCAGAACAACGTCCCCAAACCCAGAACAACGTCCCCAAACCCAGAACAACGTCCCCAAACCCAGAACAACGTCCCCAAACCCAGAACAACGTCCCCAAACCCAGAACAACGTCCCCAAACCCAGAACAACGTCCCCAAACCCAGAACAACACCTCCAATACCAGAACAACTCCTCCAATCCCAGAACAACTTCTCCAACCAATGAACAAATTCTCCAAATCATAAACATAATTCTTGAAACACAGAACAAGTCCCCCAATCAAAGACCAAATTCCCCAACCACAGAACTAGTTCTAAAAACCCAGAACAAATTCTCCTATCCCAGAACAACTTCTCAAGGGTCATTACTTTTCCAGGCAGTTCTAAAGCAGAACTTTCTGGGGAGGAATCAAACCTGGACATTCAGAAAGCTTCCAAACCAGAACTCTCTGGAGAGGAGCCAACAGGACAAACAATACTTTCCTTTCCTGGTATGTTTCACCAGGGACTGTTACCTATTGTCTCTGACACAACACCCCAGACCTAAGGCCCGCAAATCTCAGCTTTTCATCCTGGCATTTATCTCTGAGTCACTAGCTTCATGACAGCTCACCATTCCCTCCCAGGAACCTCCAAGTGCACACACAGCACTCGCCCAACGTGGCACAAAACCACCTTAGCTTCTCACAGCCCTCCTCAGGGTGCAGCTTCAGCTCTCCCAGGCAGCATGCGACATCGGAAAAAGAAATGGAAACAGATGCATGTCGAGACAGGGCTCAAAGAGGCAGCTCGCCCTGTGCAATACCCATCTCCTGCTTCAGTACACTGGCTGCCCAGTGGCCAGGCCTCCCACATTTCTGCCATCTATATCTGGCCCTGTATGTTCATCAGGAAAGCACATATAAATATTGCCTTCAGCTACTTCAAGCCTTTTCACCTAGAGCCCCTGCTGCAGCCACCTAGTCAGTTCTCACATTAATCAGCAAGATGGGCAGACACAGTCAGGTCTGTGAAAACAGACACAGACAACAGAGCTGCACAGGACATCTGGAGCCATGCCCCAAAAGACAACTGACCTGAAGACTCTGAGCCACAAGCCTCATCTACACTTGAACTTTAGCTCAGCACCACCACCAAATATAACACCTAAAACAAACAAACAAACAAACAACCCCCTACACAAAGATACTACTGTATGCACTAGTGAGTCTTGACATGGCCTGAAGGTCTTAATTCAGAGAAGACCATTTCAAAAAAACCCCAAAAAAAAACATCCAGCAGAAATAAACCACAAAGCTCTAACCCCACAAACCCCAAAACAACCACCACCAAACTCACCCTGATGAAAGCCAAGCACTGAAAGAGCTCCCCGCCGCATGGCTGTGCCTCACGTACCCAAGGACCCACCCACAACCCCCCCCTCAAAGCCCTGGCTCAGGGGTGGGGCAAGCCACCAGCGGCAACAGAAGTAACCTGATATGCCACAGCCTGGTCTTTTCCCTCTCTGACTCTGGCTCTCTTTCTGCCTTCAACTTCTGGGCTCCCATTCTCTGGTTCAGACTCACAATCAAAACTCAAAAGCCACAATGCCAAAAAAAAGTTTTATCGGCCTCTAACTCTCAGGCCACACTTACACCAAGACATAGATTGAAAAGCACACACAAACTGACAGCCAGACACTCTGAAGCCAGACACTCTCACTCTGACATTGACTCCATGTAAACTACCACACACTCATTCCCAAGCTGACTCTCTGGGCTGGACCCATTAAAAGCAAGCTTATTCCCAGAGCTCTTCTGTCCCTGACCCATTAAATGCATGCTTAGCCCCAAAGCTCTTCTGTCCATTTATGCAGCTCATCAAGAGTAAACAGCTACACTGGGATTCTAAAAGCCCAGCACACCTGTTTCAGAGTTCCAGGATTCCAGGTGAGAGAAAAACAAAGACAAATACAGGATTCTCCACTGGTTTATTCATGTAGGAAACTCTAGAGAGAGTAAAGGATACAGCAAAGGACGCTTCTGACGCTTGCTTATCTTACCAACCCCAAGGACCCTGCAAAGACCTTCAGGAAACCAGCTCTGAGAATCCTCACAGCAGCACGAGGTGGCAGGCTCAATGTTAACCCATTTTAAGCCATTTTGGCTTTTTTTTAAATACATCTTTTCGATTTCTAACCCAGTTGAATCCATTTTTTGGCTGTTTCTAAGCTACCGATGGCTATTTCTAGACAATTTTTTCCCATACCTTACCAGGTTTAAGCCATTTTTGCCTATTTCTAATCCATTTTCACATTCCTAACCCCTTTTAAGCTTTTTTTTGGCCTATTTCTAAAATGGTTTTGGCTATTTCTAAACAATTTCAAACTATTTCAAACCCAAAACAACTTCTCTAAACCCAGAAAAACTTCTCTGATCATACACAAAATTCTCAAAACACAGTCCACTTGATTGCAGATGTTTGGGGATGGATCCCGGCCATTCTGCAGGACTGTATGTGAGTACAGCACAAACGTTTGGTTTCTGCTCCCACAAAAAAAGAGCCAGGGCTGAAAGATCTTACTGGACCTGTTCGGCGTACAGTAAGCTTTGCACCAGTGCCACCTGCACTGCTCTCGCAACTTGCTTCCCACCTCAGAGTCCATTTGAGTGCAAAATCTCCATGGCATGACCTTGGCCAGCCTGCATCTGAGTAGAGCAGGATGACTGGCCTCTGCTCCCACAGAAAAAGAAGCAGGACTGAAAGATGCTGCTGGACCTCTTCTATGGAGTGCAAGCTTTGCAACGGTGCCACCTGCATTGCTCTTGCTCCTTGCTTTCCCACCTCAGAGTCCATGTGAATGCAGATGTTTGGGGACGGATCCCGGCCATTCTGCAGGACTGTATCTGAGTAGAGCACGAATGTTTGGCCTCTGCTCCCACAAAAAGAGAGCCAGGGCTGAAAGATGCTGCTGGGCCTGTTCGGCGCATAGTAAGCTTTGCATCGGTGCCACATGTATTGCTCTCGCTCCTTGCTTCCCACCTCAGAGTCCATTTGAGTGCAACATCTCTATCGCTTGACCTTGGCCAGCTTGCATCTGAGTCGAGCAGGTATGATTGGACCACTCCCAGACCAAATTCTCCACTCCCAGACCAAATTCCCCAATCAGGAATTAAGTTCTCCAATCCAAGGCCCAATTCCCCTATCCAAGGCCGAATTCCCCTATCCCAGACCCAATTCCCCTATCAGGAATTAAGTTCCCCTATCCAAGCCCAAATTCTCCAGTCACAGAACGGAAGCACGGAATCAAGACTCTACTACTCAAGGAGAGTTATAAAGCAGGTATGTTCACTACGGCGCTGGGTGCAAGGGGGATCACTCCTCCTAAATTGCACACTGAGGGGTTAAGGAAGCGGATATTTATCACACTCAAACATGCATATTCATTAGGCTCCCGAGAGAGCGGAAGGGATATTACAATTATTTAGGCACTCATTATCAGAAGCCTCCTCCCTTTTGGCGCTTGCGCACTGCCCTCCGATGGTCATGGGCAGGGGTCTTCAAGATGAAGTAAGCAGTCTTCCTCAGGGTGCACTTTCCACCTTTGGCACAGTTGGATGCCCCAGTAATCACAATTAGCTTAAACCAGCCGTATCTGCAAGTTTCTGAGGGCTGGCAAAGATTTAGAGCAGTGCGACCTTGGTCAGGACAGGATGGGCAGACAAGGAGTATCCCAAGCTAGCAGATGTTCGGAAGCCACGGTCTCCAAACTAACTGATAAATAAGAAGGATGGAGGAAAGAATTCACTCATTAAAAGGATGGAAAGAAATTATTCACTGTTGATAGTAACACTGCTGAATTCTCTTATCACACCACAGACTTCCAACACAAACCTTATTCTCTCAGGCCTAAGTTAAATTAAGAGTGTTTTAAACCTATATTTTGCTGGGACTTGTTCTCCTTCTGTCAGACCAAGTTTGCCAAACCCAGACCGAGTTCGTCAAACCCAGACCGAGTTCGCCAAACCCAGACCGAGTTCGCCAAACCCAGACCGAGTTCCCCAAACCCAGACCGAGTTCCACCAGCACAGACCAAGGTCTCAATTCGAAGACTGAGTTCCCCCAGCACAGAAAGGTTCCCCCAGCACAGACCCAGGTCCCCCAGCACAGACCCAGGTCTCAATTCAAAGACCCAGGTCCCCCAGCACAGACCCAGGTCCCCCAGCACAGACCCAGGTCCCCCAGCACAGACCCAGGTCTCAATTCAAAGGCCCAGGTCCCCCAGCACAGACCCACGTCCCCCAGCACAGACCCACGTCCCCCAGCACAGACCCAGGTCTCAATTCAAAGGCTCAGGTCCCCCAGCATAGCCCCAAATCACCCAGCACAGACCCAAATCACCCAGAACAGACCCAGGTCTCAATTAAAAGACCCAGGTCCCCCATCACACACCCAGGTCCCCCATCACAGACCCAGGTCCCCCACCACAGACCCAGGTCCCCCACCACAGACCCAGGTCCCCCACCACAGACCCAGGTCCCCCACCACAGACCCAGGTCCCCCACCACAGACCCAGGTCTCAATTCAAATGCCCAGGTCGCCCCGCACAGACCCAGGTCTCAATTCAAAGGCCCAGGTCCCCCCGCACAGACCCAGGTCTCAATTCAAAGACCCAGGTCCCCCAGCACACGCCCAGGTCCCCCAGCACAGACCCAGGTCCCCCAGCACACACCCAGGTTCCCCCAGCACAGACCCAGTTCTCAATTCAAAGACCCAGGTCCCACAGCACAGACCCAGGTCTCAATTCAAAGACCCAGGTCCTCCAGCACAGACCCAGGTCTCAATTCAAAGACCCAGGTCCCCCAGCACACACCCAGGTCCTCCAGCACAGACCCAGGTCACAATTCAAAGACCCAGGTCCCCCAGCACACACCCAGGTCCTCCAGCACAGACCCAGGTCTCAATTCAAAGACCCAGGTCCCCCAGCACACACCCAGGTCTCAATTCAAAGACCCAGGTCCCACAGCACAGACCCAGATCCCCCAGCACAGACCCAGTTCTCAATTCAAAGACCCAGGTCCCCCAGCACAGACCCAGGTCTCAATTCAAAGATCCAGGTCCCCCAGCACACACCCAGGTCCCCCAGCACACACCCGGGTCCCCCAGCACACACCCAGGTCCCCCAGCACACACCCGGGTCCCCCAGCACACACCCGGGTCCCCCAGCACACACCCGGGTCTCAATTCAAAGACCCAGGTCCCCCAGCACAGACCCAGGTCCCCCAGCACAGACCCAGGTCTCAATTCAAACACCCAGGTCCCCCAGCACAGACCCAGTTCTCAATTCAAAGGCCCAGGTCCCCCAGCACAGACCCAGGTCCAACAGCACAAACCCAGGTCCCCCAGCACAGACCCAGGTCCCCCAGCACAGACCCAGGTCCCCCAGCACAGACCCAGGTCCCCCAGCACAGACCCAGGTCTCAATTCAAAGAGCCAGGTCCCCCAGCACAGAACCAAGTCCCCCAGCACAGACCCAGGTCTCAATTCAAAGGCTCAGGTCCCCCAGCATAGCCCCAAATCACCCAGCACAGACCCAAATCACCCAGAACAGACCCAGGTCTCAATTAAAAGACCCAGGTCCCCCATCACACACCCAGGTCCCCCATCACAGACCCAGGTCCCCCACCACAGACCCAGGTCCCCCACCACAGACCCAGGTCCTTCAGTACAGACCCAGGTCTCAATTCAAATGCCCAGGTCGCCCCGCACAGACCCAGGTCTCAATTCAAAGGCCCAGGTCCCCCCGCACAGACCCAGGTCTCAATTCAAAGACCCAGGTCCCCCAGCACACGCCCAGGTCCCCCAGCACAGACCCAGGTCCCCCAGCACACACCCAGGTTCCCCCAGCACAGACCCAGTTCTCAATTCAAAGACCCAGGTCCCACAGCACAGACCCAGGTCTCAATTCAAAGACCCAGGTCCTCCAGCACAGACCCAGGTCTCAATTCAAAGACCCAGGTCCCCCAGCACACACCCAGGTCCTCCAGCACAGACCCAGATCTCAATTCAAAGACCCAGGTCCCCCAGCACACACCCAGGTCTCAATTCAAAGACCCAGGTCCCACAGCACAGACCCAGGTCCCCCAGCACACACCCAGTTCTCAATTCAAAGACCCAGGTCCCCCAGCACAGACCCAGGTCTCAATTCAAAGATCCAGGTCCCCCAGCACACACCCAGGTCCCCCAGCACACACCAGGGTCCCCCAGCACACACCCGGGTCCCCCAGCACACACCCGGGTCCCCCAGCACACACCCGGGTCCCCCAGCACACACCCGGGTCTCAATTCAAAGACCCAGGTCCCACAGCACAGACCCAGGTCCCCCAGCACAGACCCAGGTCTCAATTCAAACACCCAGGTCCCCCAGCACAGACCCAGTTCTCAATTCAAAGGCCCAGGTCCCCCAGCACAGACCCAGGTCCAACAGCACAAACCCAGGTCCCCCAGCACAGACCCAGGTCTCAATTCAAAGACCCAGGTCCCACAGCACACACCCAGTTCTCAATTCAAAGACCCAGGTCCCCCAGCACAGACCCAGGTCTCAATTCAAAGATCCAGGTCCCCCAGCACACACCAGGGTCCCCCAGCACACACCAGGGTCCCCCAGCACACACCCGGGTCCCCCAGCACACACCCGGGTCCCCCAGCACACACCCGGGTCCCCCAGCACACACCCGGGTCCCCCAGCACACACCCGGGTCCCCCAGCACACACCCGGGTCTCAATTCAAAGACCCAGGTCCCACAGCACAGACCCAGGTCCCCCAGCACAGACCCAGGTCTCAATTCAAACACCCAGGTCCCCCAGCACAGACCCAGTTCTCAATTCAAAGACCCAGGTCCCACAGCACAGACCCAGGTCCCCCAGCACAGACCCAGGTCTCAATTCAAACACCCAGGTCCCCCAGCACAGACCCAGTTCTCAATTCAAAGGCCCAGGTCCCCCAGCACAGACCCAGGTCCAACAGCACAAACCCAGGTCCCCCAGCACAGACCCAGGTCCCCCAGCACAGACCCAGGTCCCCCAGCACAGACCCAGGTCCCCCAGCACAGACCCAGGTCCCCCAGCACAGACCCAGGTCCCCCAGCACAGACCCAGGTCTCAATTCAAAGAGCCAGGACCCCAGCACAGAACCAAGTCCCCCAGCACAGACCCAGGTCTCAATTCAAAGACACAGGTCCCCCAGCACAGACACAAGTCTCCTAGCACAGACCCAGTTCTCAATTCAAAGGCCCAGGTCCCACAGCACAGACCCAGGTCCCCCAGCACACACCCAGGTCTCAATTCAAAGACCCAGGTCCCCCAGCACACACCCAGGTCCCCCAGCACACACCCAGGTCTCAATTCAAAGACCCAGGTCCCACAGCACAGACCCAATTCTCAATTCAAAGGCCCACGTCCCCCAGCACAGACCCAGGTCCCACAGAACAGACCCAGGTCTCAATTCAAACACCCAGGTCCTCCAGCACAGACCCAGGTACCCCAGCACAGACCCAGTTCTCAATTCAAAGGCCCACGTCCCCCAGCACAGACCCAGTTCTCAATTCAAAGGCCCACGTCCCCCAGCACAGACCCAGTTCTCAATTCAAAGGCCCAGGTCCCCCAGCACAGGCCCAGTTCTCAATCCAAAGGCCCACGTCCCCCAGCACAGGCCCACATCCCCCAGCACTGGCCCTGATCTCAATTCAAAGGCCCACGTCCCCCAGGACAGGCCCAGTTCTCAATTCTAAGGCCCACGTCCCCAAGCACAGCCCCACAGCCCCCTGCACAGGCCCAGTTCTCAATTCAAAGACCCACGTCCCCCAGCACCGGCCCACGTCCCCCTGCACATGCCCAATTCTCAATTCAAAGGCCCACGTCCCCCAGCAGAGGCCCAGTTCTCAATTCAAAGGCCCACGTCCCCCAGCACAGGCCCACATCCCCCAGCACAGGCCCTGTTCTCAATTCAAAGGCCCACGTCCCCCAGGACATGCCCAGTTCTCAATACTAAGGCCCACGTCCCCAAGCACAGCCCCACAGCCCCCTGCACAGGCCCAGTTCTCAATTCAAAGACCCACGTCCCCCAGCACCGGCCCACGTCCCCCTGCACATGCCCACTTCTCAATTCAAAGGCCCACGTCCCCCAGCACAGGCCCAGTTCTCAATTCAAAGGCCCACGTCCCCCAGCACAGGCCCACGTCCCCCAGCACAGGCCCACGTCCCCCAGCACAGGCCCAGTTCTCAATTCAAAGGCCCACGCCCCCCAGCACAGGCCCAGTTCTCAATTCAAAGGCCCACGTCCCCCAGCACAGGCCCACGTCCCCCAGCACAGGCCCAGTTCCCAATTCAAAGGCCCACGTCCCCCAGGACAGGCCCAGTTCTCAATTCAAAAGCCCACGTCCCCCAGCACAGGCCCACATCCCCCAGCACAGGCCCAGTTCTCAATTCAAAGACCCACGTCCCCCAGCACAGGCCCACGTCCCCCAGAACAGGCCCAGTTCTGAATGCAAAGGCACACGTCCCCCAGCACAGGCCCAGTTCTCAATTCAAAGGCCCACGTCCCCCAGCACAGGCCCAGTTCCCAATTCAAAGGCCCACGTCCCCCAGCACAGGCCCAGTTCTCAATTCAAAGGCCTACGTCCCCCAGCACAGGCACACATCCCCCAGCACAGGCCCAGTTCTCAATTCAAAGGCCCACGTCCCCCAGGACAGGCCCAGTTCTCAATTCTAAGGCCCACGTCCCCCAGCACAGGCCCACGTCCCCCAGAACAGGCCCAGTTCTCAATTCAAAGACCCACGTCCCCCAGCACCAGCCCACGTCCCCCTGCTCACGCCCAATTCTCAATTCAAAGGCCCACGTCCCCCAGCACAGGCCCAGTTCTCAATTAAAAGGCCCACGTCCCCCAGCACAGGCCCACATCCCCCAGCACAGGCCCAGTTCTCAATTCAAAGACTCACGTCCCCCAGCACCGGCCCACGTCCCCCAGCACCGGCCCACGTCCCCCTGCACATGCCCAGTTCTCAATTCAAAGGCCCACGTCCCCCAGCACAGGCCCAGGTCTCAATTCAAAGGCCCACGTCCCCCAGCACAGGCCCAGTTCCCAATTCAAAGGCCCACGTCCCCCAGCACAGGCCCAGGTCTCAATTCAAAGCCCCATGTCCCAAAGCACAGGCCCAGTACTCAATTCTAAGGCCCACGTCCCCCAGCACCGGCCCAGTACTCAATTCTAAGGCCCACGTCCCTCAGCACAGGCCCAGTACTCAATTCAAAGGCCCACGTCCCCCAGCACAGGCCCACGTCCCATAGCACAGGCCCAGTTCTCAATTCAAAGGCCCACGTCCCCCAACCCAGGCCCACATCCCCCAGCACAGGCCCAGTTCTCAATTCAAAGGCCCACGTCCCCCAGCACAGGCCCAGGTCTCAATTCAAATGCCCACGTCTCCCAGCACAGGCCCACGTCCCCCAGCACAGGCCCTGTTCCCAATTCAAAGGCCCACATCCCCCAGCAAAATCCCAGTTCTCAACTCAAAGGCCCACGTCCCCCAGCTTAGGCCCACGTCCCCCAGCACAATCCCAGTTCTCAATTCAAAGGCTGACGTCCCCCAGCAAAGGCCCAGTTCTCAATTCAAAGGCCCACGTACCCCAGCACAGGCCCAGTTCTCAATCCAAAGGCCCACATCCCCCAGCACTGGCCCTGATCTCAATTCAAAGGCCCATGTCCCCCAGGACAGGCCCAGTTCTCAATTCTAAGGCCCACGTCCCCAAGCACAGCCCCACAGCCCCCAGCACAGGCCCAGTTCTCAATTCAAAGACCCACGTCCACCAGCACCGGCCCACGTCCCCCTGCACATACCCAATTCTCAATTCAAAGGCCCACGTCCCCCAGCAGAGGCCCAGTTCTCAATTCAAAGGCCCACGTCCCCCAGCTTAGGCCCACGTCCCGCAGCACAGGCCCAGTTCTCATTTCAAAGGCCCATGTCCCCCAGCACAAGCCCACCACCCCCAGCACAGGCCCAGTTCTCAATTCAAAGGCCCACGGCCCCTAGCACAGGCCCAGTTCTCCCAGCACGGGCCCAGTTCTCAATTCAAAGACCCACGTCCCCCAGCACAGGCCCAGTTCTCCATTCAAAGGCCCACGTCCCCCAGCATGGGCCCAGTTCTCCATTCAAAGGCCCACGTCCCCCAGCACAGGCCCAGTTCTCCATTCAAAGGCCCACGTCCCCCAGCATGGGCCCAGTTCTCCATTCAAAGGCCCACATCCCCAATTCAAAGACCAAATCCCCCAATTCAAAGGCTCACGTCCCCCAAATCAAAGACCAAATCCCCCAATTCAAAGACCAAATTTTGTCATTAAAAAAGAGAAAACGAACCAAAAACCACACCTCAAATAAACCACAAAGCTCTAAGGCCACAAAACATGAGCTAACACCCCAGAACTTACCTTGAGGAGAGCTGAACCCCAAATGAGCTCCCTGGCCAGAGGCTGTGCCTCATATACCACAGGCCCCACCCACAACCCCTCCCTCAATGGGTTGGGGCAGGGCAGGGGTACATCACCAGCTGGGATAAAAGCACCCTGATAAGCCACAGCTGGGTTTTTGTTTTACCTGGATCTGGCTCTGTGGCTGCTCCCTATGTGCCCCAAAGCTGCTCCCTGGCTGCTCAGAAAGTGTCTTGCCTGTTCCATATCTGCTCACTCTGCTCCGTGAGTCCTCTGTGGCTTAATTTTTCTGCTTGTCTTTCACTGGGTCAGGTGGGTGAGACTCAGAGATTCAGACTTTGAAGCTGAGACCCAGGGACTGAGACTCTAGGGCTCAGACTAGGGCTGACAATATGGGACTCACACTCTGTGGCTAAGACTCCAGTTGAGACTGTGTCTGAAACTCTGTGGCTGAGACAGTGACTGACACTCTGGGCCTGAGACTTTGGAACTGATACTCTCAGACTCTGTGGCTAAGAATGTTGCTGAGACTCTATGGCTAAAACTATGGAATTCAAACTTTGGGAATGAGACTTTGGGACTACAACTCTGGGATTCGGACTTCAAGGCTGAGTCTGTAGCTGAGGCTGTGGCTAAGACTCTGGGATTCAGATTTTGGGGCAGAGACTGCAGCTGAGACTATGTCTCTAGGTCAGACTCTGTGGCTAAGACTCCAGGGCCCATATTCTGAGCTGAGACTATGGCTAAGATTCTGCAGCTGAGACTCTGGAGCTGATACTCTGCAGCTGAGACTCGGGGGCTGAGACTGTGCCTGAAACTCTGTGGGTCATACTCTGCATCTCAGACTTTGCATCTAAGACTCTGTGACCGAGACTCTGTAATAAAGACTCTGTGGCTGACATGGTGGCTGAGGCTCCAGGCCTCAGACTTCAGAGCTGATAGACTCAGACTGTGGCTGAGAGTCTGTGGCTGAAACAGTGCCTTAGGCACTGGGCCTCAAACTTTGGAAGTGATACTTTCAGACTCAGTCTCTGTGACTGAGGCCGCTGCTGAGAGTCTGTGGCTGAGAGTCTGTGGATGAATTGATTCCATAGACTCTGGGTCTCAAACTATGGAGCTGATACTTCCAGACTAAGACACTGTGGCCAGAGTCTAACCCTAACCCCCTAACCCTAACCCCCTAACCCCAACCCTAACCCCTACCCCTGACCCTGACCCTAAGCCTAACCCATAACCCTAACCCCTAACCCCTCACCCTAAAACAAACACTAAAACCTAACCCTAAACCCTAACCCAAACTCTAAACCTACCCCCAACCCCCTACCCCCTAACCACTAACCCCTAACCCAAACCCTAACCCTCATCCTAAACCTTGCTTTCCACCTCTGAGTCCATTTGAGTGCAACATCTCCATGGCTTGACCTTGGCCAGCCTGCGTCTGAGTCGAGCATGTATGATTAGCCTCTGCTCCCACAGAAAAAGAAGCAGGACTGAAAGATGCTGCTGGACCTCTTCTATGGAGTGCAAGCTTTGCACCGGTGCCACCTGCATTGCTCTCGCTCCTTGCTTTCCCACCTCAGAGTCCATTTGAATGCAGATGTTTGGGGACGGATCCCAGCCATTCTGCAGGACTGTATGTGAGTAGAGCACGAACGTTTGGCCTCTGCTCCCCCAAGGAAAGAGCCAGGGCTGAAAGATGCTGCTGGGCCTGCTCGGCGCACAATAAGCTTTGCAACAGATTCTATGTTTGCTGATTCATTCCCATGTGCGTCCAAGCTTTCTGTTCCTCAAATTCCACCCATGGGTGCCCCATTTCCCCCCATGTCCCTGCACCCCCCATGGTTCTGGGACTGCATTGGAGAATGCAGTGTGGGATTTTGTGGAATACAGGGTATGGAATATTGGATACTATGCGATATGGGGTATGAGATATGCCCGTAAGTGGCATCATTGCAGAGCTCATTGTGTGCAGAAGAGGCCCAGCAGCAGCTTTCTGTCATGGTCCTTCTGCTGTTGAAGCAGTGCTCAAGCATTTGGTCTCTGCTCACTCGGCTGCAGGACTGCCGGGAGTGGGCACTGGAGAGATTGGACTCAAATGGACTTTGAGGTGGGAAAGCAAGGAGCGACAGCAATGCAGGTGGCACTGCTGCGGAGCTCACTGTCTGCTGGGCATCTGCTGCACACAGTTAGCTTCGGAATGGTGCTGCCACCATGACAATCCACCCTTGCTTTGGCTTCTTTGTCTTCCCCAGGGCCTCTTTGTGCACTCTCAAGCCCCTGTTGGGCACCCAAGGCCTTTTTCTGGACCCCATTTGTACCTTTGGGACATCTCAAGGTCTTTCTGTGTGCTCCCAAGGTCTCTTTTGGGGACCCACGTGTCCCTTTTTGTCACTCCGAGGCCCCTTTTGGACAGTTCCAGGTCTCTCTTGGGCACCCCTAGGGATCTTTGCTGCCCCCAGGGGCCCATTTTGGGCACCCCAGGTCCCCTTTCTCATTGTCTTCTATAGGCTGGGGACACCACAGACTCCCCCAAAAGCTGACTTTAACTCCCCCCATGGCTTTTCTCACTCTTACATTGGAAGAAGGACAAGCTGTGGCCAAATCCAACAGTTGTAAGCCACCAGTGTCATCCCCCTTCTAATAAATCTTACTTGTTGTGTCACCCCCTCACTCCTTCCTGGTCTTTGCGGTGGCTTTGAATGCCCCCACTGCTGTGTCACCCCTCTCCACATCCCCAACCCCTCCCTGCCCCATTTCTCATCCATACGGGAAAGGCATTGCCTCCACAGGGTGAGCTCCACAACAGCCCCACCAGCTTGAGGGGTGGGTTTTGGGGTGCCCCAGAGCTCCCCAGAGGAGGCCATGTTGATGCTGCGGGAGCTGGAACAGCTGTGCTCTGGAGGCAGGCTGAGAGAGCTGGGCTGGTTGAGCGTGGAGAAGAGAAGGCTCCTTATGAGAGCCCTTAGAGCAGCTCCAGTGCCTGAAGGGGCTACAGGAAACATGGAAAGGGACTTTGGACAACGGATGGAGGCACAGGACAAGGGGGAACGGCTTCAACCTGCCAGAGGGGAGACTGAGACGGAATGCTGGGAAGAACGCCGCTTCCATACCAGCCCATTGCGGGACTGGATGTCCCGCGGTCGGGCGCTAGGACCCAGCGGAGCCGGGGGGGGCGGAACCCAAGCGAGGCTGGGTCCGACCTGATTGAAGCCCGCGGTGCCTCCAGAGGCTGGGGTGGGAGGAGAAGAACGGACCTGATTGAAACCCGCGCGTTGATTCGATCGCATCCGGCTCCTACGGGAATCGCCCCCAAGCCCACCCAAAGCTCCCCAAACACAGCCAAAACCGGCTTGAATTGCCCCAAAACAGCAAAAACCAACCCAAATTGACCTCAAACTGCCCCCGAGAGTCCAAAATGCCCCTAAAACCAGCCAGGAATGCCCCAAACCCACCTCAAGCACCCCCAAACCTACCCAAATTGCCCCAAAAACTTGAAGTGTCCCTAAACAGACTGGAATGCCCCAAAACTGCACAAAACCCCACCCAAATTGTCCCAAGTCAGCTCAAATGACTCCAAAAATGGCTTTAATTGTTCTAAGGCAGCTCCCAAACAGCCCCAAATTCCCCAAAGCAGCTCCAAATTCACTCCAAATGCCCCAGAATTGCTGGAATTACCCCCAATTATGCACAAACAGCCCCAATTGCCCCAAACTCAGCTCCAAACCTCTCAGAAAAGCCCCCAAACCACTTCTGTAATGCCCCAAAACCCCCCAAAATTACCCCCAACCCACCACATCCCAAAGGGTAAACATCCAGCCCCTGCTCCTGCGCCTGAGGAACCCTGGGCAGGAAGCTGGTGCTGGGAGTCACCTCCACAGTGAGCTTCAGAACAGGGCCAGTGCCGTGGTAATCCACCCTGGCTTTGCCACCTACACCTCCTGCTGTGCAAACCCCATGGCAGCACCTTGGGGACCCCCTCCACCCCAGCCCCATAACAGTCCCCTGGCCCCTCAGGAGCCCAGGAAGAGGCAGCCGTGGGTCCAAGCAGGTTTACTGGGGTCCCCCCATGCAGTCCCTAAAGGTTGCTGAATGGGACACCCTCGGGGCCCTTCCGGTCCATGGCTGCCTGCGCTGCAGTGACCACGTCCTGGCTCTGCAGCATTCCCATGTTCCAGGCAGCCTGCAGATGGGATGGAGACAGGATGGGACACCCTTGGGAATGGGATGGAAATGGGACACCCTTGGGAATGGGGACAGGCTGCCCCTGAGGACAGGAATGGGATGCCAATGGCAAGGGGGACAGCGACAGGACACCCTCGGGAACAGGACGCCTTTGGGAATGGGATGCCAATGGGGACAGGACACCCTCAGGCATGGGGACAATAGGGACAGGACACCAATGGAGACAAAGATGGGAAGCGGGATGGCAACAGCGCAGAGCTGGGGCTGCTGTGGTTGCCCAGGGCTTGACACCAACCCATGGAGGGGTGACCCATCCCCACAGGGGTGCCCTGTCCCCCTCACCATGTAGCGCAGGCTCTCGGGCACGGAGTGGTCCCGGGCATAGATCAGGTTCTCTTTGGTGCCCTGCACAGCCACAGGGCTACGGGCAGCAATGGCCTCGGCCACTGCTATGGCCGCTTGCACCAGAGAGTCCTTGTCTGGGAACACGCGGCTGTGGGGGAACATGGAGACATGGGGGACGCCCAGGGGACGCCCAGGGGACACCCAGAGGACACCCAGGGGCCAGCCTGGGTCTGCAGTACCTCACCAGCCCGCAGCTCTGCGCCTCAGGGGCCATCATCTTGCGGGCAGTGAAGGCCAGTTCATTGACCAGGCTTGTCGAGAGGAAAAAGAGCTTGTGAGGTGACAGGGGTGCCCTTCCCTTGGTGTCCCCGTGTCCCCCTCCTGCTGGTGTCCCCACAACTCACCTCTGGCTGCCCACGATCTTGGGGAGACGCTGCAGGGTGCCCACGTCGGCTGCCAGCCCAATGTCCACCTCCTGCAGGGATGGGGACAGAAGGGGACATGTGAAGGAACATGGAAGGGGCCTTGGGGACCCCCAAAGAACCACCAAGAGACCTGATGGGCCTTGTGGCCAGCACCGGGTCCCCACAAACCCACCTTCACCTGGAACCAGGCGTCCTGGCTGCAGTAGCGGATGTCACAGGCACAGATGAGGTCGACTCCTGGCACGGAGCAGCCCATGAGCCGGTGGCACGGAGGGATCCCATTGACCCCCCATCCCAGCCCAACTGACCTGCACCCACGCAGGCACCGTGCACAGCCACGATCACTGGCTTGGGGCACTGTGGGACGCATGGGTGACATGGAGAGACCTCCAAATCCATGCAGCCACCATCCAGCCATCCTCCCCCCCACCTCCTTCCCACCTTTTCTAGCACAGAGAAGCTCTCTTGGAAGGCGCAGATTTTCCTCCGCAGGTTCCAGGCCTTCCTGGCCGGGTCCTCACCCTCCACCATCAGCAGCTCACTGCCCATCTCCACCAGGTCGATCCCTGTTGGGGACATGGCATCACCCCCAGGATACCCCAGAGCTTCCCCCATGGGTGACGACACCCCCAAAACACCCCCTGGATGAGGTCAGAGTACCCCCAAGCTCCCCTCATCAAAGGGCACTACCAAGGGCCCCCCCAAAGGGAACCAAAGCCCTCACCAGCAGTGAAAACCTTCCCCGCCCCAGAGATGACCACAGCACGGCAGGAGGAGTCCTGGGTGATGGCCTGGAAGCATTCCACCATCTCCCTATGGGAATGGGGCCGGGGTGGGAATGGCAGCGGGGCCCTCACGGGGGTCCCAGCCCCATCCCGTCCCCCCCCAGCACCTCCAGAAGGCACCGTTCATGGCGTTTCTCTTGTCAGGGCGGTGGAGCTGCACATGCAGGACGTGCTCCTTCTCTGGCCTCACCTGCAGCGTCTCAAAGCCCCGGCGCAGCCGCTCCTGGGCCCCCGCCTGGGTCGCCATGAGCCGGCGTGGCCCCCGCAGCAACCCCAGCGCTGCACAGCCCCGGGTCACCGCCAGCACCAGGGGGGTGGGGGGGGGGACTGGGAGCCACGGGTAAAGGACTGGGCAAAGCCTCAAACCTGCTGGGAAAGCACTGAGAGACCCTGGGAGATGAACTGGGATCCAGCAGCACGGCCCTGGGGCAGCACGAGCAATGGGCAAGGCAATGGGGGGGGGGGGGGTGGAGGAGTAATAGAAGGGCTAGGAGCTCCGGGGGGGGTCATAAGAGGGTTTGGGAGGGTCCAATGGGGTCCTGGGAGGCTTTGGGGGGGCTTAGAAGGGTTGGGGGGCCCTGGGGAGGGCATAGGGGCAGGTTATGGAAGGGTTGGGGGGCACAGGGGCAGGTTATGGAAGGGTTGGTGGTACGGGGGGGCACAGGGGCAGGTTATGGAAGGGCTGGGGTATGGAGAGGTCACAGGGGAAGGTTATGGTAGGGTTGGGGGTACGGGGGACATAGGGGAAGGTTGTGGAAGGGTTGGGGGTAGGGGGGGCATAGGGGAAGGTTGTGGAAGGGTTGGGGGTACGGGGTCTAAAGGGAGGTCTGGGGGGGCACAAGAGGGTTAGGGAGGGCACTCGGGGGTCATGGTCAGGGTGAAGGTCACGGAGCGGGGTCACAAAAGCCCGGAGGCGTCCCGCGGGGGGGGTCACGTAAGGTCAGGCCTCCCCCCCCGACGCACGCGTACCCCGCAGCAGCCGCAGGCCCACCGCCGCCATGAGTCCTCCAACGGGGCCGGAGCAGCGAGACGTGCGCGAGAAGCGCCGCCCGCTTCCGGTCACGTGAGGGCAAGCTTCCCCTCTCTCTCCATTACCGAGACGGATGTGTTCTATTAATGCCCCCCCCACCAACGCATCTGGAGACCTCCAAGCCCAAAATGCACCTGAAATTGCCCAAAAAACCCCCCAAATCACCCCAGAAATGGTGGGGGGCGGGCTCGCCTCCCGCCCCGAGTCACAGGTTGTTTTCCAAACGAGTTTATTGAAGGGGAAGGGGGGAGCACACGAACAGCCTTAAAAATGGGTGGGGAAGAGGTCGGGGGGGGGGAATAGGGAGGATCAGCCTTAAAAAAACAAGGGGGGGTGGGAAAAAGAGGAGGGAGGGACCCCTCGAGGGGATGGGGGGGTTCTGAGGGGGGTTTGGGGGTCACCCCCCACTGTTGGGGTCCTGGTTAGGAGGCGTGCTGGGCGGTGGAGAAGCAGAGCTTGAGCGTGTAGGGGTACGGCCCATCTGGGGGGGAGAGAACAGGGGGTTAATGGGGGTAAGGCGGGTTGGGGTGTATTGGGGGGTTGGGGGGCACTCACTGGGGTTCTTCATCTGGAAGTGGTTGAGGAAGCCGAGGGTCTCGAGGGCATCGCTCTTGGAGTCCCACTCCAACAGCCCTGAGGAGCTGCGCTCACCTGGAACAGAGGGGGCCCCTTCCTCAGCGCCCTCCCCATGGGCTGCAGCCCCTCCCGGCTGCCCCCCCCCCCCCCCAGGCCCCCCCATACTCACTCTTCCCCGAGAAGACCTTGACTGAGGAGGGGCGCTTCACACCCAGCTCATCGCAGATCTGGGGAGGCAGGAGAGGAGGGGGGTGAGGAGGAAGAACAAAGGAGGAGAGGGGAAAAGGAGAGGGAAGGAAAAGGAAGTGAAGAGAAACAGTGAAGGGAAGGGGAGGAAAGGAAGAGAATGAAGAGAAAGACAAGAAGGAGGACAAGAACCAAGACAGGAGGAAAAGAGAAGGACAACAAAGGGAAGGAAAAGAAAGAATGGTGGAAAAGAGGACAAGGAAGAGAACAGACTGCAGAAAAAAAGAAAGAAGAGAAAAAGAACACGGAAGAGAAGCGAAAAAGACTGCAGAAGAAAAGGAAGAGGAGAAAAGGGAAGAAGAGAGGAGGAAAAGAGAAGGCCAAGAAGCAAAGAGGATGAGGAAGAGAAGAAAAACAGAATGGAGAACTCCTGCAAAGGGAGAAGGAAGAGGAGGAGGAAGAGGAGGAGAAAGAGGAGGAGGCAGAGGAGGCCTCACCTCATAGAAGTTGTCCTCGGTGACCTCGAGAGGCGCATTGAAGAAGTGCAGGACGTTGCTGGGGTGCTGGATGCGGTTCTTGGCTGCCTGCTCCGGGGTGGAGAAGCGGTTGTTGCGGGAGCCACTGAAGTCCTTGTAGCTGCAGGAGCCGTCCTCCAGCCCATAGGACTGCCCGGGCATGATGGCCTGCTGCTTGGAGACACTGCCAGGAGTGGGAAGGGGTGAGGGGGGGTCAGCGCGGCACTGGGGGGTACCACGGGCCGCCCACCCCAACCAACACCCACCACACGTTGAGCTTCTGCCCAAACATGAAGTTGTTGTTGAGGTGGGTGATGGCCCTGTCCACGGCGTAGCCATCGGCCATCTCCACCATGGCTGCTCCTGGCTTGCTCTTCATGAACTTCACCTGCAAAGAGATGGGGCGCATCAGAATAGACCCCCTCAAGACCCCAAACCCCCCCATGGGAGCCCCCCAAAACCTCCAACCCCCCCCTCAACCTTCTCAACGTTGCCATAGAGGCAGAAGATGTTGAAGACACGGTCGCAGTTCATCTTGGACTGGTCCAAACCGTAGACCATGAGGACGGGGCTGTCGGCGTGGGGCCCATACTCCGGTGGTGGCGGGGGGGGTGGGGGGTGCCCATACTGGGGACCATAGCGGCTGGGTCCTCGCCGGTGCCCCCCAACTGGAGGGCCCATCCTTCTGCCTTCATAGTGGGGCGGCGGGGGCCCGTAGCCTTCATCGTGGTAGTGCCCATGGTAGCCACCGTGGGGTCCTCCTGCACAGGTAGAAGAAGGTTGGAGATCCCCAGCACCACCTCTATGGACTCCTCCTGAATAGGGAGGGCGGTTGGAGGCCCCCCCCAGCACCACCACTATGGGGTCTCCCTGCAAAAGCAGAAGGTTTGATCCCGACACGTACCATATTCTGCAGGGTGATCCCCAAGGAGCGGGGGCTGCCGTTGGCGCTTGTTGGGGTTCCCTCCTTGGTCTCCTGTGGGGAGAAGAAGAGGTTATGGGGGGGAGGTCTGAGGATGACGGGGGCCCCAGCACCGCTCCCAAAGGTGCTGCGGAGCCCCCTCCAGCCATCAACAGCCCCAGGGTGGCTTTTAGGGGATCCCCCCATCTCCAACCAGTGGGGATGGAGAGTGAGGGGGGCCCATACTGGGAGCTGCCCCCCCTCCCAAAAACCACCATCACCCCCCAGAGGAACTGTTCCCGTCTCCCCACCTCCCCCCGCCCCTCAAGCTGCACTATGGAAGTGGGGGTCCAGCGAGGCCCCATTGGGATGCTGCTCATTAATAAACAATTAAGGTACAGAAAGGAGAATAAAGGACATGAATTACTGCTAATTAAGTCATTAAAGTGGCAAAAACACCTCCCGACCCCCCCGAAACAAGTGGGGGTTCAGGCAGCAAAGCAACAGCAGAACCAGCTTCAAGGAGCCAGCACGGCCCAAGGCATCGACCACGACCACGGCACCGATCCAGTCGCTCTTCTTGTTCCCTTCCCGCTTCCGTAGAGCTTTATTCCCAGTTGGATACAAAGCTTGGGGAAAGGGGGGGGTTGGGGGGCTACTTACAGCATAGAGGGGGGGGTTTACAATAGTACAAGGTCCAGTTTTGGCACATGGAATGATCTCGCTGTCTTTCTCTTACCCTTGGACGCTTCAAGAGTTAGGACAGTTGGGAAAGATGGGCGTCCCACCAAACAAACACTGCGACCCTGCATCACATGGTTTCAGAGTCACAAACAAGGTCCAAAGGCACCAAACCCGCCACAATTCCACTTTAAAAAAGAGAAAAAAACACTCTTTTTTTTTTTCTTAGCAAAAAAACGTTAAGTCTCGCTGCCGGTTTGTTTGCTCCTCAGGAGGTACCAAAGGAGGCCACAAAGGGGTGGTGAGAAGTGTGTCCCTCCATTCCTGCCCCTGTGTGGTGCTTCGGGCTCTGTGGAGCTCTGTCCCGTGTGCGTGTCTCCTCTGAGCATGGACAATGTGTCTCGGCTCGAGCCAGAGCCAGCTCCAGCCTCCTACGGGCTTGTGTGTGGTGTTTTTGGGTTGAGTTTTGCCTTAAGCTGGGATTTGGGTTGGGGCTAGTTTTGGTGTTCTCCGCTTGGCGCTGATGTGGTGGCAACTTGGCTGCAGGAGAGTCCTTGGATGGTGGTTGTGTCCTTGCAATGAGCTCATGGTGCTGCTTGGGGTGGTTTTTTTTTTGCTGGCTGCTGCGTGTTTCCTCCACTTTGGTTTTGTTCCTACACTTGTGTGGTGTGAGCAGGAGGAGGAGGAGGAAGGTGGAGGAAGGAATGTGCGGAAGAAGGTGACGCCCGCTCGGGTTTTCCGCTGGTGTACGTGCAAAAGGACTGCTCGGAGCTGGGAAAGGCCACGTTACGGCATCCCACCACCCGGCCCAAGAGCCCCCCCCCAGCTCCACACGCCTTACACAACGAGGGGGGGGGAAGCGGCACCCCCCAGCCCCTCCTTCCAGCGCTCTTCCAAAAGTGGCCGGCGAACCCCAATCCCACCGTCCTCAACATCCCACCTCAAGGTCCCCAACCCCCCCAGTCTCCCCCCCACGCAAAGGCACCCGACGCTCACAGCCTGGCTTCAGAACACCGAGGGGGGTTCTTCTCCCTCCCATGGCCCTCCCCCCAAAAAGCATTGACCCCACGTGCAGGCCACCAACGGCCAACCCAAAGTGGAGGTATCAACTCCAGGGGGGATTTTCCAGGCCATGGGTGCCTTTTCCCACCCCTTCCAATAAGCTCAACGGAGCGGGTGTCTCCCTTCTGGTTCTACGGGGGCTGGGAATGCCCCTAGCGAAGGCAAGAACATTCCCAACTGGCCCCATAGCTCAACTTTAGGTAACTCCAGTTGGGAAGATGAAGCCCACAAAGACTGAGGGAGCGGGGCAGACACAAGGAAGCAATGGCACTTCCCACCCGAACCCCCCAGAACCTCCCCCCAAAACTCTTCCAATCCATAGAAGACCCTTCCACCCCACACACTGGCAGCGCAGATGCAACCCCTCATGATGTCCATCATCAAGGAACGCACAGAAGGAACCCAAGAACACAGAAACACCCCCGCCCAGAGCTGCCGCCGCTTGGTCTTCCACCTCCATTCACCCCCTCCCCGGCGAGCCCGGGGCCAGCTCCGGATGTAGGGATGGGCCATGAGGGGTGGTGGTGCCCGAGTGTAGGCGCACAAGGGGCTTCAGTAGCCATTACCTTGTCCGCTGAGATTGGGGTTGGTGTAGTCCCAAGTGTCTTGGTCGTTCTTGAACACGTTGAGGCGCGTGGGCTGGAGCAGACGGGGGGGAAGCGGTGTCAGGTGGGGGCTGTCACCCCACAACAGGGGCACCCCATGGGTGTTTGTCAAGGGGGGGCAGCTCTTACCTTGGCATACTCAATTTTCAGGGTGCAGCACCCCGAGTAGATGTCGGCGCCGTTGAGGGAGGCTTTGGCGCGTTGGGCGCTCTGCACCGAGTCAAACGTGGAAGGAGGGGTTAAGGAGCTTTGTGGCCATCAGAGGGGTTTGGGTTTCATTATCTGGGACCTCTGATCACCCCCTGAGCCGGAGCCAAAGCAAGCCCCAGTGGGTAAAGGCAACTCCAGGGCTCCTGGAGCAGGGAAGGATATTCCACCATGGCCTGGACACCGTTCTTCCTGAAGATAACGATCCTCTGCACAGGGCCACAGGGGTTGCAGATGGTGTAGAGCACGTCCTGGGAGGGGGGAAGGGGGAAGAGCTGTGAGGAACCCGGGGGAAGCCCCTCCAAAGCAGCAGAGAGCGTGCAATGGGTTGGGTTGGAAGGAACTGAAGATCATCCAGATCCACCCCACCAGGTGGCTCCAAGGAGCACTCCAAGGAGCATTCTCTTCTCCAGGCTCAACCAGCCAAGGTCTCTCAGCCTGCCTCCAGAGCAGAGCTGCTCCAGCTCCTGACCACCGCCACGGCCTCACTCCACCAGCTCCACATCCCTCTTTGTGTTTGTACCCCTAAAGCCCTGCCAAAGCATCACCCACCGTTGTGATGGAGTAGATGGGGTTGAGGATGGTGAAGAGCAGGACGTTGTTGACGCCCCGGGAGTCATCCGTGTCTCCGGGGCGGGAGATCTTCTGGCTGGTGGAGTAGTTGACGAAGGCCGGGTGCCCGGCGATGTAGATCTGGTTGTCGGCAGCGTAGTTGACGGCGTTGCAAGCGCCGAGGATGTCCTCAAACTCCACCAGGGCTTGTCTCTTTTTGGGCATCACCACGACGTAGCTGGCAGAGGGAACGAAACCACTGGGTCACCATCACCGCCATCAGCACCCAACACCAGCCCCTGAAGCAGCTCCTCACCTGATGGGTCCAAACTCCTGCAGAGCCTCCACCAGATCGGCTTCCACGACGCCATCGATCAGGCCCCTGATGTGCACCACCGGGGACGCTGGGGTCTTGTGGGGGTCATCGTAGTTCTCCTGCCGGGAAGCGAGGCCTTGGCTCAGGAGAACCCCACCGGGACGGCCCGCAGGGAGGAGCCTGACCCACCCCGTGCCCATCACCATGGCCTCAGCTCCCAGCCGGGTGCTGGACCCCCATGTGACCTCAGGCCACATCTTGCCCTTCCTGGCCCCGTTTTGCACCCCCCTGGCCCGGCCCCATTTTGCATCCCCTGCACCCCGTTCTACCCCTCCTGTCCCCGTTTTACTCCCCCCCAGCACCGTTCTACCCCCCCCACCCCATTCTACCCCTCCTTTCCCCATTTTACCCTTCCTGGCCCCATTCTACCCCTCCTGCCCCCGTTTTACACCCCCCCGCCCCATTCTACCCCTCCTGTCCCCGTTTTACCCTTCCTGGCCCCATTCTACCCCTCCTGTCCCCGTTTTACACCCCCCCGCCCCATTCTACTCCTCCTGTCCCCATTTTCCATTCTCTCGGTCCCCTTCTACACCCCAGGCCCCGTTTTACCCCCCCCCCCGGGGTCGTTTTACCCCTTCCAAGGGCCGCCCCCCCCCTCACCGCTCCAGCGGCTCCGGGTCCTCCGCCAGCCCCTCCCGGCCCGCCAGGCCCGTGTGGCGGCGGCTCCGCGTTCTCGGTCTTCTGGCGCTTGGGAGCTCGGCCGCCATCGCCGTAGTAGCGGCCGGAGCCGCCGCCGCCGCCCGCCGCCATCTTCCCCATGTCGGCCCCGCGGCCGCTGCCCTCAGCGCTCTGCGGGCCCCGCCACCGCCGCCGCGACATGGCGCCTCTGCCCGCCGCGCCGCCTCCGCCACGCCCCTATTGGCCCGCCCCACCGCCACTCAAGGCGGGGCTCTCATCCCATTGGCTCCCCTCCGCCGTCGGCCCCGCTCTCCGCCGCCATTGGGCTCTCCGGCCAGACGAGCCCGCGCTGATTGGCCCGCGCTTCTGCCCGACAACGGTGCTGCTGCCTCCTATTGGCTGCAAGGGGAGCCTGTCCGCCCGCCCACCGAGCTGATTGGCTGGAGGCGCTGCCTGTCCACGCGGCGCCCCGCCCTTCTTCAAGGCGCAGAACTCAGGCTCCGCCCCCGCCCACTGCCGCTTCCAGGCTATTGGCCAGAGCCAACGCAAATCTTGGCTCTCATTGGCTCTTTATGCTCCTTTCAACCCCTGCAGCCTCTCCCCTCGCCCATTGGCCAACTCGCCTGCCGATCAACCCTCGCCTCAACCCTCTGGGCTCTGATTGGCCGCCTCTCTCAGCTTTCACTTCGGATTGGCCGGTGCATGTTGGCGCTGGCCCCGCCCACCGCGCTCAATTCGGGTAGGCCCCCTCCCCGCCCCCCCCAAAACGGTACGGACACCCCAAGAAACAGGTACGGACACCCCAAAATGGTACGGACACCCCAAAAACGGGTACAGACACCCCACAACTGGGTATGGACACCCCAAAAACGGTACAGACACTGCAAAACACATACGGACACACCAAAAACGGTACGGACACCCCAAAATGGGTACAACACCCCAAAACCGTGTACAGACACCACAAAACACATACGGACACCCCAAAATCAGGTATGGACACCCCAAAACCAGGTATGGACACCCCAAAACCGTGTACAGACACCACAAAACACATACGGACACCCCAAAACCAGGTATGGCCACCCCAAAACCAGGTATGGACACCCCAAAACCAGGTATGGACACCCAAAAACCAGGTATGGACACCCAAAAACCAGGTATGGACACCCCAAAACGAGGTATGGACACCCCAAAACCAGGTACGGACACCCCAAAACCGTGTACAGACACCACAAAACACATACGGACACCCCAAAACCAGGTATGGCCACCCCAAAAGCAGGAAGGGCCCCCCCGGGCTCCAAACGCTGCTCAGGACCCAGCCAAAACGTGACATTAAAAAGGTTTTATTGCACAAACCCCAGGAAAAAGCAAAAAGGGGGGGGGGAACATCCCCCAGCTCCCATGGCCCCACCCCCATTCACTGGGACACCCCCCCCAACCAAATGCACCCACTGGGGGGGCCCCAAACCCCCCATTCCCTCCCTCAGACACCCAAAAAAGCAACAGCCGATGCTGAGAAGCCCCCATTTAATGCCACAGCCCCACTGGGTCAATGGGGGGGGGTCTCAGTGCCCCCCCCCAGATTGTGGGGGGGGGTCCTGGCTGTCCCCCCCAGATTGTGGGGGGGGGTCCTGGCTGCTCCCCCCGGCCTTGCCATTGCCCCCCTGGGTGGCTTTGGCGTCGATGGCAGCATGTTCCTTCCTCACCAGCTCCTCCAGCTCCTTCTGGGGGGGGGGCACAGGGAATAAATGGGGGTGCAGAGATGGGGGTGCCCCCAAAGTAACGTGGGGGGTCCCCAAGTGGCTGGGGGGGGGCAGGTACCTTCCAGCCCAGCAGCTCCGCCAGCTCCAGGCATCCCTTGTCACAGTCCCCAAGCCAAGCCACGTCCCTGTGGGGGGGGTGCAGGCAAAGGGGGGGTCCCCAAAACGTGCTAGGGGGGAGGGACGACCCCCCAAGGCCCCCTAAGCCCCCTTACCTATAAGCCTTATCTGAATCAAAGTCCATGCCACAGCCAAAGCCCATGAGGGACATAAGGGGGTCACTCTGGGGGGGGAACGCCACATAAAATGGGGGTGACACAACAACTCTTGCCCCCCCCGAGCCCCCCAAACCCCATCTTCACCCCCCCACCCCCCAGTTTTAGCACACCCCCCCCCTTCTTACCTGCCCTGTTTTCTCCTTGTTGATGAGGAGCCGGGGGGTGTTGGTGGGGACCCTGGGAGGGGACAAGAGGTGGTTATCGGGGGGGGGGGACTGAGGGCATTAACGGGGGGGCCTGGGGGGTCCCCAACCTGCTGACAAGGGAGGCAAAGGGCTGGACCTGCAGCGAGGTGCCCATGATGATGAGCAGATCGACCTGCTGGAAGTCCTGGGGGGGGAAAGGGGGAGTCAGGAAGGCGGGGGTCCCCCAAATCCTAATGCAGGGAATGGGGGGGGGGGGCTCCAGGCCCCCCCACACTCACCGACTGCACAAGGGTGAAGAAGCGTGAGGGGAGGCTCTCCCCGAAGAACACAATGTCTGGGGGGGGGGGACGACGACAAGAGGTGAGCAGAGGTTTGGGGGGGCCCTGATGACTTGGGGGGGGTGCATCAGGGTTTGGGGGGTGCATCAGGGTGGGGGGGGCCCCCCGAGCTCACCCGGTTTCACCAGGCCCTGGCACTGCTCACACTTGGGCACCAGCGAGGAGAAGATGCGCTCTGCAAGGGGGGGGAGCATGGGGGGCTATGGGGGGGGCACGGAGGAACGGGGGGGGCCATGGGGGGGACACGGGGGGCCATGGGGGGGACATGGAGGGACAAGGGGAGCATGGGGGGCCATGAGGGGGACATGGAGGAATGGCAGGGAGCATGGGGGGGGCATGGAGAAGGCATGGGAGTCATGGGGGGGCATGGAGGGCCATGGGGGGGGGGCATGGAGGGGACACGTGGGGCCATGGGGGGGCCATGGAGGGATAGGGGGGCATAGGAGGCCAGGGGGGCGCATGGAGGGGCCATGGGGGGGGCATGGAGGGCCATGGGGGGCAGGAGAGCTCAAGGGGCACATGGAGAGATCACAGGAACATGAGGGCACACAGGAGGAACACAAAAGACCTTGGTGGGGGGGAGCCAAAGGTACGGGGGGGGTGCTCCAGCCCTTAGCAGAACCCATTCCTATGGCCCCCCCCCACGCCCCCCCCCTCGCACCCCTCATCCAGGGCAGCCCGTACTGGCGCCGGCAGCCGGGGCGCAGGCAGTGGGAGGTGAAGAAAGAGCCGTGAGCCTCCACCAGGCGCTCGGGCTGCAGCCCCGCCACCCGCTCCAGGGTGTCGATGTTCTGGGGGGGGGGCACAGCGGGGAAAGGGGGGGTCAGGGGACCTCAAGGCCGCCCCCCCCCTCCCCGAGCACCTCTCAGTCCCTTTGGGACGTCCCCACCTGTGTGTAGCAGCGCAGCAGCAGCCCCTTGTCCTGCAGCAGGCGCATGAAGTAGTGGCACACGGTGGGCTGGGGGGAGGCAAGGAGGGTCAGGGGGGGTCCCGAAGGTTTGGGGGGGGACCCTGAGAAGGGGGAACGGAGGCACAAGGGGGGGGTTACCTTGAAGTGCCCCGGGTACAGCTCCCGTGCCAGGGCGAAGAACGGCTCCGGGTGCTCCTATGGGGTGGGAGAGGCTGCTTTTTGGGGGGTCCCAAGGGAAGGGGCCCCCCCAAACCTGATGGGGGGGGTACCTTGAAGAAGCTGATCTCGAAGATGGCCTCAGGGTAGGGGAGGTCGTAGCCCTGCAGATTGGAATAGAGGCCGGTGCCGGGCGAGCGGAAGTCGGGGATTCCTGCAGCTGGGGGGGGGTGGTGTCAGGGACGCCCCCTCCGTGCTGGGACCCCCCCCAAGCCCCCCCCCCTCCACAGCGCACTCACAGGTAGAGATCCCGGCGCCGACCATGCACACCACGTTCCGGCCTGCGGGAGGAAACAGGGGCAGAAGGGACCCACGGGGACCCCCCCACGGGGCCACCCAAACACCTGAGACCCCTTTAACCCCCCCAATCCCTCCTGCATCCTATTCAGAACCCCCCAAAGCTCCATGGATCCCCTGACCCCCCCCATCCCCTCCTGGACCGCATCCCCTCTTGCCCCCCATCCCCTCCTCCCCCCCTCCCCTCCTGCCCTCCCCTCCCCTCCTGCCCCCCATCCCTTCCTGCCACCCTTCCTCTCCTGCCGCCTCCTCTCCTCCTGTCCCCCCCCCCTCCCCTCCTGCCCCCCTCCCCTCCTGCCCCCCCATCCCCTCCTGCCCCCCCATCCCCTCTGCCCCCCCCTACATCTCTCGCTCCGCAGGTAGCGGCTCACTCCTCCAGCGTCAGCTCCTCCAGCGCCTTCTCGGGCTTCTCCCCGCCCAGCCCCAGCGTCCGGGACAGGAGACTCCGCAGCAGCTCCACTGCGTGAGCGGCCCCGGCTCAGGCACCGGCCCTCGCCCGCGGTGTGCAGGGAACGGGACCCCAGCGCCGCCCCCCCCGAGCCCCAACTCACTGTCAGCGTCCCCCGAAGAGCCGAGCTCGCTGTCGGAGCCCTGTGGGACGGGGGGAGTCAGCGGGCACCGGAGGCCCCGGGTGCAGCACACGGAAGCGAACGGGGATCGACCGGGACCCACCGGAGCCTCCGCTCCCCGCTCGGGCTCGGCTTCAGCTTCGGCCTCGGCCTCGGCCCCGCGGCCCCACCGCTGGCACCGCTCCCCCCCGCTACCGCCCGCGTCGGCCATGGGCACCGGCGGCGGCCAGCGCCACTCCTCCCGGCGTGCACCGCACCGCCACACTTCCCGGCGTGCGCCGCGCGCGCGGTGCTGATTGGCTGAAAGCTCCGGCATCCTGGTACGGCCATACCTCCCGGCGTGCACCGCGTGGACAGCGCTAATTGACTGAGAACTACCCACTGTGTTACAGCCACACCTCCCGAGTGCACCGCGCGCGGCCGGCGCTGATTGGCTAACTGCCCATCTTGTCACAGCCACACCTCCCGGCGTACACCGCGCGGCCGGCTCTGATTGGCTAACTACCCATCTTGTTACAGCCACACCTCCCGGCGTGCACCGCGCGGGCATCGCTGATTGGCTGAGACCTCCGCAATCTTCTTACGGCCACACCTCCCGGCGTGCACCGCGCGGGCATCGCTGATTGGCTGAGATCTCCGCCATCTTCTTACGGCCACACTTCCCGGCGTGCACCGCGCGGGCATCGCTGATTGGCTGAGACCTCCGCCATCTTCTTACGGCCACACCTCCCGGCGTGCACCGCGCGGCATCGCTGATTGGCTGAGACCTCCGCCATCTTCTTACGGCCACACCTCCCGGCGTGCACCGCGCGGGCGGCGCTGATTGGCTGAGACCTCCGCCATCTTCTTACGGCCACACTTCCCGGTGTGCAGCCGCGCGGACAGCGCGTATTGGCTGAGAGCTCCGCCCTCTTCCTCACAGCCACACCTCCCGGCGTGCACCGCGAGGGCGGCGCTGATTGGCTGAGCACCCCCCCGTCGCCCTTCGAGCGCCCTCCCTCCGTTTGCTGATTGGCTGCGGGCCCCGGAAGCGCCGCGGGCCGCGGGTCACGGCAGGGCCCGGCCGGGGGTTCCCGATGGCGGCTGCGGCCTGACCCGGCCCGGCCCCGATGGCGGCCGCGGAGGCGCCGCCGGCCCCGGGCACCGCGAAGCGGGCGGAGGCCGAGGATTGGTGCGACAGCGGCCTCGGGTCGCTGGGCCCCGAGGGTTCCCTGGGGTCGCTGGGCCCCGAGGGCTCCCTGGGGCCGCTCCCCGCCAGCCCCGGGCCCCACCGCACCCCGGAGGCCGCGGCACCGTGCCCCGAGCCCGGCGCTTGGCTCCGGCACGTGCTGGGCTTCCTCACGGAGGACGGAGACACGTGAGCGGCGGGTGGACGGGCGGGGGGGGGGGCCCTCGCGAGCACCGGGGGCTTAACGTGCGTTGTGTTCCCCGTTGTGCCCCCCCAGGGCGCTGCACTTGGCCGTGAAATCCACGAGCACGAGGCCTTCATGGACTCCATCCTGCAGCACGCGGCGGGCACGGGGTACCTGGACCTGCAGAACGACCTGGGGCAGGTGCGGGGGGGCACGGGGGGGGGGGGGCAAGGGGCGGGCTCAGCTCGGCCCTGACCGGGTCCCTGCGCCCGCAGACCCCGCTGCACCTCGCGGTCATCCTGGGCCTCGAGGGCTTCGTGCGGAAGCTGCGTGCGGCCGGCGCGGGGCTGGGGCCGCAGGAGCGGGGCGGGCACACGGCGCTGCACCTCGCCTGCCGCGAGGGGCGCCCGGCCTGCGCCCGCCTCCTGCTCGGAGGGAGCGGCTCCTGCGCGGAGCCCCAGGAGAGGGCGCAGCTCGACAGCGTCAACTACGACGGTGCGGGGATGGGTCAGGATGGGGCTGGGATGGGGTCGGGATGGGGCTGGGACGGGGTTTGGATAGGGTTGGGATGGGGTCGGGATGGGGCTTGGATAGGGTTGGGATGGGGCTGGACGGGGCTTGGATGGGGTTGGGATGGGTTCAGGACGGCGCTGGGATGGGTTCAGGACGGCGCTGGGATGGGTTCAGGATGGGGTTGGGATGGGTTCAGGACGGCGCTGGGATGGGTTCAGGACGGGGTTGGGATGGGCTCAGGATGGGGTTGGGATGGGTTCAGGACGGCGCTGGGATGGGCTCTGGGGGGGTGCCCGCATTGCCCCCCCCGTGCAGGTTACACCCCGCTGCACATCGCGGTGCTGCGCAAGGACGTGGAGATGGTGGAGCTGCTGCTGAGGGCCGGCGCTGACCTCAACAAAGCGGTGAGGGCCAAAGCGAGGGGTGGCGCCCGGGGGTTCCTTCCCCCCCCCCAACCCCTGTCTGTGCCCCCCCCAGGAGCCGAGCTGCGGCCGGCAGCCCCCTGCACTTGGCGGTGGAAGCGCAGAGCCCGGAGGTGGCCGAGGCCCTGCTCCGCGCCGGGGCCGACCCCGCTGCCCGCATGTACGTGGGGTACACGGCGCTGTACAGCGCCCGGCACCGGCCCGACCCGCGCCTGCCCCCACTGCTGCGCCGCTTCGGGGCCCAGGACCTCTCCAGCGACGAGGACGGGGCCAGCAGCGATGTGAGCGCCCCCAAAACGCCCCTTTTGCGCCCCCCAAACACCCCCCAAGTGCTGAGCTCTGGGTGTGTGTCCCCCCCCCTCAAGGAGGAAGAGGAAGATGAGGAGGAAGAGGAGGAAGAGGAATATGACGACATTGTTATCAACAGCGGCCGCAGCGTGCACTGAACCCCCCCCCCAGGTCTCCCCCTATTTATCTGGGGGCTCCTGCTCCAGCTGCCTGGACTTTAGGGGAGCTCCCCCCCACCAAAAGGACCCCCCCAATATCCCCCCCCCCGGGTCCTGGTGGTAGCGATAGAGAATTTATATGAATTGTACAATAAAAGGAGCCTTTGGCCTCCTCCCAGCATCAGTTGGGGGGTTCCCCCCCCCACTTCCTTTGGGTGATGCCACAAGCACCAGGGGTAGATCCATGTTCTCTTCCTGGAGGAGCCCATGTGCTCCAGGAGCTTTATTCCAGGGGATCCCGTGTGTCCCCAGGACATGGCTCCATGCGTGTCCATGCGTGTCCATGCGTGTCCATGCGTGCCCAGGTCTCCATCCTCGATGTCTCTTCTCATCCGGGCTGCCCCCCCATGGTTGGGGTCCGCTCCGCACTTGGGGGGGCTCCCCAGGGCCCCCCCCCAGGCTGGTTGGGGCCGATGTAGCGCAGGCGCGGTGCTGGGGGCCGGGGGATCACATCCAGCCCCACCAGGGGCTGCAGGGCCGGGGGCACCCGCACGCGGCCATCCTGGGGGGACAGCACAGGGTGAGCCCCCCCGAATCCCGAAAACAGGGGAGGGGACCCGACCCCCCCCCAACCATCACCCACCGGTAGCTGGTTGCACTCCAAGAGGGCGATGAGCATGCGGGACACGGCGCAGGCTGTGCCATTCACCTATGGGGGCGCTGGGAGGGTTACGGGGGGGGGCAGAAAAGGGGGTGGGGGGACCCCGACTGTGGGGGGTGCACCCCCCCCAGCACCCACCGTGTGCACGTGGCGCAGCCGCCCGGCCCCATCGCTGTACATGATGTTGAGGCGCCGGCTCTGGTAATCGGTGCAGTTGGAAGCACTGGAGATCTAAAGGGGGGGGGGCAGAAGAATTTGGGGACCCCCCCAATAAAGGGGGGAGTCCCCCGAGTTTTGAGGTGCCCCCCCATGTTCTCACCTCCCCGTATTTGCCCCGTCCTGGCATCCAGGCCTCGATGTCGAACTTGCGGTAGGCAGGGAGCCCCAGCTCCTCCGTGGGCATGTCCAGGACCCTGGGGGGGGGGCAATGACACCAACGTGGGGGGGTGCAGGGAGATGGGCGGGTTTGGGGGTGCTCTGTGGCCCCCCCCACTTTGGCCTCACCGGTAATGGAGGCCCAGCTCTGAGAAGATCTCCTTCTGCATGGCCAGGAACTCCGCCAGCAGCGCCCCGCTCTCGGCCCCGCTCTCGGCCGCCGTCACCCCAAACATCTCCACCTATGGGAGGGCAAAGGGACCCTGACACTGCTGGGACCCCCCCCGGGTCACCCCAACACCCCGCGGGGGGGGGCAGGCCTTGTCCTCCCAGTTTGCCCGGTACCTTGGTGAACTGGTGCACGCGGTACAGCCCCCACGGCTCCCGTCCCGTGTCCGTCTCAGCGCGGTAGCAAGTGCTGGAGCAAACGACCCTGTGTGGTGAAAGGGGGACCCGGTTGGGGGGTCCCCAAAGCCCCCACCCCCCCATTAGCGTAGGGCGGCCCCAAAGCTGCTCCTATGAGAGCCAGGAGTCCCCCCAGAGCCCCCTCTTAGCACAGGGAGAGGGTCCCCCAAACCTAATGGGTAAATCCTGCAGCCGCACCGCGTGGTCCATGAAGTACCCTGGAGCGGAGGCACCAATGACATCAATGGGGTCCCCCATTAACCCCTGGCACCCCCCCCGCCCCCCCGCTGCTCACCGGCGATGCCAACCTCGGCCGTCCCCGCCAGGCTCAGGTCCTCGAAGCGCGCGGGGTCGATGGCGTAGACGGGTGAGGGGCTGAGGTGGGGCTGCATCCCACAGCCCTCCTGCAACCGCAGGGGTGTGGGGGGGTCCCGGGGGGGGCACCCACAGGGGGTGGAATGGGGGGGATATGGGGGGGTACTCACAAAGACAGCGCCGCGCAGCAGGTCTGGTACTGTCATTGGGAGGAAGCCCTGGGGGGGGGATAAGGGGGGTGTGGGGACCCCAAAGCCTGGAGGGGCCCCCCCCAGCGCCCTCGTGGGCCCCATCCTGACCTTGCTGAGCAGCTTGGCCATGGCGAAGCGCACCAGAGCGTGCTCCAGCAGCGCTGCAGCCCCGCACAGGTAATAGGAGCGATGGCCAGAGACATGCGAGAGGCGCCTGCGGGACACGCGTGTCAGGGCCTCCGCACACACGTGTGCCAGGTGTGTATCACACGTGTGCCACCCATGTGCCAGAGGGGCCAGGCGTGTGTCACATGTGCCACGCATGTGTCACATATGGGCCAGACATGTGCCAGGCGTGTGCCACCCATCTGCCAGGGGGGCCAGGCGTGTGTCACATGTGCCACGCATGTGTCACATACGGGCCAGACACGTGCCAGGTGCGTCACACATGCACCAGCCGTGTCACGCATGCACCAGGCGTATGTCACATGTGCCACATGTGTCACATACGGGCCAGACATGTGCCAGGTGCGTCACACATGCACCAGGCGTGTGTCACGCATGTGCCAGGCGTGTGCCGGTGCTCACCGCTGCCGGATGATGTCCAGCCCCTCTCCCAGCTCCAGGTGCCCCTTCGGCTTGAAATCAAACACTGGGGGACATGGGAAGAGGAGGAGCCTTCATCACCCCCCACAGATGCTCCTTCCCCCCCCCCCAGTTACAGCCCCCCCAGCCCTCCTCCTCTTCACCCCCCCCCCTTACCTGGCTTCTCCCCCACCACCTCCAGCACTCGGGCCTGGCTCTCGTCCCCGACGGGCTGGGTCAGAGGGGTACAGAGGGTGTCGGGGGCGGGGATGACACCAGCAGAGAGTGTCCCCCCCCCCCTCTCCGCACTCACCACCTCGGGGTGGGTGCTGTTGGGGAGCTGCAGGGCCCGCACGTAGAAGCTCTCATCCAGGGAGGCCTCCTGGGCCAGCAGCTCCTGCAGCTCCAGCCGGATCTGGCGCCCGCGGGCCCGGAGGGCCCCATAGGCAGGAAGCTGGGGGGGGACGACAAAGTGCTGGGGGGTAAATGGGGGTATAAACCCACCCCCCAACCCACCTGCACCCCCCAGCTTGGAGCAGGGACCCCCCCGCGCCGTGTCCTACCGCTTCCGCTGTCTGCTTGTCGTGGGCTGCCTGTGGAAGGAGAGCGGAAGAGGTGAAATGGGGGGGGGGTTCCCGGGGAGGTGCGGCACTATGAGGTGCGGTGGCACAGAGGTGGGGTGCAGTGGGGCACTGTGAGGTGCTGTGGAGCTCACTGTGGGGCACTATGGGGCTCCCTATGGGGCTCTATAGGGCTCACCATGGGGCTCTGTGAGGCGCTATGGGGCTCACTATGGGGTTCTATGGGCTCTATGGGGCACTACGGGGCTCACCATGGGGCACTACAGGGCTCACTATGGGGTTCTATGGGCTCTATGGGGCACTATAGGGCTCACTATGGGGCTGCTGTCTCTCACCAGCAGGGCCCGCACCCCCCGCGCCACTTGTCCCTTCTCCTCCTCCAGCCGGGCGATGGCGGCGCGCACGTCCAGGAGCCGGGTCCACGTCATCGCCTGTGGGCGGAGCCCGAGGTAGCCACACACCCCTCTGGTCAGACCACGCCCCCTCCCGAAGGCCCCGCCCTGCTCACGATCTCACGCAGGTCGCGGCCCCGCAGCGCCCCCTGCCGGCGCTCCAGCTCCCGCTCGCTCAGCGCCGACACCTCCAGCTGCGGCCGCGCGCTCCGACCCTCGCGGACGTGCTCGTACAGGCGGCTCCGCACCGGGCTCGGCCCCCCGGGACCACCGGGAATACCGGGAATACCGGGAGCACCGGGACCGCCGCCCCCCCCCCACACCGCGCCAGCCCCGCGCCGCCGCCCGCCGAGCTGCAGCCAGCGCCCTGGGCGCCGACATCTTGGATAGTTGGCTCACGTCATCTGCCGGAAGGGGCGGGGCAAGACTTGGCCACGCCCCCGACACATGCTCCCAGCGCCCATCCAGTGCCCCCCGGTGCTTCCCATTACCCTCCATGGCCCCCCCAGTGCTCCCCATTACCCTCCATGTCCTTCCCAGCGCCTCCATTACCCTCCGTGTCTTTCCTAGCGCCCCCCATTACCCTCCGTGTCCCTCACAGTGCCCCCCATTACCCTCCATGTCCCTCCCAGTGCTCCCCCATTACCCACCATATCCTTTCCAATGCCCTCAAATCCCCTTCCCGTGTCCCCCCCATTACCCTCCATGCCCTTCCCAGTGCCTCAGTCTCCTTCCCATGGCCTCCCCAGTGCCCCCCATTACCCTCCATGTCCCCCCCCCGTGCCTCCCATTACCCTCCATGTCCCTCACAATGCCCCCCCGTTCCCCCCATGTCCTCCCCAGTGTCCTCAGTCCCCTTTCCATGCCACCCCCATCACCCCAGGCCCTCTCAGCACCAGTCCACATCCACATCCACACAACAACCTTTAATGGAGGCGCGCTCCCTCCATCCCCCGGGGGCCCCCTCTCGGGCACAGCAGGCTCCATCCCCATCCCCTTCCGTTCCCTTCTCACTTCTTCTTCTGCACGTGGGCGCAGTCGTACTTGCCCCGCACGATGGTGAGCTTCACGCCGGGCAGGTCCTGCGTGCGGCCGCCCTGCACCAGCACGACGTGGTGCTCCTGCAGGTTGTGGCCCTCGCCGGGGACGAAGCACACCACCTCCTTGCCGTTGCTCAGCCTCACCCGGACGCATTTGCGGTTCGCTGAGTTGGGTTTCTTGGGCTTTCGAATCAGGTTCTTGATCACCACCCCCTTGATCTGCGGCCTCCCGAACGTGGCGCCCGGCTTCGGAGGAGGCGGCCTGGGCCGGCCTTGTCGGTGCATCTGGTTCAGCGTGGCCATACCGGCGGCGGGCTGCGGACCCCCGGCAGCGGCTGCGGAGGAGAGCGGGGCTCAGACGTTGCGGGACCGTCGGGGAGGGGACAGGGAGACGGGATACGCACGGCAGCCGCGCAGCGAGGCCGCGGCCCTCAGCAGAGCGCGGAGCGGCATCGTTCGGGCGGGCACACGGGGACCTGCGGGGCGGTAGCGGGCGGTGAGCGCGGCCCCGGGGCGGCCTCGCAGCGACGACCGGCGGCAGAGCCGCCCTCACCTCAGAGCGCCGCCATCTTACTGCGCCCCTTCAGCCGCTCCGCGCTCTGATTGGCCAGCACCAACGCCAATTTCTCGCTTTCCTCTCTGTGATTGGCTGCTCTGCCTTTAATCCCCACCTTCAGCGCTGCAGCGATGCCCCGCCCTTCTCCTTTCCCTCTCCACCAGTCGCCTTCCGCGCCCCCGCCCCCTCAGCCAATCCGCGCGCCCGCGCCCCCTCAGCCAATCCCCGCTCCCCGCGGGGGGCGGTGCTTGTCGCCAGGGCAACGCGGGTAGGGCTGGTTGCCCGGATGTGGCTCGATCGCAAGATGGCGGCGGCCGAGTGAGCTGCGTGGGGGGGCAGCGGCAGCGCCGGGCCCGCGGTGAGGGGGGAGCGGGGCCCGGGGGGGAGTTTGGGGCGGGGGCCAGCAGGGAACGGCCGTAAGCGAGTCCCGGTTGTGGGCTGTTGGGGTTCCCTTGTGGAATTCCCTTATGGAATAGCCTTGTGTTCCTGCAGCGTCTTCCCCAGGGAACCCCGCGATGCTGCGTTGAGTTAGGAAGAGCCTCCCCTTCTCCACAGGTAGGAAACCGCGGCGAAGCCTTCGCCTGGAGGAGCCCTGTTCCTCTGGAAGTCCTTATCCCGTGTGTTTTGTGGGACCTTTCCACGCTGGAGCAGGGATGAGGCTCTTCCCCGCGCTCAGGAGGGTGGAAAACCGGGGATATGGGGCTCTGGGAGGCTTCCTCCCGGTGCTGCAGCATGGGAATGGGGACAGCCCCATCCACTCGTGCTCGTGACCCGCTGGATCCATGGAAATGGGGCTTTTCCCTCTCGGCTCATCCGGAAGAGTGGGATTCGTTCTTCAGTTGGGTTTTCCCTGTGTACGCTTGAGTTTGGCCTCAAGGAGGGGGGGGGCTGCAGGGATCCTGCTTTTGGCATCATCCATAGCAGGGACTTGGGGTCCTCAGGGCACCCTCAGCTTTGGGAATAACAGGGAAAACCCAGAAAGGATCTAAATGAATGCAAAGGACTCGCTGCCGGCTCTGGTGAGGATGAGGATGGGATCTTGGGAAGAAGCTCTTTCCTATGAGGATGGGGGGCTATTGGGTTGAATGGAGAAGGTTTGGATGCCCCATCCCTGGAATGCCCAAGGGCAGCTTAGAGCAACCTGCCCTATGGAAGCTGGCCCTGCCCATGGCTTCACATGAGCTTTAAGGACTTTTCCATCCCGAGCCCGTCTGGCATTCCATGGAATCTCACTGTAGATGGGAAGCTCACATCACCTTCATTGTGGATTCCTCCTCTCGCTTCCTGCACGAGGGATTTGGATCCTTTCCTGCTGGCCGCAGTGAGGACCCCGGAGCTGGAATTCTCCTCTGAAGGGAGCTGGGAGCTGATTCCCCAAGGCACAGGGCTGGGAAGAGGCAGGATCCTATGGCATGAACCCAGCTGTCCCTCAGGGTTACTGTGCTGCCAAGCCGAAGCTCTGAAGTCCCAATTCCCGGAAGTTTCCCTCTGGGACAAGAGGATGAAAGCCCCCGAGGCCCCTTTGCAGGGGTTCCTCAGCACTCCGCATGCTTTGAATTCCAGGATTGCGCAGGGATAACCCGGCACCGACTCCCCCCCGGCTCCTCCAGCTCCCATTCCCAGGTCCTGGAGCTCCCATTCCCAGGTCCTGCAGCTCCCATTCCCAGGTCCTGCAGCTCCCATTCCCAGGTCCTGGAGCTCCCATTCCCAGGTCCTGGAGCTCCCATTCCCAGGTCCTGGAGCTCCCATTCCCAGGTCCTCCAGCTCCCATTCCCAGGTCCTGGAGCTCCCATTCCCACGTCCTGCAGCTCCCATTCCCAGGTCCTGGAGCTCCCATTCCCAGGTCCTGGAGCTCCCCTTTGAGGCTGCCTCTCCCAAGGCTGGGCTGCGCAGAGCCAGCCAGGCCAGTCCAACCAGCGCGGCGCCCAGGGAGCCTCCTGCCAGGCTTCCAGCCCTTGGGAATGGGGAAGCTTGGAAGGGCTGAGGAGGCAATTACCAAATCAAAGGGGGTAGGAGCGTGGAGGCATGGAAGGGGGTGGAAGGACCTTGAAGCGCCTCTGCTTCCAGCCCACAGGAGTACGTTCCATGGAGCAGGTTGTTCCAACCTGGCTTTGGGTGCTGCCGGGGATGGGGCATCCAAACCTTCCTCATTCAGCCCAGTGTCCCACCTCTCTCTAAGGGAGGAATTCCCTCCCAGGCTTCCCATTGGAGCCCAGAGCCCCTCTCCAGGCTCCCTGGAGCCCCTTGGGCCGTGGCTCTTGCAGCTCTTCCCCGCCCTTTCCCTCTCCTTCCTTCCTTGTTCCTGGTTTCCAGCCTCCCGGAGGCTGCTTTGTTGTTGCCTTTGCTGCCTCGTTGGTTCCCGGCTCAAATCCTCTCTCTTCCTGCTCCCGGCTTCCTCTCGAGCCCCCTCCCCACCTCCTCTCCGGGCTTTGCCCCCCACCCCTTCCTGACCCATTCCCGCCTCATTCGCAGCCTTCCATGTAACAGGGTCCTGGGAAACGGCTCCGTGTTTCCCTGTGGGCTCGTTGGGAGCCGGGGATCTGGGATGTGGATCCCAAACAACCCGGGATCGGATCCCGGTGCTGGTGAGGACGGAGCTGCGGGGGGGGGTTGGAAAGCAGGCGAGCCCTTTGGCCCCGGGGTAAAGGGCTTCCGAGTGCTTCCCAGCTGGAATGAGCAGAAGCTGTGGTGGTGGGAAGGAGATCCCTGGAGGCCGGAGCGCTGGGGAGGATCCTGTTTGCTCCTGCACGGGAGATAAAGGAGCTGGAATGTGCCCGGCCAGGAGGGAGATCCCGGCTGCTCCTTAACCCCTTTCTGCTGCTGCAGAGCCTCATCCCACTTCCAGAGCTCCATCCCACTTCCAGAGCTCATCCCACTTCCAGAGCTCCATCCCACTTCCAGAGCTCCATCCCACTTCCAGAGCTCCATCCCGAGCTCCATCCCACCATCCTGAACTCATCCCACTTCCAGAGCTCCATCCCACTTCCAGAGCTTCATCCCGAGCTCATCCCACCGTCCCAAGCTCATCCCACTTTCAGAGCTCCATCCCGAGCTCCATCCCACCATCCCGAGCTCATCCCACTTCCAGAGCTCCATCCCACTTCCAGAGCTCCATCCCACCATCCCGAGCTCATCCCACTTCCAGAGCTCCATCCCACTTCCAGAGCTCCATCCCACCATCCTGAACTCATCCCACTTCCAGAGCTCATCCCACTTCCAGAGCTCCATCCCAAGCTCTGTCCCACCATCCCGAGCTCATCCCACTTCCAGAGCTCCATCCCACCATCCCAAGGTCCATCCCACCATCCCGAGCTCATCCCACTTCCAGAGCTCCATCCCACCATCCCAAGGTCCATCCCACCATCTCAAGCTCATCCCACTTCCAGAGCTCCATCCCGAGCTCCATCCCACCATCCCGAGCTCATCCCACTTCCAGAGCTCCATCCCACCATCCCAAGCTCATCCCACTTCCACTTCCAGAGCTCCATCCCCCCATCCCAAGCTCAGGAATCCCATGAACCCATTGGCTACACATCCACCTGCACAGCCCTGGCGTTAGGATTTCATGGAATCCTGGAATGCTTTGGGTTGGGAGGGACCTTTAAGCCCCTGCAGCTCCATCCCACAGGAACACCTAGCACTGGAGTAGGTTGTTCCAGGCTGGTTTTGGGCACCGCAGGGATTTCCTGCATGGAGAAAGGGAATTGTGTCGGGAGCTGTTGAGTTTTCCACTGGGAAATCTGTCGGAAGCCGATTCAGGAGAGTGAAAATGGAAGGAAACAGCCCCAGTGGCACCCAAAGGATGGGAAAAGGGGGCAAATCCAGAGCAGGATTCCAGCATCCCGACATGCTGGGCTGGAAAGCCAGGATTTCAGGACATGGAGCGCTTTGGGGGCACTGAATCCTTCCCCTTGGCTCACGCCAGTGTCCGGGAGCTCCGAGCTCATCCCGCTTGGAATCTGCCCGGCACACGGAGGCTGGTTCCTCATCCTGGGTGCGGTGGCTTCATCCGAGGCTCCTGAAGCACTTCAGTTCCCCTGCTCTGGAACTGTTGATTCCAGGGGGGGTTCCCAGCGCTCCCGGCTCCGGCAGGGCCGGATCCAGCTTGTGCTTCCATGGGATAAACAGTCCCATTGTCCCGGCTGCGGGTGTTTCCACCAGGAAAGCCAGTGCCGGATCCACCCTGGGCCGTGGGTGCAGAGGGGCCGGAGAAGGTTCTGGAAGTCCTTGAGAGCTCGGAGCGGGGCTCCTCCAGCGCCTGCAGGGATGGGATGAGGAAGAGCTTCCAACGGGAAGAGTTGGATGGGAGCACGGGAGGGAATCGCTCCCTCTGCGGGTGGTGCCTGCATGGAGACGTTCGGCCTCTGGAAGCCTGTGGGGTCCCTGGGTGATGTCGCGGTCCTTCCCACGCCAGCCCGTTCCCTGGTTCCATGACTCCTTCCCCGCCAGGTCCTCGCCATGTTCAGCAAGAAGAAGAAGCGCTTGGAGATCTCGGCGCCCTCCAACTTCGAGCACCGCGTCCACACGGGCTACGACCAGCACGAGCAGAAGTTCACGGGGCTGCCCCGGCAATGGCAGGGCCTCATCGAGGAGTCAGCCAAGCGCCCCAAGCCCCTGGTGGATCCTGTCTGCATCACCGCCATCCAGCACGCTTCCCAGAAGGTAGGAGGCTGCCTCGCTCCGGCATCGCGCCGCTGGGGGGGCTGCAAGGCCGAAGTGGGGGGGAGGTTTAGGCTCCTCGTCTGCTCCTTGGGGTGTCAGGGGCAGGTTGGGCTCCGATGGGCGCATCCAACCCGTTCCCTGCGCCGGGCGTGCAGGGGTGGAAGCTTCTCCCAACAGCTGGAAAAATCCCGGTGGCCAGCAGGAAAGCACCGGCAAAGCCATGGCTGCCCCTTCCCGTCTCATCCCCGTCCCCGTGTGTCCTCCACACCTTCATGTTGCTTTGTTGGCCACCAGCTCTTTCCCACCTTCACCCCTGTGTGAGGCCTTGGTGGGAGGAGGAAGAGGAGGAGGATCAGTGCATGGGAAGGCCTCCCCCTCTGCCTCCCCCTCTGCCTCCCCCTCTGCCTCCCCCTCTGCCTCCCCCTCTGCCTCCCCCTCTGCCTCCCCCCTCTTTGGGAATGGGTTTGCTCCTCCCTTCTCGCTGCCTCTCAGATCCCTTTCCAAGAGCTGGGATCGCACCCTTGGTCCCCGCCTCCATCCTCCTCCCCCAGCACCCAGGGCAGGAGCTTTGCTGGGGTTCATCCCCATAGTGGTGGCCCCAGCGCCTCCCCTCCCCGTGACCCCTCCGTGTGATCCATGTCCCCATCCCAACATTCCATTGGCATTCTTCATTTTTCTTTTCTTCCCCCTTTTTTGTTTCCTTTGTGTCCGTCGCCGTCATTCCCGTCCCTCGTCCTCCTCCAAGACCATCGTCCGGGGCAGCAAAGCCTCCAAGGACGGCTCCTTGACCTGGCTGCTGGATGAGTTTGAGAACATGTCCGTGTCCCGTTCCAATTCCCTGCGCAGGGACAGCCCCCCCTTCCCGCCCCGCCGCCTCCAGCTCCACCAGGAGAACGGCCTCTCCCAAGGCCCGACCTCAGCTCCAGCCCAAGAAGATGCCGGCAGGAGCAGGAAGAGCCGCCCCGGGGCCGGGAATGAGGTAGAGCAGGGCAAGGAGAGAGCTCGGGACAAGGAGGAGCACCATGGCCAGCAGCAGCCTCACCAGTGCCCCGCTCCCAAAGCCGCTCCCGGCGGCCGCCCGCCTCCCGACTATCCCAAAGCAGCCCTGGAGAGGGACTCCAAGCAGGAGCGGGTGCTGCGGCGGGAGGGCCCCAAAGGCGCTGAGAAGCGACCCAAGTCCACATTGGGTGCTGGTGGGAGCAGCCCCCCCTCCCCTCGGGACAAGCGCCCGCTCTCCGGGCCCAGTATCCGCACTCCCAACATTCCCATCTCGGAAGGGGTGATGAAAACGGCTCAACAGACCGGGCGGGCCTTCAACACCTACCCCCGGGCTGAGACTGAGCCCGGCCCGCAGGTAACGTGGTCCTCCTGCCCCAAGGGGCTGCTCCTCCTCCTCCTCAAGCAACTGCTCTTCCTCCTCTTCCTGCCTTAAACCCATTGAGAGCGGTTCTTCAGGGTGCTGGGCCTCATCTGCTTGGGTGCCTTCACTGAGGATCTACCTGGACTTTTGGTGGCAGAGGCAGGATTTGGCCCCAAGGATAGGGCTTGGCTGGATGGAGGCACTCCAAAGAGTTGTGGGCAACAGCTTCATGGCCAAGTGGAGATCGGTGACGAGTGGTGGTCCTCAGGGGTTGGGCTTGGGAGCCAGGGCTTGGAATTGGATGGGGTTTAAGGTCCTTTCCAAGTCCAACCATCCCATGGTTCTCCGGATGAGACAGCTCGGGTGGGAGCCTTTAGCTGCTGGAGGGGCAGAAGCTGTGCAGGGGGATCTGGGTCGATGGGATGAGGGTCCCTGATGGAGATGTTCGGTGCTGGAGCGGGTCCAAACCTGGTGAAGTTTAAAGCTCCTCCAGTTCCAACCCACAGGGAGCCCTTCCATGGAGCAGGTTGCTCCAGCCTGGCTTTGAACACTGCCAGCAGTGGAGCATCCAGATTGTCCCCATCAACCCATCCCAGTGTCCCACCACCCTCAGAGCGCAGCCACTGAACACAGTGTCTCATCCGACTCTTCCAGTTGGAAGTTTTCTTCCCGGTCCCCTCCCTGAAGGTCTTTCCCGACCTGTGACCAGAAGGGCTGAAGACACCACCCCCATCCTTGTCTCCGAAGCATCCAACCGCTCCTCCTCCTCTTCCTCCCTCCTTCCCACCCTCTTCCCCCCACTTGCTCTTAGGGTCAGCCCTGCGCCCCCCCGTCGCTGGCAGTACCTGACACCTTCTCCATCTCCAGGCCGAGCATCGACCGGGCCGACCGCAGGACCTGGCCTCCAACGGCCCCACCAGTGCCTCCCGAGCTCCAGCCCGCTCCCCCCAGGAGCCCCCCCCCCATCCCCACCTCACCCCCCACGCCTCTGAGCCCCAGCTGGCCCGCCAGCCCCCCCCGGGCCCCACAGCAGCTCCAGCGCCCCCAGCGGCGGGGGCGCCGCAGCGGGAGCCCCAGCGGGTGTCCCACGAGCAGTTCCGGGCGGCGCTGCAGATGGTGGTGGACCCTGGGGACCCGCGCGCCTACCTGGACAACTTCATCAAGATCGGGGAGGGCTCCACCGGCGTGGTCTGCATCGCCACCGTGCGCAGCTCGGGCAAGCTGGTGGCCGTCAAGAAGATGGACCTGCGCAAGCAGCAGCGGCGCGAGCTGCTCTTCAACGAGGTGAGCGCCTCAGGAGCACCCAAGGGTTCGCAGGAGCGCCCAAGGTTGCGTTCAGGAGCCCAAGAGCACCCGAGGGTGGGTTTGAACGTCCAAGACCCCCAGGAGCACTCAGAGGTGCATTCAGGCACGCAGGGGTGGCTTCAGGCACCCAAGGGTGCACTTCAGACACTCATGAGCGCCCAAGGTTGTCTTCAGGGTAACCCAAGGGCACCCAAGGGTCCCCATGAGTACCCAAGGGTGCCTGAGGGTGGGTTTGGGGCTCCCTCTGCAGGTGGTGATCATGAGGGACTACCAGCACGAGAACGTGGTGGAGATGTACAACAGCTACTTGGTGGGCGACGAGCTCTGGGTGGTGATGGAGTTCTTGGAAGGCGGCGCCCTGACCGACATCGTCACCCACACCAGGTATTGCCCAGGACCTGCTCCCCCCGAGCCCCGTCCCACCTCCCAGAGCTTCAGCCCACTTCCCTCTCCCCAGAAGGTTCCTTCCAACCCAAAGCCCCCAGCCCCATCCTTGTCTCCAAAGCATCCACCAGCAATTCCTCCTCTCCCTCCCTCATTCCCACCCTGTTGACCACGACCTTCCCCCCACCATGCCATTGCTCTTCCTCTCCAACCTTCTCCGTGGCCCAGGATGAGCGAGGAGCAGATCGCTGCCGTTTGCTTGGCCGTCTTGAAGGCCCTCTCTGTGCTCCACGCCCAAGGAGTCATCCACCGCGACATCAAGAGCGACTCCATCCTCCTGACACACGACGGGAGGGTGAGCAGGGGCCCCCCAGCACCCCGGGGTCTGGTGGTGCCCCCCCCCCAGCCTCACATCCTCCTTCCCACCCATTCCCAGGTGAAACTCTCCGACTTCGGCTTCTGCGCCCAAGTGAACAAGGAGGTGCCGCGCCGCAAGTCCCTGGTGGGGACTCCCTATTGGATGGCGCCAGAGCTCATCTCCCGCCTCCCCTATGGACCAGAGGTGGCCTTGGGGGGGCTCGGGGTGGCTTTGGGAGGTCCTCACCCCCACGTTAACACCACTTTGTCCACGTCTGCCCCCCCAATACAGGTGGACATCTGGTCCTTGGGCGTGATGGTCATCGAGATGGTCGATGGGGAGCCACCTTACTTCAATGAGCCGCCCCTCAAGGCCATGAAGATGATCCGGGACAACCTGCCCCCCAAGCTTAAGAACATCCATAAGGTTAATGGGGGGGACACCCCTCTAAGGCGCTTCCCGTGATCTTCTGGGGCGCTCCTGACCACCTCTGCACCTTGTCCCTAGGTTTCTCCATCCCTCAAAGGCTTCCTGGACCGCATGCTGGTGCGGGACCCGGGCCACCGCGCCACGGCCACTGAGCTGCTGAAGCACCCGTTCCTGGGCAAGGCAGGGCCCCCCTCGGCCATCGTCCCGCTTATGCGCCAGAACCGCCTGCGGTGAGGCCGCCGCCGCCACCATCCTCATCCTCACCGCGCTGGGACGCTGCTTGGTGGCCCCCGAAACACACGTACTACTGAGGGAGGGGGCAAGGCCACCGGGAGCAGCCCCACCGCAGCTTTGGGGGGCCGGGGGGGCCTCCTCAGCCTTGGGGAGCCATTTGGTGGAGGCCCCTGACTTCCTTCTTCTCAAGCCCACTTTTTTAGCCCCCATCCACCCCGTGGTGTCTCCGAAGTGGGGTGGGACACCCCCAAACTCCAACCCTATGGCCACACTACTGATTCAGGAGGACCCCCCACCCCAGATGTGGGGTTGGGCGTCCCCTCACCCCCACCATGGTTCTTGGGGTTCCTCCACCCCAACCATGGATCATGGGGTTCCCCTAACCCCAACCCTGGTTCTCGGGGGGGCTTTGGGATGTTTGGGGTGGGGTTTTCCCCCCATTTTGTTTTTTAAAGCTATTTATATTGTCGTTTTGTAGCGCCACGGTTCTGGGGGGGCCCCCCCAAGATTCCATATGTCCTTTTGGAGACAGTGCTGTGGCGAGTGCCTTCTTTAGCACGCGGGTTTGGGCACACACGTGTTGGCTCACATGCGTGTGCAGAGCTGAAGGACACACGTCACACCATGGGGGGTGACGGGGGGGGCCCCCACTTCCCACCCCCCACCTCCCAGTGAGGCACTGGGGAGGCGGGAGCTGCTGGAGTTCTTCTATTGGTTGAGGTTGGGGCAGGCGGAGAGGGAGGGGCAGTGCCACGTCAGCGCGGGTCAGCGCGCGTCAACGCGGGTCAACGCGGGTCAGCATGTCAATACTTGTCAACACACGTCAACGTGGGTCAGCACATGTCAACACGTGTTGGCCAATATCCATTGACCCAATGGGCTCGCGGTGACTGTTGGTGCGTCCCAACCCACATTGTCTCAGGTTGACTTGGCTTGGCTGCGGTTGACTCACATTGCCTTGTCTTGACCTGCATTGGCTTGGCCTACGTTGACTCGCAGAGCCCGCAGTGACTTGGGTTGCCCTGTGTTGACTTGCAGAGGCCTCTGTTGACTTGAGTTGCCCTTCATCAACTCGCATTAGCCCAGATTGAGTTGTGTTGATCTCTTGTTGGCGTGGGTTGACCTGCGTTGACTTGGGTTGCCCTTCACTGCCTCGGGTTGCCCTTCATTGACTTTGCTTGGCCGTCACTGCCTTGGGTTGCCCCCCGCTGCCCAGTGCTGGCCCCGCGCCGCCCCGCGCTCGCTCCTCACTCACACGTGCAGTAGTAGGACTCGATGGCGTTATTCCAGTTGCTGAAGAGTCCCCGTTTCACCTCCCGCAACCGCGGCACCGCGCCGGCCTCAAACCACGTTGGTGTTGCCCTTCTTCCCGCTGCGGGACCACACGGTCACTAACCCCACTCTCATTAGCATAACCCCTCCCTTAGGCGCCCACCTCACACCACTCATTGGTGGCCTCAACGAGTTCATTTACATGTTAATGAGCTCATTTGCATGAGGTCGCTTCCGGGGGGGGGGGGGGGGGGGCGAAGAGGCGATTCTCTGCGGGCTCGTATGAGGTTGAGCACTCCATCCCCGCGCTCCTCATATCAGATACAGGGCCCCCCCCCCCCCCGGTTTACCCCCCCTGCACCCATGGCACCCCCAGAGAGAGAGCGGCTCCCCCACTTTTCGCACACAAAAGGTTTAATCCGGGGGGGGGCACAGGTTTTTAATGTAAAAACTTGTGTTCAACACGGAGGGGGCCCGGGGGGGGGCGGGGGCGGCTGGGGGGGACTGGGGTTGGGGGGGATCAAAGGGCGACAGGGGGAGGGGAAATGGGGCTGGGGGGGGATCCAGACCAGCCAGATGGGAGCCCCCGGGGGAGGGGGACATGGGGGGGGACACCCGGGGACCCCCCCGGGACCCCCCAATGGGGGTTGGGTTTGGGGGCGGGCTGCGGGTCTCGTGTCATCTGTGCAGACATGTCAGTGGCGTGTGCAGGACCCCCAAAGGCCGAAGGCACCGCATGTCGGGGGTGCACACGCGTGTCGGGGGCGCGGGCACGCACGTTGGGGCGCACACGTGTGTCACGCATGGTCGGGGAGCGTGGCAGTGCCATGGAGGGGAGCCCCTGGGGAGCCCCACCCATGCGCTGGGGGGGCCACACTCATGTCAGGGGGCACACACGTGTTCGCGGCACGCAAGGGTCCCAGGGCCCGGATCCCCTGTTGAGGCCCCACACACACGTGTTGGGGGCACGCACACGCGTGTCGTGGTGCCCACGCGCACGCTGGGTGCCTGGCACCCACCAGCACCCATGGGCGCAGCGGGGTCCGGGGGGGGGGGGCGCTCAGGCACCCAAAGGTGCACTGAGGACCCCCAAGGGGTGGGTTTAAGACCGCAGGAGCACCCGAGGGTGCTTGAGCACCCAAAGGTACCCAGGAGCACCCAAGGTTTCACTTGAGCGCCCGAGGGTGGGCTCAGGGAGCCAGGAGCACCCGAGAGCCGGTTGGAGCACCCGAGGGTGGGTTCCAGCACCCAGGGCTGGGTCGGAGCACCCAAGGGCGGCCCCGTTCCCCCCCCATCCCCTCACACGGTGCTCTCCAGCATCCAGTGGGTGCTGCCGAAGCTCGGGCGCAGCGCGGGCGCCGCATCCCCGCCCTGGTCCAGGCGCGGGAGGGAACCGTGGCGTCGAGTCCGGGAGCGCCGCGGGAAGCTGTGGCTGCCCGAGCCCACGGCCAGGGGCGCCCCGATGGGCACCGCGACCGCGGGCGGCTCCGGGGCCGCGGGCTCCGGGTCCGGGCTCCGGTGCGCGCCGTTGGTTTGGGAGCAGACGCTGGTGACGGCGGGGAGGCGCCGCGAGGCCGCGGCCGCTTTGTAGCGCGCCGTGAGGATGAGGATGAAGAGCAGCACGGAGGCGGCGATGGCGGCGCCGATGACGATGATGACGGTGCCCCCCAGGAAGTGCGCCCGGGGCAGCGCGGCGCAGCCCGGCGGGGAGGCGGAGCCCGCCGGGGCCGTGCTGAAGCGGACGCAGCCCAAGGGGTGGGTGACGGGCGGAGCCGAGCCCCCCGCGCCCTGCAGCGCCGCCACGCACAGCTCGTACTCGCGGCCCGCGGCCAGGTCCCGCAGCGTGAAGCTGCGGCTGGAGGGGGGCAGGAGCCTGCGGGGGGAGAGGGTGATGGGAGGCGCGGAGGGGCGCGGAGGCGCACAGAGAATTCATAGAGCATCCATAGAGCATTCATAGAGCACTCGTAGAGCATCCATAGAGCACCCATAGAGCACACATAGAGCATCCATAGAGCATCCATAGAGCACACATAGAGCATCCATAGAGCACACAGAGCATCCATAGACACACACATAGAGCATCCATAGAGCATCCATAGAGCACACATAGAGCATCCATAGAGCATCCACAGACACACACATAGAGCATCCATAGAGCATCCATAGAGCATCCATAGACACACACATAGAGCATTCATAGAGCACTCGTAGAGCATCCATAGAGCACACATAGAGCACCCATAGAGCACACATAGAGCACACATAGAGCATTCATAGAGCACTCATAGAGTACACATAGAGCATCCATAGAGCACACATAGAGCACCCATAGAGCACACATAGAGCACACATAGAGCATTCATAGAGCACTCATAGAGTACACATAGAGCATCCATAGAGCACACATAGAGCACACATAGAGCACCCATAGAGCACACATAGAGCACACATAGAGCATCCATAGAGCACACATAGAGCACACATAGAGCACACATAGAGCATCCATAGAGCACACATAGAGCACACATAGAGCATCCATAGAGCATTCATAGAGCACACATAGAGCATCCATAGAGCACACATAGAGCATCCATAGAGCACACATACAGCACACATACAGCATCCATAGAGCACACATAGAGCATCCATAGAGCACACATAGAGCACACATAGAGCATCCATAGAGCACACATAGAGCATCCATAGAGCATCCATAGAGCACACATAGAGCACACATAGAGCATCCATAGAGCATTCATAGAGCACACATAGAGCATCCATAGAGCACACATAGAGCATCCATAGAGCACACATAGAGCACACATAGAGCACACACATAGAGCACACATAGAGCATCCATAGAGCATCCATAGAGCACACATAGAGCACACATAGACCATCCATAGACCATCCATAGAGCACACATAGAGCACACATAGACCATCCATAGACCATCCATAGAGCACACATAGAGCACACACAGAGCATCCATAGAGCATCCATAGAGCATCCATAGACACACACACAGAGCATCCATAGAGCACGCATAGAGCATCCACAGACACACACATAGAGCACACAGAGCATCCATCCATAGAGCACATAGAGCATCCATAGAGCACACATAGAGCATCCATAGACACACACGCAGAGCATCCATAGAGCACACACATAGAGCACACATAGAGCATCCATAGAGCACACATAGAGCATCCATAGACACACACACAGAGCATCCATAGAGCACACATAGAGCACACATAGAGCATCCATAGAGCACACATAGAGCACACATACAGCATCCATAGACACACACATAGAGCATCCATAGAGCACACATACAGCACACATACAGCACACATACAGCACACATACAGCATCCATAGACACACACATAGAGCATCCATAGAGCACACATAGAGCACACATACAGCACACATACAGCATCCATAGACACACACATAGAGCATCCATAGAGCACACAGAGCATCCATAGAGCACCCATAGAGCACACATAGAGCATCCATAGAGCATCCATAGAGCACACATAGAGCACACATAGAGCATCCATAGAGCACACATAGAGCATCCATAGAGCACACATAGAGCATCCATAGACACACACATAGAGCATCCATAGAGCACACATAGAGCACACATACAGCACACATACAGCATCCATAGACACACACATAGAGCATCCATAGAGCACACATAGAGCACACATACAGCACACATACAGCATCCATAGACACACACATAGAGCATCCATAGAGCACACAGAGCATCCATAGAGCACACACAGAGTATCCACAGAGCATCCATAGAGCATCCATAGAGCACACATAGAGCATCCATAGAGCACACAGGGCATCCATAGAGCATCCATAGAGCATCCATAGAGCACACATAGAGCATCCATAGAGCACACAGGGCATCCATAGAGCATCCATAGAGCATCCATAGAGCACACATAGAGCATTCATACAGCATCCATAGAGCACACATGGAGCATCCATAGAGCACACATAGCGCACCCGCAGAGCACCCGCAGAGCACCCAAACCCCCCCAGGATCCCGCAGAACAAGCCAGAGCCCTCAGTGTCCCTTCAGCCCCTCCCACCCCCCTTAGGAGCCCCCCCAGGCCCCCTAAATCCCCTTTAGGCCCCCCAGGACTCTCCTGAGTTCCTCAGGGCCCCACAAACCCCCCCAAGGAGCCCCCAAAACCCTTCCAGGACGTGCTCAGACCCCCGCCTCAGGACCCCCCATAGCCCCCCTATCCCCCCCCCGTACCTGTAGACAGGCGCCTCATCCCCGGAGCTGTTGTACTGGATCTGGAAGACGCGGACGCCGGGCACGTGGCGCTGCGGCAGCCACCGGATCCGCGCCGACGCCGCCGTCACCTCGGCCGCCACCACGCGCCGCTCGCCCGGCGCCCGCGTCCCATTGCCCCCGGCGCGCGCCATGTCCGAGGCGCCGGCGCCATCGTCGCCGGCGTCGCCGTGCGGGACCGGCAGCGGCAGAACCGCCACGGGCACGCGGGCGGCCGCCTCGCCGGCGGCGTTGGAGGCCACGCAGGTGAAGGCGCCGTGGTCGCCGAGCGTGGCCACGCGCAGCTCCACGGTGCCGCCGTCGCGCCCCACGGCGCGGCCGGAGCCGTTCTGCACCAAGCGCCCGTCCGGCCCCAGCCAATGCAGCGCCGGCGGAGGGTCCCCCCCGGCCGCGCACGCCAACCGCAAGGGCTGCCCCTCGAGGACCGCGGGCGGTGTGCGCGGCGGCGGCGGCGATGGCGGGCGCGCTGCACGTCAGCTCCTCCTCGGGCACGGCCCACAGCAGGCGCCCGGCCAGCGGCGGCGGCGAGGCGCAGCTCTCCAGCCGGTCCGGCTGCGCCAAGCGGCGCAGCCACAGCAGCTCGCAGTTGCAATGGAGGGGGTTCCCCCCCGCCGCCAACGTGGGGCCCGGGGGGCCCGGCACCGGCGGCAGCGCGCGGAGCCGGTTGGCGGTGAGGTCCAGGCGCGCCAAGCGCGGCAAGCGCGCCACGGTGCCGGCGGGGATGCGCTCCAGGAGGTTGTGGTCCAGCGTGAGCGTGGCCAAGCTGGCCATGGAGGCCACGGCGTCCCAGGGCAGCGCCGGCAGGTTGTTGTGGGACAGGTCGAGGTCCTCCACGGTGGCGGCGAAGGCGGCGAAGGCGGCCGGCTCGATGGCGGCCAATTGGTTGTTGGCCAGGATGAGGTGGCGCAGGTTGGCCAAGCCGCGGAGCTGGGCGCCGCTCAGCGCCGGCAGCCGGTTGCCGTCGAGGTGGAGGGCGCGGAGGGCGCGGAGGTCGGCGAAGGCGCCGGGCGCCAGGCGGCGGAGGCCGTTGCGGGACAGGGTGAGGTGCACGAGGCTGCTCATGTTGGCGAAGTCGGAGCGGCCGACGGCGCCGATGAAGTTGTCGGCCAGGCGCAGCTCCACGGCGCCGCGGTCCAGCAGCGGCGGCACCGCCAGCAGCCCCGTGCGCGCGCACAGCAGCGTGGGGCTCGGCGCCGCCGCGGGGCACAGGCAGCGCGGGGGGCAGCGCGGGGGCCCCCCCGCCACCGCCCCCAGCACCACCAGCGGCACCAGCAGCTTCGCCATCCCGCGCCCCGCAGCACCTGCAGGAGGGAGCGGGGAGGGAGCGGGGCAGGATGGGGCCCGTGGGGCAGGATGGGGCCCGTGGGGCAGGATGGGGCCCGTGGGGCAGGATGAGGGCGGTGCCATGGTGCCGCGAGCGCCCCCGCCCGCTCCTGCGTGAACCCGAGTGCCTCTGGGAGCTCCCGCACCCAGGAGATCCCGGGAAATCCCTCAGGATCCCATGCGATCCCCTGTGTTCCCGCGCATCCCATGACATCCCAGCAGATCCCATGTAACCCTGCCTGATCCCATGTGATCCCATGTGATCCCATGTGTTCCCGTGCATCCCATGACATCCCAGCAGATCCCATGTAACCCTGCCTGATCCCACATGATCCCATGTGATCCCACGTGTTTCCATGTGATGCCATTCATCCTACATGATCCCATGTGTAATCCCACATCATCCCATGTGATCCCACGTGTTTCCATGTGATGCCATGCATCCTACATGATCCCGTGTGTAATCCCACATGATCCCATGTGATCCCGTGCATCCTACACGATCCCGTGCGTAATCCCACATGATCCCATGTGATCCCGTGCATCCCATGACATCCCAGCAGATCCCATGTAACCCTGCCTGTTCCCACATGATCCCATGTGATCCCGTGTGCTCCCATGCATCCCCATGCATCCCATGACATCCCAGCAGATCCCATGTAACCCTGCACGATCCCATAGGATCCCATGTAACCCTGCACGATCCCATAGGATCCCATGTAACCCTGCACGATCCCATAGGATCCCATGTGACCCCCCATGACCTCTTACCTCTTCTCAAGGCTCCATCCTGGTCCCGTCTGGGCGTCGCCGCGGGGCCTGTGGGAGCAGATGGATCACTACAGACCAGTATGGACCAGTAGGGACCAGTAAGGACCAGTATGGACCAGTAAGGACCCGTATGGACCAGTATGGACCAGTATAGACCAGTAAGGACCAGTATGGACCAGCACAGAGCAGCACGGACAAGTATAGACCAGTACGGGCCAGCATGGACCTCCCAGCACAGACTGGAATGGACCAGTCCAGCCCAATATGGCTCCACACAGCGCAGTCCAGCCCAGTACAGACCAGTACAACCCAGTACAGCCCAGTACAGCCCAGTACAACCCAGTACAGCCCAGTACAGCCCAGTAGAGCCCAGTACAGCCCAGTACAGACCAGTACAGCCCAGTACAACCCAGTACAGCCCAGTACAACCCAGTACAACCCAGTCCAGCCCAGTACAGACCAGTACAGCCCAGTACAGCCCAGTACAACCCAATACAACCCAGTACAACCCAGTCCAGCCCAGTACAACCCAGTACAACCTAGTACCACCTGGTAACACTCTCCATGGCACATTACAGCCGAACAAGGCCCAGCACAGCCTAATACAACCCAGTGCAGCCCAGTATGGCCCAGTGCAGCCCAGTACAAAGGAGTACAGCCCAGTATGGGAGTGCATGGCCCAGTATGGCCCAGTACAGACCAGTACAGCCCAGTATGAAAGCACATGGCCCAGTACAGCCCAGTACAGCCCAGTACAGCCCAGTATGAAAGCACATGGCCCAGTACAGCCCAGTACAGCCCAGTACGGCCCAGTATGAAAGCGCATGGCCCAGTACAGCCCAGTACAGCCCAGTATGAAAGCACATGGCCCGGTACAGCCCAGTACAGCCCAGTATGAAAGCACATGGCCCGGTACAGCCCAGTACAGCCCAGTATGAAAGCACATGGCCCAGTACAGCCCAGTACAGCCCGGTATGAAAGCACATGGCCCAGTACAGCCCAGTACAGCCCGGTATGAAAGCACATGGCCCAGTACAGCCCAGTACAGCCCGGTATGAAAGCACATGGCCCAGTACAGCCCAGTACAGCCCGGTATGAAAGCCCATGGCCCGGTACAGCCCAGTACAGCCCAGTATGAAAGCACATGGCCCAGTACAGCCCAGTACAGCCCAGTATGGCCCAGCAGAGCCCATTATGGCCCAGTGCAGCCCCGTTCTCCCCCCGTACCTGGGGCTCAGCCCACGGACGTTCCCATCGCGGCTCCAGGGGGGGGAAACGGGCCCGGTTCAGGCCCCGCCCCGCGGGGGGACCATGGCCGGTATGGGGGGGACCCGGATACCGGGATCGGCGTGGGGGAACCGGGATACAGGGATGGGGGGGCACCGGGATATCAGGGTATGGGGGGGGGGCACCGGGATATCGGGATCGGGATGGAGGGGAACCGGAATACAGGGACCGGGATGGGGATGGAGGGGGGGGCGCACCAGGATACAGGGATGGGGATGCTGGGGGGGGGGCAGCGGGGGTTACCGGAGCGTACAGGGATGCAGGGATGGGGACCGGGATGCCGAGGGAGGCACCGAGATGCCGGTACCGCGATGCCGGGGGGGGGCACGGGCGGTGGGGATCGTGGCGGGGGATGCCGGGATCGGGGCACCGGGATGAGGGATGGGCACCGGGATGCGGGGATGCGGGGAGGGGACAGGGATCGGGTGCTGGGGGGGGCACCGGGCGTTACCGGGGGGTCCCCGCGGGGTCCCGGGCGGGTCCCGGGCGGGTCCCGGTGCAGCCCCGCGCCCGCCGGTCCAGGCCGCCGCCGCCGCCGCCGCCGCTGGAGCCGCAGAAGCCGCCGGGGCGGGGCCGGGGGGGGCGGAGCCGCGGACGCGGCGGGGCCCGGAGCCGCCGCTACCTCGGGGCGATACCGGGGCTGGGGCACGGCTGGGACAATGGGGACAATGGGATGCACCGGGGGACACCGGGGGGCGGTGGGGACACGGGATGGGGGCACGGGGGTACCGGGGAGCTGGGTCAGAGCATCCTGGGGGACACTGGGAGGTGGGGACATGGACTGGAAGCATCGAGGACACTGGGGGACAGCGGGGATGTGGGCTCTGGGGACACCGGGGTTCACTGGGAGCCACTGGGGCTTCACTGGGGTTCAGCGGGTGCCGCTGGGCCACTGCGGCTACACTGGGGACACTGGGGGACCTGGGCTGGGGACACTGGGGCCGCACTGGGGCTATAGTGGGGACACTGTGGATGCATTGGGGCGATGCTGGGGACACTGGGGCTGTACTGGGTTATACTGGGGACACTGGGGCTATACTGGGGACATTGGGGCTGTACTGGGTTGTACTGGGGACACTGGGGCTATACTGGGGACACTGGGGCTGTACTGGGGACACTGGGGCTGCATTGGGGCTATACTGGGGACACTGGGGCTGTACTGGGGACACTGGGGCTGCATTGGGGCTATACTGGGGACACGGGCTATACTGGGGACACTGGGGCTATACTGGGGACATTGGGGCTGTACTGGGGACACTGGGGCTGTACTGGGGACACTGGGGCTGTACTGGGGACACTGGGGCTACACTGGGGCTATACTGGGGACACTGGGGCTATACTGGGGACACTGGGGCTATACTGGGCTATACTGGGGACACTGGGGCTACACTGGGGCTATACTGGGCTATACTGGGGACACTGGGGCTGCATTGGGGCTACACTGGGGCTACGCTGGGTTACACGGGGGATGCGGGGCCACTCTGGGGCCCAGCTCCTCCCAGCAGGGGGCGCCACAGCCCGCCAGCACAGACCACGCCCCCTCCCCCAAGTCCCGCCCGCCGAGGAGCGGAGCCAATCCGAACGGGGGCGTGGCCTCGACCGGGAAAGGGGCGTGTCCGCCGCAAAGGGGCGTGTCCCTCCCAGTCACCCAACCGCGTCCTCCGCTCCATTTGATTGACACCTCCACCATCCAATCACCGCCCAGATCCGGTCCTACCCCACTACGCAGCGCTCTCCCATTGGCAGTTCCCCGAAAGGGGGCGGGGCGGCGTGGCCGGGCGCACGCGCGGTGACGCAGTAGCGCACTTACGCGCTGACGTTGACGGCGGCGGCGGAGGCGGCCTCCGGGCCACGATCGCGGCCTCGGCCCCGGCTCCCCCCGCCCCGGGCCCGGCTCCGCCAGCCCCGGCCCCGCCGCCATGTGAGGGCCGGGCCCCGCGTCCGCCCCCCCCGCGATGATGTTCCGGGACCAGGTGGGGATCGTGGCGGGGTGGTTCAAGGCGTGGAACGAGTGCGAGCAGACCGTGGCGCTGCTGGCGCTGCTCAAGCGCGTCACCCGCACCCAGGCGCGGTTCCTGCAGCTCTGCCTCGAGCACTCGCTGGCCGATTGCACCGACATCCACGTCCGGGAGGCCGAGGCCAACAGCGCCGGTGAGCGCGGGCGGCGGTGGGCACAGGGGCCGGGCCGGGGGACCGGGGGCCGGGCGGGGGGACCGCGGACAGCCGCGCGTGGGGGTCAGTGGGCACCGAGGGATGCACACAGGGGCTCAGTGAACACCCAGGGCTGCCCATAGGGACTCAGTGAGCACCCAGGGCCACACACAGGGGCTCAGTGAGCACCCAGTGTTGCCCATAAGGACTCAGTGAGCACCCAGGGCCACACACAGGGGCTCAGTGAGCACCCAGTGTTGCCCATAGGGGCTCAGTGAGCACCCAGGGCCGCACATAGGGGCTCAGTGAGCACCCAGGGCTGCACATAGGGATTCAGTGAGCACCCAATGCCCCCCATAAGCACTCAGTGAGCACCTAGGACCACTCCTGGGGACCCATAGGAACTCAGTGCCACCCTTGAGGACACCAGGGCCTCCCCAGTGCCATCCTTAAGCACTCAGTGCCCACCCAGTGCCACCCATAAGCGCTCAATGCCCACCCAGTGCCACCCCTAAGCACTCAATGCCCACCCAGTGCCACCCATAAGCGCTCAATGCCCACCCAGGACCCCCCTAAGCACTCAGTGCCCACCCAGTGCCACCCTTAAGGCCTCAATGTACCCTCAGGACCACCCCTAAGCACTCAATGCCCACCTAATGCCCCTCCTAAGCACTCAGTGTCCACCCAGGACCACCCCATAGCCCTCGATACCCACCCAGAACCACCCCATAGCCCTCAATACCCACCCAGGACCACCCCATAGCCCTCAATGCCCACCCAGGACCACCCCATAGCCCTCAATGCCCACCCAGGACCACCCCATAGCCCTCGATACCCACCCAGGACCGCCCCATAGCCCTCAGTGTCCACCCAGGACCACCCCATAGCCCTCAATGCCCACCCAGGACCACCCCATAGCCCTCAATGCCCACCCAGGACCACCCCATAGCCCTCAATGCCCACCTAGGACCACCCCATAGCCCTCAATACCCCACCGGTGCCACCCTAAAGGCCTCGTTACCCACGCAGAGCCCCCCTTTGTCACCCCCCCACCCCACCCCTAACCCCCCGTGTCCCCCCCCGCAGCCGCCATCCGGCAGTGGCCGCAGGAGCCGGCCGAGGCGGCCGTGGCGCTGCTGCTGGCGCACCTCCCGCTGCTGCAGCCGGGCAACGCGGCGGCCAAGGCCGAGTACATGAAGCGGCTGCAGACGGTGCTGGCCTACGCCATCGAGAGCAACCGGTGCGTGGAGGAGAGCCGGCAGCTGCTGTCCTACGCCCTCATCCACCCCGCCACCACCCTGGACGACCGCAGCGCCCTGGCCCTGTGGCTGGGCCACCTGGAGGAGCGCCTGGCTACCAGCGCCCCCCCCGCCCCGGCCCCCCGGGCCCCCCCCACCCGCCGCCCCCCCGCCCCGGCGCATGAATGGCCCGAGCGTGGGGCGGCCCCGGAGCTGGGCTCGGCCTGGCCTGAGCCCCCCCCGCGGGAGAACGGGCACCCCCAGTTCCAAGCGGCATTGCCCGGTAGTGGGAACGGGCTGGGGGGGGGGGGGGGATGAGGGGGGGTGTGAGGGGGTTTGGGGGGGCTGAGATGGAGTTTGGGGGGCAGGGAAGGGGTTTCGGGGGCAGGGAAGGGGTTTGGGGGGCAGAGAAGGGGTTTGGGGGGAGGGAAGGGGTTTGGGGGGGGCAGGGAAGGGGTTTGGGGGGCCCTTAGGGTTGGGGGCAGTCATTAAGGGCTGAGCAGAGCCCTGGGGGTGACCAAGGGGGCTCTCCCCTGACCCCCCCTTGTCCTCCCCAGCTCTGCCCTGCCCGCTGCACCCGAGCCCCTTGAAACGCTCACTGGGGGTTCCGGGCCCCCCCCCGAGCGAGTGGCCGGGGGGGGGGCGGTGTGAGCAGCGAGGACCCCCCCGGGGCCATCCCTCCCCCCCCCGCTGCTGCCCCGGGCCGGGGTCCCTTTGGGGGGGACCACGCGCCGCTGTCCCCCCAGAGCAGCGTGGCCTCCTCGGGCAGCGAGCACACGGAGGAGGGGCCCCCGGGCAGGAACAGCTTCCAGGAGGACGGCAGTGGCATGAAGGGTAAGGGGGGGGTGCGGGGGGGGGCGCGGGGGGGGCTGGGACCCAACCTCATTGTGTGGGTGCCCCCCCCAGATGTCCCCTCGTGGCTCAAGAGCCTGCGGCTGCACAAGTACGCAGCGCTCTTCTCGCAGATGAGCTACGAGGAGATGATGACGCTGACGGAGCATCACCTCGAGTCACAGGTACCGGGGGGCGGCCCCCCCGTTGTGTGCCCCCCCCGTGGTGGGAGGGGCCCCCCCAAACCTGCTCTGTGCGTTTGGGCCCCCCCCAGAACGTCACCAAGGGCGCGCGGCACAAGATCGCGCTCAGCATCCAGAAGCTGCGCGAGAGGCAGAGCGTGCTCAGGACGCTGGAGAAGGTGGGACATGGGGTCCTATGGGTGCTCAATGGGGACATGAGGTCCTATGGGTGCTCAATGGGGACGTGGGGCCCTATGGGTGCTCAATGGGGACATGGGGTCCTATGGGTGCTCAATGGGGACATGAGGTCCTATGGGTGCTCAATGGGGACGTGGGGCCCTATGGGTGCTCGAGGGGGACATGGGGTCCTATGGGTGCTCAATGGGGACATGGGGTCCTATGGGTGCTCAGTGGGGACGTGGGGCCCTATGGGTGCTCGAGGGGGACATGGGGTCCTATGGGTGCTCAATGGGGACACGGGGTCCTGTGGGTGCTCGAGGGGGAGATGGGGCCCTATGGGCGCTCAATGGGGACACGGGGCCCTATGGGCGCTCAATGGGGACACGGGGCCCTATGGGCGCTCAATGGGGACACGGGGCCCTATGGGCGCTCAATGGGGACACGGGGCCCTATGGGCGCTCAATGGGGACACGGGGCCCTATGGGTGCTCAATGGGGACACGGGGCCCTATGGGTGCTCAATGGGGACACGGGGCCCTATGGGTGCTCAATGGGGACACGGGGCCCTATGGGTGCTCAATGGGGACACGGGGCCCTATGGGTGCTCAATGGGGACACGGGGTCCTGTGGGTGCTCAATGGGGACACGGGGCCCTATGGGTGCTCAATGGGGACACGGGGCCCTATGGGTGCTCAATGGGGACACGGGGCCCTATGGGTGCTCAATGGGGACACGGGGTCCTGTGGGTGCTCAATGGGGACACGGGGCCCTATGGGTGCTCGAGGGGGACACGGGGCCCTATGGGTGCTCGAGGGGGACAGGGGGCCCTATGGGTGCTCGAGGGGGACACGGGGCCCTATGGGTGCTCGAGGGGGACAGGGGGCCCTGTGGGTGCTCGAGGGGGACAGGGGGCCCTATGGGTGCTCGAGGGGGACAGGGGGCCCTATGGGTGCTCGAGGGGGACACGGGGTCCTATGGGTGCTCGAGGGGGACACGGGGTCCTGTGGGTGCTCAATGGGGACACGGGGCCCTGTGGGTGCTCAATGGGGACACGGGGCCCTGTGGGTGCTCAATGGGGACACGGGGCCCTGTGGGTGCTCAATGGGGACACGGGGCCCTGTGGGTGCTCAATGGGGACACGGGGTCCTGTGGGTGCTCAATGGGGACACGGGGTCCTGTGGGTGCTCAATGGGGACATGGGGCCCTGTGGGTGCTCAATGGGGACACGGGGTCCTGTGGGTGCTCAATGGGGACATGGGGCCCTGTGGGTGCTCAGTGGGGACACGGGGCCCTATGGGTGCTCAATGGGGACATGGGGTCCTATGGGTTCTGGAGGAGGACATGGGGCCCTGTGGGTGCTCAATGGGGACATGGGGTCCTATGGGTGCTCAATGGGGACACGGGGTCCTATGGGTGCTCAATGGGGACATGGGGCGCTGTGGGGTCCCCAGAGGTGATGCTGAGTCTCTGTGGGGTGGCAGTGGGTTCCTGTGGGTTCTTGTGGCTCCCCAGGGCTGGTACTGGAGTCTTTATGGGTCCCCAAGGGGGTGCCATTGGGTCCCTATGGGGTCCACAAGGGTGGTGCTGGGTGGCACCCACAGGGGTGACGCTGGGTGACGCTCAGTGACTGTAAGGGTTCCCAAGGGTGGCAATGGGTGGCAGTGGGTGACAATGGGTGGCAATGGGTGACAGTGGGTGACAATGGGTGACAGTGGGTGACAATGGGTGACAATGGGTGGGAGTGGGTGACAATGGGTGGCAGTGGGTGACAGTGGGTGACAATGGGTGACTGGGTGACAATGGGTGACAATGGGTGGCAGTGGGTGACAATGGGTGACAGTGGGTGACAATGGGTGACAATGGGTGGGTGTGGGTGACAATGGGTGGCAGTGGGTGGCAGTGGGTGGCAGCGGGTGACAATGGGTGCCTCTGGGTGTCCCTTTTGGCCCCCTGTCCCGCAGGACATCCTGGAGGGGGGGAACCTGTGGTCGGCGCTGCAGGAGCTGCAGCAGATCCTCAGCACCCCCATCAAGGGCTTCCGGCCCCCCCCCGCCGCGCCACCGCCCCCCGAAGGGCCCCCCCCAGCGCCCGGGGAGTCCTTCCCCCCCCCCCCCGCACCCGAACACCGACCCCGAGGCCCCCGCGGCCCCGGTGCCCGACGGGGACATCCCGGGGCAGTTCACGCGCGTCATGGGCAAAGGTGGGGCCGGGGGGGCTGTGGGTGCGGGGGGGGGCTGTGGGTGCTGGGGGCGGGCTGTGGGTGCCCTGGAGAGTCAGTGGTGCCATGGGGGGGTCCATGGGTGCTCGGGGGGTGTCCATGGGTGCCAGGGGGGTCCATGGGTGCTCTGGGGGCTTCCATGGGTGCTCTGGGGGGTCCATGGATGCTCTGGGGGCTTCCATGGGTGCTCTGGGGGGTCCATGGGTGCTCGGGGGGGGTCCATGGGTGCTCTGGGGGGGTCCATGGATGCTCTGGGGGGGTCCATGGGTGCTCTGGGGGCTTCCATGGGTGCTCTGGGGGGTCCATGGGTGCTCTGGGGGGGTCCATGGGTGCTCTGGGGGCTTCCATGGGTGCTCTGGGGGGGTCCATGGGTGCTCGGGGGGGGTCCATGGGTGCTCGGGGGGGGTCCATGGGTGCTCTGGGGGGTCCATGGGTGCTCTGGGGGGGTCCATGGGTGCCGGGGGGGGCCCCACGTGCTGACCCCCCCGCAGTGTGCACGCAGCTGTTGGTGTCGCGCCCCGGACGAGGAGAACATCAGCTCCTACCTGCAGCTGCTGGAGAAGTGCCTGAGCCACGAGGTGAGAGCGGGGCCCCCCCGGGCCCCCCCGGCACCCAGTGCCCCCCCCGTGGCCCGGGCCCCCCCATTTCCTGGGCCCCCCCTCGCCCCCCAGGCGTTCACGGAGACGCAGAAGAAGCGCCTGCTCTCCTGGAAGCAGCAGGTCCTGAAGCTGCTCCGCGCCTGCCCCAAGAAGCTGCCGCTCGACGGCCCCGGCTACCGCCCCCCCAAGGGGTGAGTGCGGGGGGGGCACGGGGGGGGCACGGAGGAGTGGGACCCCCCGCAGCACAATGGGTCTCGGGGGGGGGGGCACGGACCCTTTGGGTGCTCATTGAGGGGCCCCAACCACACCCCCCCCCCATGCCCCATTCCCCCCCCTTGGGCAGCCCTATCTCATCTCCCCCCCGGGGGGGTCCCCATGCTCTGTGTGCCCCCCCCGTGACCCCCTCTTTGTCGCTGTTCCCCCCCCCCCCCCCAGCTGGGCCTTTGGCTCCAACTCGCTCCCCATAGCTGGCTCTGTGGGGGGGGGCGGGGGGGCGCCGGGGGCAGCGCCCTTTCGTGTGCCCCCCCCGGGCGCTGCCCCCCGCCCGCCTGGGGCTGCTGGGACCCGCGGGGGGGGCGCCGGCCCCACGGCCCCCCCTGGGAGCACCCCCCCTCAGCACCCAGGGGAGACAGGTGGGTGCTGGGGGGGTCCTATGGGATGAGAGGGGGGGGTCCAATGGGATTTGGGAGGGGTCCAATGGGATTTGGGGGGGTTCCAATGGGATTTGGGGGGGTCCAATGGGATTTGGGGGGGTTCCAATGGGATTTGGGGGGGTTCCAATGGGGTTTGGGGGAGTCCAATGGGATCTGGGAGGGGTCCAATGGGATCTGGGGGGGTTCCAATGGGGTTTGGGAGGGGTCCAATGGGGTTTGGGAGGGGTCCAATGGGATTTGGGGGGGTTCCAATGGGGTTTGGGGGGGTTCCAATGGGGTTTGGGGGGGTCCAGTGGGATTTGGGGGGGTCCAATGGGATTTGGGAGGGGTCCAATGGGATTTGGGGGGGTTCCAGTGGGGTTTGGGAGGGGTCCAATGGGGTTTGGGGGGGTCCAATGGGATTTGGGGGGGTCCAATGGGGTTTGGGGGGGTCCAGTGGGGTTTGGGAGGGTCCAATGGGGTTTGGGGGGGTCCAATGGGGTTTGGGGGGGTTCCAGTGGGATTTGGGAGGGATCCAATGGGATTTGGGAGGGATCCAATGGGATTTGGGGGGGTCCAATGGGATTCGGCTGCCTTTGGGGACTGGTGTTTGGGGGGGCTTCTTCCCCCTGGGCTCCCCATGGGGGGGCCCGGGGGGGCCCTTTGTTGTGGTGTCCCCCCCCGTGATCCCCCCCTGTCCCCCCCAGAGCCTGTGGTTCGGGACAGGGGGGGCCGGGGGGGGTCGCAGTGGGGTGCAGAGGACGCACTCTCTGCCTGTGCACTCGCCCCAGGCGCTGCTCAGCTTCCCCCAGGGTACGGGGGGGCCCAATAATGGGGGGGGGGGCAAGTGGGGGGGGACCTGAAACATGGGGGGGGGCTCAAACTGGGGAGGACCCAAAACCTGAGGGGGGGCCCTGTTTCCTCCCCACTTTAGGGGTCCCGGGGGGGGGGATGTTGGGGGGCAGAAGGGGGGCTGGGGGAAGGGGGGCTGGGGTCCCCCCCGGGCTGGGATCCCCCCCCCAACCCCCTTTAACGTGTGTGCTCCCCCCCTTAGAGTGTCCCCCCCCCCGGCACAGACCTGGAGATCAACCCCACGCTGGAGTCGCTGTGTCTGAGCATGACGGAGCACGCGCTGGGCGGTAAGGGGGGGGGCGTGGGGGGTGTTCAACGGGGGGGGGGCTCCCCAATGGGCCAGCCCCCCCTGACCTTCGTGTCCCCCCCCCACAGACGGCACGGACAAGACCTCGACCATCTGATGGCGTCGCCCCCCCCCACATTAAGGGGGGGGGGTCACCCCCTTAAGCCCCCCCATCCCCCTCCCTTTTAAACCCCCCCAAGGGGGTGGAGGGGCTTCCCATCACCCCCCCAATTGGGGGGGGGGTGTCCCGTGGGGGAGTGGCCTCGCCGGTGTGTGGGGGGGTGTTGTTTGTGGGCGGGGCCAATGACGTCACGGGGGTGCAGGCAGGGCCATGTGACACTACGGGGGGGGGCGGGGCTCTCCCGGGGTTGGGGGGGGGGGGGGTGTCCCGTATTTGACCCCTCCTCCCCTTTCCCCCCCCCCTGTTTTGGGGCTTTTTTGTTGTGTTTTATTATTATTATTATTATTATTAATTTTCTTCCCCAGCCCCGACGGGGGGGGCGGGGGGGGGCGGGGAGAGAACCCCCTTATTTAGGTACATGGCAATGCCCCTCCCCCACCCCCTCTTGGTACAGCCCCTCCCCCCCCTTTTAGCGGCCCCTCGCGATAGAAACCGTTATTTTAGATACGTTTTATGAGTCCCTTTTGTTATGACAATGGCTGGTAACCATGACAACGGCATTAAAGAGACAACCCCAAACCCAAACCCGCGCCGCTGCAGCCCAAAACGGGGCGGGGGGGGGGGCGGCGCCGCGGGAGAGCCCCTCCCCTTCAGTCGCTGGAGGAGTCGCTGGGGCTCTCGTCCTCCTCCTCCGAGGCCTCGCTGGGGGTGAGGTGGGGGCTGCGCGGGGGCGCCCCCCCCCCGCCTTCATCGCTCTCCTCTTCCTCCTCCTCCTCCTCATCGTTGTCGCTGCCGAAGATCTCCTCCTGGTCCCGCGCGGCGCGGGCGGCGGCGCTCCCCGGGCCCCCCCTCGCCCGCCGGCCCCCCCCTCGCCCTTCCTCCTCCTCCTCTTCCTCCTCCTCCTCCTCCTCCTCACTGCGCCCGCGCTCGCTGCTGCTCCCCCCGCGGGAGCCTTCGGCCTCATCCTCCTCATCCGCCCCTTCGCTTTCGCTGCCCTTCTCATGCTCCTCATCTGTGGGGGGGGGCAAAGGAAGAGATGGGGGTCCCCCCACCCCCAAATCCCCCTGAAATCACCCCAAAACCCGCTGCCCCCCCCCCCTTACCTGACCCCGCCGCCTCCTTCTCTGCCTCCATCTCCTCCTCTTCCTCCTCCTCGGGCTCGTGGTTCTCCAGCTGCGCCCGGCGCGCTTCCTGAGGCGGGGAACGGCCACGGGGGGGGGGTCAATGGGACCCTTTATGGGGGGGGGACCAACCCGGGGGGGTGCCCCCCCCGAACCCACCTGCGCCTCCAGCTCCTTCTCGTTCATGTCCCGGTGCTTCACCACCAGCACCGCGTTGGTGCCCGACTGCACCCCGGCGCGGGCACGGCGCTTGCTCAGCCTCACCCTGCATGGGGGGGCGCACGTGGGGTACCCCAAAACCGACCCCCAGCGCCCCCCCCATGACCCCCCCCGGCCCCCCCCACCTGGTCTCCAGCTCATTGTAGTAGACGCCGTCGCCCTCGCGGAAGATGAAGAAGTAATTCTCTTCGTAGCCTTTGCTCGCCTTGTTCTTCACGTTCCAGTTGTACTCCCGAGCGATCTTGTAGTCATACCTGGGGGGGGCACGGGGGTCCTTGGGGGGGGGCCCGGGGGGGACCCGCGCCCCAATTCCTGCTGTTCTGCCCCCCCAAATAGCCCCCGATTGGGCGCCTCTGGGGTCCATTGGGCTACGGAGCCGCTCGCCCCAGGGCGATGGAGCACCCACAAGCTATGGGGACCCCCAAAGCTATAGGGTCCCCCAAGCTATAGGGTCCCCCAAGCTATAGGGTCCCCTAAGCTATAGGGTCTCCCAAGCTATAGAGCCCCCCAAGCTATAGGGTCCCCTAAGCTATAGGGTCCCCTAAGCTATAGGGTCCCCTAAGCTATAGGGTCCCCTAAGCTATAGGGCATTCTAAGCTATAGAGCCCCCCTGAGCTATAGAGCCCCCCAGGCTATAGGGCTCGCCCAAGATACAGGGCCTTCTAAGCTATAGGGACCCCATCCATACCCCCCCATCCATACCCCCCATCCATACCCCCCATCCATACCCCCCCATCCATAGCCCCCATCCATACCCCCCCATCCATACCCCCTATCCATACCCCCCTATCCATAGCCCCCATCCATACCCCCCCATCCATACCCCCTATCCATACCCCCTATCCATACCCCCCCATCCATAGCCCCCATCCATACCCCCTATCCATCCCCCCCCCATCCATACCCCCCCCGCAGCCCCCCCCGCCCCTACACGTCCTCGGGGGCATAGTCCATCTCCTCCTCGAGGTCGCGCTTCCTCTTGCGCAGCGTCTCCTCCACGGGCAGGAAATAGGCCACGAACTGGTTCCCCTCCTCGTCCATCATCCCCCTGGGGGGCACAGAGCGGCCCCGGGGGGCTCAGGGACCCCGAACCCCCGGCTCGGGGCCCCCCAATGTCGGGGTCCCCCCCCCAATGTCGGGGTCCCCCCCCGGTACCGGATCATGGCCTGGGACATCATCTCCAGTGCGGCCGCGCCGCCCGTGTCCTTGGGCGCGGGGTCCGAGTCGAAGATCACTTGGGCGCAGGGGTTGATCCACATCTGGGGGGGACCAAGAGCACCCCATAGCGCCCCATGGCGCCCCATAACACCCCATAGCGCCCCATGGCGCCCCATAACACCCCATAGCGCCCCATGGCGCCCCATAGCGCCCCACAGCACCCTTAGCTCCACGCCTCTGCTCCCCCCATGGGCCCCCCCCGTACCTTGAAGTCGGGGAACACCGGCATCACCTCCACAGGGGTCACCCGGGGCTTGCTGTAGTGCTGCGTGATCTGGGGGGGCAGCGGGGTCACCCCCGAAGAGCCCCCCCAAAGAGCCCCCCCAAACCCCCCCCTCCCCCTCACCCCCTTCTGAGCATCCTCAAAGGTCTTCTCAATGGCGGCGATTTGGCTCTCGCGGTCTTTGTAGATCTCCTCCTCGGTGAACTGCTGCTTCACCGAGACCCCGATCCTATGGGGGGGGGCAGTGATGGGGGGGGCGCAGTGATGGGGGCACAGTGATGGGGGGCACAGTGATGGGGGCACAGTGATGGGGGCACAGTGACGGGGGGCACAGTGATGGGGGGCACAGTGATGGGGGCACAGTGATGGGGGCACAGTGATAGGGGCACAGTGATGGGGGGCGCACAGTGATGGGGGGGCACAGTGATGGGGGGCACAGTGATAGGGGCACAGTGATGGGGGGCGCACAGTGATGGGGGGGCACAGTGATGGGGGGCACAGTGATGGGGGGAGCACAGTGATGGGGGCACAGTGATGGGGGGCACAGTGATGGGGGGCACAGTGATGGGGGGAGCACAGTGATGGGGGCACAGTGATGGGGGGGCACAGTGATGGGGGGCACAGTGATAGAGGCACAGTGATGGGGGGCGCACAGTGATGGGGGGGCACAGTGATGGGGGGCACAGTGATGGGGGGCACAGTGATGGGGGGAGCACAGTGATGGGGGCACAGTGATGGGGGGAGCACAGTGATGGGGGGGCACAGTGATGGGGGGCACAGTGATGGGGGCACAGTGATGGGGGCACAGTGATGGGGGGCACAGTGACGGGGGGCACCCCAAACCCCCCCCGACCCCCCCGCACTCACTTGACCTCGGGTTTCTCATTGGATACCCCATAGCGGTTGAACTCAGTGGAGATGTACTCGGTCTTGCGCATCCATGGCACCACCTTGGCGTGCTGCTGGGACCTGGGGGGCGCCATAGGGGGTTACGGGACCCCATAGGGCACTTGGGGGTCCCCATGGGGGGCAGTGGGGTCCCTGTGCCCCCCCCTCACCTCTTGGAGCTGGTGGGGGCCTGGATCTCCTCCTCCAGCAGCTTCTCATCCGCGGGGTCCAGAAGCACTTTGGGGGGGGGGGAGGAGTCAGTGGGGTCCCCCCCCCTCTGTGCCCCCCCCCCGCACCCCCCCGCCCACCGCTGGGCTCCACGCGGTAGGTGTCGGGGTTGATGAGGTCGATGGTGACGCCCAGGTCGGGCTCCGTGAGCAGATCGTGTTTGTGCTGCTTCTCCAGCGACGTGGCCTTGTACTGCACGAACCTGGGGGGCGGGGGGGGCACGGGACCCACGGTGAGACATAGCAAGACATAGGGACCCATAGGGAGCCATGGGGACCCATAGGAACCCATAGCGAGACATAGGGACCCATAGGGACCCATAGGAACCCATAGCGAGACATAGGGACCCATGGGAGCCATAGGCAGCCATGGGGAGCCATACCAACCCATAGAGATCCACAGAAACCCACAGCGACCCCAAAGCACCCCTGGGGTGCTGCGGGCTGGAGGTCCTATGGATGCTCTAGCGTTCCTATGGGGTATCTATGGGGTCCCTATGGGGTATCTGTGGGGTCCTATGGGGTATCTATGTGGTATCTATGGGGTATCTATGGGGTCCCTATGGGGTATCTATGGGGTCCTATGGGGTATCTATGGGATCCCTATGGGGTATCTGTGGGGTCCTATGAGGTCCCTATGGGGTATCTATGGGGTCCTATGGGGTCCCTATGGGGTCCTATGGGGTATCTGTGGGGTCCTATGGGGTTCTATGGGGTATCTATGGGTCCCTATAGGTCCCCATGGGGCGGTTACCGGCTCTGGTCGAAGGGGTAGGTGATGAACTTGGGGTCAAAGGGGATGTCGGGGAGGCTGTTGCAGTACTTGACCCGGCACACGACCCCTGACCTGGGGACAAAGGTCAGGGGTCAATGTGGGGTCAAAGGTCGGGGTCAATGGGGGAGGGGAGGGCCCAACCCCCCCCACTCACCGCTCGGGCAGCGTCCGATGGGAGCTGGGCCTGTGGGGGGGAACACGTGAGCTGTGACATCATCAGGGACACCCTGTGACATCATCAGTGCCTCTGATGTCATTGACCCCCTGATGTCGTGATCCTGTGACATCATCACTCGACCCATGATGTCATGAGCACCCCCCGTGGTGTCACAACTGCTCTCATGATGTCATCAGGGACACCCTGTGATGTCATCAGCGCCTCTGATGTCATCAACCACCTGATGTAGTGACCTTCTGACATCATCACTTGACACATGATGTTGTGAGCGCTCCCCATGACATCACAACTGTTCCCATGACTTCAAGGGCTCCCCCATGCTCTATGATGTCATGAAGGGCCCCCGCCCGCCTCACCAGCACTCTATGACGTCACGCACCCCTCCCGTCCTCAACGCACTTTCTATGACGTCAGGAGGCCTCGCGGGGGTCGCTCGCCCTACCCGCGCGCTATGACGACAGAAGCGCGCCCAGACTTCGCGCCCCCTCCCGTGACGTCACGCCGATGACATCACCGCGCCCCCCCGGCCGCACCTGTGCCCGGGCTCCTCGCGCTGCGCCTGCGTCTGGATCGTGGGAGCCATGGCGGGGCGCGCGCAGGCGGCGACGGGGGCGCCGCTTCCGGCCGCCGCCGCGGAGAGGACCCCTCCCGCCTTACGTCACTTCCCGCCGCGCCGGAAGGGAACCCAAGATGGCGGCGCCCACGCAGCCGGGACCGGGGCCGGGTCCGGGGTCAGGGCCAGGACCGGGACCGGGGCCGGGGCCTCCCGCTCCCCCCCCCACCGCCGCCGCCGCAGCCGCAGCTCCTCCCCCCACCGCCCCGGGGCCGGGCGCGGGCCCCGCTCCGCAGCCGGGGCAGCCGCTCCCCGCGCAGGCCGCGGCGCAGGCGCAGGACGTGGACCCGGGACAGCGGCTGCGGGTGCTGCTGCCGCAGCTCAAGGAGAGCCTGGCGGTGGGCGGGGCCTCCGTGGGGGAGGGCGGAGCCTGTGGGGGCGGTGTCTGGCGGTGGGCGGGGCATCTGGTTAGGAGGGCGGGGCCTGCGGGGGCGGGGCCTGCGGGGGCGGGGCGGAGTCTGAGGGGTGGGACCTCGGGGATGGCTGGCGGTGGGCGGGGTCTGGGGGGGTGAGCGGGGCCGAGGGGGGCGGGGTCTGACGGGGGTGGGAGCCAATCGCAGGCGGGGGCGGGCTCGGTGTGGGCGGGGCTGGGGAAATGGGCGGGGCTTGCTGAGGGGGGGCTGTGACCCCTCCTGACGCCCCCCCCCAGACCCTGATGAAGGTGGCGGCGCAGAACCTGGTGCAGAACTCCAGCATCGACAATGGGCAGTGAGTGACCCCAATGCCCCCCAGTGCCCCCCATTGCCCCCCAGTGCCCCCCATGTCCCGTGTCCCCCCCGCAGGAAGAGCGCCGAGGGGCCACTGCAGCGCTTTGACAAGAGCCTGGAGGAGTTCTATGCCCTCTGCGACCAACTGGAGCTGTGCCTGGTGAGGGACCCCAGAGCCCCCCATAACCTCCCGTAGCCCCCCATAGCCCCCGTACCCCCACAACCCCCCCAGCACGCTCTGTGCCCCCGCAGCGCCTGGCCCATGAGTGCCTCTCGCAGAGCTTCGACAGCGCCAAGCACGCCCCGGGGCTGGTGCCGGCGGCCCCCAAGGGCGAGGGGGGCCCCGGGGAGCCGCTGCCCTACACCCAGTACCTGCCCCTCATCAAGGCCCAGATCGCGGGCGCCAAGGACATCCACAACGCGCTGCTCGAGGGCGCCAACAAGATCACCGGGAAGCTGCCCCCCCCGGGGGGGCCCTGAGCCATGGGGACCCCGTCGGGGATGGAGCCCATGGGGGATGGAGCCCATGGATGATGGATCATCCATGGGTGATGGACTCATCTATGGGTGATGGACCCCATGGGTGATGGACCCCATGGGGGATGGAGCCCATGGGGGATGGAGTCCATGGGTGATGGCGTCCATGGATGATGGACCCATCCATGGGTGACGGACCCATCTATGGGTGATAGATCCCCCCATGGGTGATGGACCCATCAATGGGTAATGGACACATCCATGGGTGATGGACACATCCATGAGTTATGGACCCATCTATGGGTGATGGATCCCCCCATGGGTGATGGACCCATCTATAGGTGATGGATCCCCCCATAGGTGATGGACCCATCTATGGGTGATGGACACATCCATGAGTTATGGACCCATCCATGGATAATGGACCCATCTATGGGTGATGGATCCCCCCATGGGTGATGGACCCATCCAAAGCTGATGGACCCCCACGGCTAATGCACCAGACCAATACTCCCATGGGGGGATCAGGGGATTTGGGGGGGGGTGCCCGGTTTTGGGGTCCCTGTGCTGGGTTTTGGGGTCCCTGGGGGGGTCATGGGGTGCCCTCCCCTCTCCCCCCGGCTTTGGGGGGAAATTACCTGGTTTGGGGTAAATAAAGTGGGGTTTTCTGGTATCAGCTGTGAGGTGGATGGGGATGGGGCTGGGGGCACTGAGGCAGTGCTGGGGGCACTGGGAGGGGGCTGGGAGCACTGGGATGGCGCTGGGGGCACTGGGATGGCACTGGGGCAGTATTGGGATATCGCTGGGGGCACTGGGGCAGCATTGGGGGCACTGGGGCAGCATTGGGGGCACTGGGACGGCACTGGGGGCACTGGGATGGCACTGGGGCAGTATTGGGATATCGTTGGGGGCACTGGGGCAGTATTTGGGGCACTGGGGCAGCATTGGGGGTCCTGGGGCAGAGCTGGGGCCCTGGGGCAGCGCCGGTTCTGTTCTGCCCCGCGCCGCCTCTTTTTGTCCCTCCGCCGCCGCCGTCGCCGTGGTCCCGCCCTGAGCGCGAGCTCTCCCGGGACTTTGTGCCGACCCCTGTCACGTCACGCGGCCGGAGCTCTCGCGAGAGGAGGCGGAGACGGGGACGGGGAAGGGACCGGGATCGGGATCCGGAGCGGAGCGGGGGGCCCGAGGGGGCCTTGGAACCCGTAGGGGCCCCATTGAACCCCATAGCGGCACCACTGAACCCCATAGGACCCCATAGGGGTCCCCCCCGGCCCCGCGATGTCGGACAGCGACGACAGCAACTTCTCTGAGGACGAGAGCGAGCGCAGCAGCGAGGCCGAGGAGGCCGAGGTGAGGCCGGAGCTGCCCCCCCGCTGGGTGATGGGCGGGCGGGGACCCCCCGGTTGGGTGATGGGGGGGGCTCCTCTCATCACCCCCGTATCAACCCCCCCATCACCCCCCCATCACCCCCCCATCACCCCCCATAGGCCGAGGAGGAGCGCGGTAGCGCTGCCGGCAGCGAGAAGGAGGAGGCGGAAGAAGAGGAGGAGGAGGAGGAGGAGGAGGAATACGATGAGGAAGAGGAGGAGGAAGACGACGACCGCCCGGCCAAGAAGCCCCGGCACGGGGGCTTCATCCTGGATGAGGCCGGTGGGTCCTGGGGGGGGGGGGTGATGGGGGAGGTGGGGGGGGGTTGGGGGCTTCATCCTGGATGAGGCCGGTGGGTCCGGGGGGGGCTGTTGGGGTCACTGCCCCCCCAGCCCCGCTCACCCCCCCGTGCCCCCCCAGATGTGGATGACGAGTACGAGGACGAGGATCAATGGGAGGACGGAGCCGAGGACATTCTGGAGAAAGGTGAGGAGGGGCCCCCATGGTTTAGGGGTGCCCCCCCCCAGAGCAGGGGCAGGCTCCGGTTGTGCAGCCCCGCAGCGGGGGGGGCACCCTCGGATCCCCCCCACGGCCGTGTGTCCGCTCAGCCCATCTCATCCGCGCTCCTTGCGGCCTTCCCGTGCTTCTCCGGACCCCCTTTCCCTGTTCCCAATCCCCTTTCCCTGTTCCCAACCCCCTTTTCCCTCTTCCCGATCCCCTTTCCCTGTTCCCGACCCCCTTTCCCTGTTCCCGATCCCCTTTCCCTGTTCCCGACCCCCTTTCCCTGTTCCCACCCCCCTTTTCCCTCTTCCCGATCCCCTTTCCTTGTTCCCGATCCCCTTTCCCTGCTCCTGATCCCTTTTCCCTGATCCCTTTCACTTCTTCCCCATCCCTTTTCCCTCTTCCTGATCTCTTTCCCTGCTCCCTCTTCCCGATCCTTTTCCCTTTTTCCCGATCTGTTTTCCCTCTTTTCCCCTCTCCCTGCCCCATTCCCTCCCTTTTCCCTCTCCCCGCTCCTAACGCTGCCTCCGCTTTGTCCCGCGCGGGGTTCTCGTGCCGCTCATTCGCTCCATCTCCACCGCCATTCCTTGTCCCGGGAAGAGGAGATTGAAGGTAAGCCCCCCCCATTCCCATTCCCATTGGGATCCCCCTTCACCCCCCCCAGCTCCCGGCCTTCACCTTTCTCTTCCTTGCAGCCTCCAACATTGACAACGTGGTGCTGGATGAGGACCGCTCTGGAGCGCGGCGCCTGCAGAACCTCTGGAGGTGACGCGTGGCGGCATTCCCGGCGCCCGGCATTCCCTGTGTCCGGGGCTCCATTGAGCCTCTTTCCCTCGCACTCTTCCTCAGGGATCAGCGGGAGGAGGAGCTGGGCGAGTATTACATGAAGAAATACGCCAAGTCCTCAGTGGGAGAGACGTGAGTGCCGGGCTCAGCCCGGGGTCACCCCGTCCCCATCCCGCTGCGTCCCATCCCCATCCCCGCTCATCCCAACCCTTCCGGCATTCCCACTTTCCCCAGTGTTTACGGCGGCTCCGATGAGCTCTCGGATGACATCACCCAACAGCAGCTGCTGCCGGGGGTCAAGTGAGTCCCAGTGGGAATGGGGGCATTTGGGATGCGTTAAGTGGGAATGGGGGGCATTTGGGATGCGTTAAGTGGGAACGGGGGGCATTTGGGATGCATTAAGTGGGAACGGGGGGCATTTGGGATGCGTTAAGTGGGAATGGGGGGCATTTGGGATGCATTAAGTGGGAATTGGGGGCATTTGGGATGGAGTTGGGGGAAATGGGGGCATTTGGGATGCATTAAGTGGGAATGGGGGGCATTTGGGATGCATTAAGTGGGAATGGGGGGGTCGGGACCTGGTGGGGTTTGGATGCAGCAGCAGCAGCAGCTGCAGCCATGGCTCCCTCTGTGCTCTCGCAGGGACCCCAACCTCTGGACCGTGAAGTGCAAGGTCGGTGCCGGGGGGGAAAAGTGGGGGCCACGTCTGCCCCCCCCCAGACGCCCTTTCCCGCCCCCGAGCCCCCTCTTTCGCCCCCCATAACCCTTTCCTCCCCCCAGATCGGTGAGGAACGCTCCACCGCCATCGCCCTCATGCGCAAGTTCATCGCTTACCAGTTCACCGACACGGTGAGGCCAAGCACGGTGCCCGTCCCGGTGCCGTCCCGGTGCCATCACGGTGCCATCGCGGTGCCCATCCCGGTGCCATCCTGGGGCCCATCCCGGTGCTGTCCCGGTGCCATCCCGATGCCCATCCCGGTGCCATCCCGGTGCCATCCCGGTGCCATCCCGGTGCCCATCGCGGTGCCATCGCGGTGCCCATCCCGGTGCCATCGCGGTGCCCATCCCGGTGCCCATCCCGGTGCCATCGCGGTGCCCATCCCGGTGCCCATCCCGGTGCCCATCCCGGTGCCATCGCTGTGCCCATTGCGGTGCCATCCCCACCCCATCCCCACCCCATCCCCCCCAAACCCCCCCCATACCCCCCCATACCCCCCCATATCCCCCCCATCCCCCCCCCCATCCTCACCGCGTCCCCCCCGCCCTGCAGCCGCTGCAGATCAAGTCGGTGGTGGCCCCGGAGCACGTCAAGGGCTACCTGTACGTGGAGGCCTACAAGCAGACACACGTGAAGCAGGCGATCGAGGGCGTGGGCAACCTGCGCCTGGGCTACTGGAACCAGCAGATGGTGCCCATCAAGGAGATGACCGACGTGCTCAAGGTGGTCAAGGAGGTCACCAACCTCAAGCCCAAGGCCTGGGTGCGCCTCAAGAGGGGCATCTACAAGGACGACATCGCCCAGGTGAGGGGGCCTGGGGGGGCAGCAGTGGGGGCACAGAGCAGGGGATGGGAGCACAAGAGTGGAGGGGGCAGCAATGGGGGTGCACAGAGTGGGGGGGGCAGCAATGGAGTGCACAGAGTGGAGGGGGCAGCAATGGGGTGCACAGAGTGGGGGGGGCAGCAATGGGGGGCACAGAGTGGAGGGGGCAGCAATGGGGGGCACAGAGCGGGGGGGGCAGCAATGGGGGGCACAGAGCGGGGGGAGCAGCAATGGGGGGGCACACACAGAGCAGTGGATGGGGACAGCAATGGGGGGGCACCCCCCCCCCAGCAGGGCATGGGGAGGGCTCAGCCCCCCCCACTGCCCCCCCCAGGTGGATTACGTGGAGCCGAGCCAGAACCAGATCTCCCTCAAGATGATTCCTCGCATCGATTTCGACCGCATCAAAGCCCGCATGAGCCTGGTGAGAGCATCCCAGCCCTTCCCGGCCCTTCCCGGCCCTTCCCGGCCCTTCCCAGGCCCTTCCCAGGGCTTTTCCCGCCCTTCCCAATACTTCCCGGTGCCCCCCCTTCCCCTTCCCTCTCCCTGCAGAAGGACTGGTTCGCCAAGAGGAAGAAGTTCAAGCGCCCCCCCCAGCGCCTCTTCGATGCCGAGAAGATCCGGTAAGCCCCCACCTGGGGCCATCGCCCGCCCCCCCCCCATGAGGAACCCCCCCAGGGGGGGGCCTCCTGCCCACCTGGGGGGGTCCGGCTCTGTCCCAGGTCCCTGGGGGGGGACGTGGCCTCCGATGGGGATTTCCTCATCTTCGAAGGGAACCGCTACAGCCGGAAGGGGTTTCTGTTCAAGAGCTTCGCCATGTCGGCCGTGGTGAGCGCCGCAGCAGCACCAGGGCCCCCCCGAGCCCCCTGCCCGCACAGAGCCCCCCTGCCCGCACAGAGCCCCCCTGCCTGCACAGAGCCCCCCCTGCCCGCACAGAGCCCCCCCTGCCCACCCAAAACCCCCCCCTGCCCACCCAGAGCCCCCCCTGCCCGCATCAAACCCCCCCTGCCCACCCAGAGTCCCCCCTGCCCACCCAGAGCCCCTCCTGCCCGCATCAACCCCCCCCTGCCTGCACAGAGCCCCCCCTGCCCACACCAAACCCCCCCCGCCCGCACAGAGCCCCCCCTGCCTGCACCAAAGCCCCCTCTTTCCACTCCAAATCCCCCCCTCTTTCCACCCCAACCCCCCCCTTCCCACCCCAATGTCCCCCCTTCCTCCCCAACCCTCCCCCTTTCCACCCCGAACCCCCCATTCCACCCCAACCCCCTCTTTCCACACCCCCCCCCTTCCCCCCCAACCCCCCCTTTTACCCCCCTTCCCCCCCGTTTTGGGCTCTCTCCATGCTCTGCCATAGATCACGGAGGGGGTGAAGCCGACGCTCTCGGAGCTGGAGAAGTTCGAGGACCAACCCGAAGGCATCGACCTGGAGGTGGTGACCGAGGGCTCAGGTACCCGGCGCCCCGCCCCCAGCCGCCAGCCCGGGCCCCTGCTCCCGGCGCTGCCGCAGCCATCGCGGTGCCCTCCGCCCCGCAGGGAAGGAGCGGGAGCACAACTTCCAACCGGGAGACAACGTGGAGGTGTGCGAGGGGGAGCTCATCAACCTGCAGGGCCGCATCCTCAGCGTGGACGGCAACAAGATCACCATCATGCCCAAGCACGAGGACCTCAAGGTCAGGAGCACCCCCGCGCCCCCCCCCCCGCCCCCCGCATCCCCGGATCCGTGGCCCTCATCCCGCTCCATCCCAGGATATGCTGGAGTTCCCGGCCCAGGAGCTGCGCAAGTACTTCCGGATGGGCGACCACGTGAAGGTGATCGCGGGGCGCTTCGAGGGCGACACCGGCCTCATCGTGCGGGTGGAGGAGAACTTCGTCATCCTCTTCTCCGACCTCACCATGCACGAGGTGTCCAGGCGGGAATGGGAATGGGAATGGGGGGGGGGCGCGGGGGGGCGGGGATCCATCCTGACCCTCTCATCCCCCCCCCCCCCCAGCTGAAGGTGCTGCCCCGGGACCTGCAGCTCTGCTCCGAGACGGCCTCGGGGGTGGATGTTGGGGGGCAGCACGAGTGGGGGGAGCTGGTGCAGCTCGACCCCCAGAGCGTGGGGGTCATCGTGCGCCTGGAGAGGGAGACGTTCCAGGTACCCCCCCGGGGAGCCAGAACCCCCCCGTGGGCACCCAGAACCCCCCCGTGGGTGCCCAGAACCCACTCATGGGTACCCAGAACCTCCCATGAGCACCCAGAACCCCCTCATGGGCACCCACAACCCCCCTCTGGGCACCCAAAACCCCGCTAGACACCCATAACCCCCATGAACACCCATAATCCCCCCATGGGCACCCACAACCCCTCCATGGGCACCCATAATCCCCCCATGGGCACCCACAACCCCTCCATGGGCACCCACAACCCCCCCCATGGACACCTATAACCCCCATGGACACCGCCACCCCCCATGGACCCCAAACCTCTCTTGGTGCCCCCATAACCGCATCCCACGGGTACCTCCCCCCTCAGCCTCCTACCAAAGGGGTTCCCCATCCCCATGGGGGGGTCCCCCTTGCTGTGCCCCCCCCCCCCATTCTGTGCCCCCCCCCCAGGTGCTGAACATGTACGGGAAGGTGGTGACGGTGCGGCACCAGGCGGTCACCAGGAAGAAGGACAACCGCTTCGCCGTGGCGCTGGACTCGGAGCAGAACAACATCCACGTCAAGGACATCGTCAAAGTCATCGACGGGCCCCACTCGGTGGGTGCGGGGGGGCCCGGGGGGGGCAGACCATTGGGGGTGCTCTGTGGGGTCCCTCCTGCTCCCTGCCGGAGCCGTCCCATGGCAGCAGGATGGACCCCCCCCCGTGTTCCTGGGATAGGGCCGGGAAGGGGAGATCCGGCACCTCTTCCGCGGCTTTGCCTTCCTGCACTGCAAGAAGCTGGTGGAGAACGGGGGCATGTTCGTGTGCAAGACCCGGCACCTGGTGCTGGCCGGGGGCTCCAAGGTGGGCCCCCCCCTTCATCCCCTCTCCCCCCCCTTGGTCCCGCATCCCCCCCTATTCCAAAGCTTTTCCTCTTGCAGCCCCGGGACGTCACCAACTTCACCATCGGCGGCTTCGCGCCCATGAGCCCCCGCATCAGCAGCCCCATGCACCCCAGTGGTGCTGGTGAGTGCCTGGGGGGGGCCTGAGTTTCCATCCTTGATCCCAGCTCCATCCCGCTTTCATCCAGGTCCCATCTGCCTCCCCATCCTATTTGCATCCCATCTCCGTCTCCCTCCCGTCTCCATCTGCATCCTGTCTCTATCCAAATTCTCTCTTCATCTCCATCCCGTCTCCATCCCAATCCTGCCTTCATCTCCATCCCATCCCATCCCATCCCATCCCATCCCATCCCATCCCATCCCATCCCATCCCATCCCATCCCATCCCATCCCATCCCATCCCATCCCGCTCTCTCCCTCAGGCCAGCGCGGAGCCTTTGGCTCCGGTGGGATGAGCCGGGGCCGCGGGCGCCGGGACAACGACCTCATTGGCCAGACCGTGCGCATCTCCCAGGGGCCCTACAAAGGTGGGTGCCCCCCCCCGACCCCCCCACCCCTGGGGCGGGGAGGAGACCCCCGGGTCCCCCCCGTGACCCCCCCCCGTGCCCCCCCCAGGGTACATCGGGGTGGTGAAGGACGCCACCGAGTCCACGGCGCGCGTGGAGCTGCACTCCACCTGCCAGACCATCTCCGTGGACCGGCAGCGCCTCAGCACCGTGTGAGTGGGGCCCCGCGGCCGCAGCACCCAATGGGGGACCCCCGGGGCAGGCAGCACCCAATGGGGGACCCCCACACCCCCCGGGGCAGGCAGCACCCAATGGGTGCCCCCCGCACCCCCCATGGCTCAGGGTCCCCCCCGTGTCCCGCAGTGGCTCGCGGCGCCCCGGGGGGATGACGTCTGCCTATGGGCGCACCCCCATGTACGGCTCCCAGACCCCCATGTACGGCTCCGGGTCCCGCACCCCCATGTACGGCTCCCAGACCCCCCTGCACGACGGTGAGTGGGGGCACGGGATGGGATGGATGGGGTTGGATGGGAAAGGATGGGATGGGATTGGGATTGGATGGGGTGGGATGGATGGGATGGGATGGGAAAGGATGGGATGGGATCGATGGGATTGGATGGGATGGGGTTGGATAGGGTGGGATGGGATTGGATTGGATGGATGGGATGGGATTGGATGGGATTGGATGGGATGGGATGGGATGGGATTGGATCAGATGGGATTGGATGGGATGGGATTGGATGGGGTGGGATGGATGGGATGGATGAGACAGGATTGGGTTTGGATTGGATGGGATAGGATTGGATGGGATGGAACCCCCTCACTGCCGGTCTGTTGGGGGGGCACAGGCAGCCGCACCCCACACTATGGATCCCAGACCCCTCTGCACGACGGGAGCCGCACCCCAGCCCAGAGCGGGGCCTGGGACCCCAACAACCCCAACACCCCCTCCAGGTAGGTTCGGGGGGAGCCCCTGCTATGGGGGGGGCCCCACTTTGGGGGTCCCCCCTCACCACCATCCCCCCTTTATCCCCCCCCCATAGGGCGGATGAGGACTTCGAGTACGGCTTCGACGACGAACCCACCCCATCCCCGCAGGGATATGGGGGGACCCCGAACCCCCAAACCCCCGGGTACCCCGACCCCTCGTCCCCACAGGTCAACCAGCCCTACAACCCCCAGACCCCCGGCACGCCGGCCATGTGAGTGCGGGCACCCCACAACCGGGGGGGACCCCAAAACATGGGGCTGGGGGGGAATGGTGATGGGGGACCCCAAACTTGGGTCTATGGGGACCCCAAAACATGGGGCTGGGGGGGGAATGGTGATGGGGGACCCCAAACTTGGGTCTATGGGGACCCCAAAACATGGGGCTGTGGGGGGAATGGTGATGGGGGACCCCAAACTTGGGTCTATGGGGACCCCAAAACATGGGGCTGTGGGGGAATGGTGATGGGGGACCCCAAACTTGGGTCTATGGGGACCCCAAAACATGGGGCTGGGGGGGAATGGTGATGGGGGACCCCAAAGTTGGGTCTATGGGGACCCTGGAGCACGGGGGTGCTGACGGCTCCGCTGGGGGCTCCGTCCCCCCCAGGTACAACACGGAGCAGTTCTCCCCCTACGCGGTGCCGTCGCCGCAGGGCTCGTACCAGCCCAGCCCCAGTCCCCAGAGCTACCACCAGGTGGCGCCCAGCCCCGTGGGCTACCAGAACAGCCACTCGCCGGCCAGCTACCACCCGACGCCGTCCCCCATGGCGTACCAGGTACCTATGGCGCCCATAGCGCCTTGTAGCACCCTACAGCGCCCTATAGCACCCTATAGCACCCTATAGTGCCTTATAGCACACATAGCATCCTGTAGCGCCCTATAGCACCCTGTGGCACCCTATAGCACCCTATAGCATCCTATAGTACCCTATAGTGCCTTATAGCACCCATAGCATCCTGTAGCGCCCTATAGCACCCCATAGCGCCCTGTGGCACCCCATAGCGCCCTGTGGCAGCCATAGCACCCCATAGCACCTTATAGCACCCCATAGCGCCCATAACACCCTATAGCACCCATGGTGCCCTAGAGCACCCATAGCACCTTATAGCACTCTATAGCACCCGTAGCACCCCATAGCGCCGTATAGCACCCATAGTACCCTATAGCACCTATAGCACTCATAGCACCCGAGAGCACCCATAGCACCTTATAGCACCCCTGTAGTGCTGTATAGGACCTGTAGCACCCTTTAGCACCCATAGCTCCCTGTAGCACCCATAGCCCCTGTAGCACCCATAGCCTCTGTAGCACCCATAGCACCCATAGCGCCCTATAGCACCCATAACTCCCTATAGCACCCATAGCCCCCTATAGCACCCATAGCACCCCTGTAGTGCTGTATAGGACCCGAAGCACCCTTTAGCACCCATAGCTCCCTATAGCACCCATAGCCCCCTGTATTACCCATAGCGCCCTATAGCACCCATAACTCCCTATAGCACCTATAACCCGCTATAGCACCCATAGCAGCTCCCCCTGCCCCCACATCTCCCCTCCACCCCTTACCCCCCGTTGTGCCCCCCAGGCCAGCCCCAGCCCCAGCCCCGTGGGCTACAGCCCCATGACCCCCGGGGCGCCGTCGCCGGGGGGGTACAACCCCCACACGCCGGGCTCGGGCATCGAGCAGAGCTCCAGCGACTGGGTCACCACCGACATCCAGGTGAGGGTGCGGGACACGGCGCTCGACAGCCCCAGCGTGGGGCAGACCGGGGTCATCCGCAGCGTCACGGTGAGCACGGGGGGGCACGGGGGGGATGGGGGATATGGGGGTGTATGGGGGGTATGGGGGTGATAGGGGGTGTATGGGGGTGTATGGGGGGTATGGGGGTGATAGGGGGTGTATGGGGGTGTATGGGGGGTGTATAGGGGTGTATGGGGGTGTATGGGGGTGTATGAGGGGTATATGGGTGATAGGGGGTGTATGGGGGTGCATGTGGGGTATGGAGGGTGTATGGGGGTATGGAGGGTGTATAGGGAGTGTATAGAGTGTGTCTAGGGGGTGTATAGGGGATGTATAAGGGGTGTATATATGGGGTGTATAGGAGGGGCATGGGGATGTCTAGGGGGTGTGTATGGGGGTGTATACGTGGGGTGCATAGGGGGTGTGTATAGGGGGTGTGTATGGGGTGTATAGGGGGTGCATAGGGGGTGTGTATGGGGTGCATAGGGGGTGCATAGGGGGTGTACTGGGGGTATATATGGGATGTGTAGGGGGTGTATAGAGAGCGTATAGGGGGTGTATAGAGGGTGTATATATGGGGTGTATATATGGGATGTATATATGGGGTGTATAGGGGATACATAGGAAGTGCATAGGTGGTGTATAGGGGGTCTATGGGGGGCGTAGGGGGTGCTGACCCCCCCCGCCCCATAGGGCGGGATGTGCTCCGTGTACCTCAAGGACAGCGAGAAGGTGGTGAGCATCTCCAGCGAGCACCTGGAGCCCGTCACCCCCACCAAGAGCAACAAGGTACGGCCATGGGGCACCCATGGGGCGCCCCCAGCCCCATAGGATACCCCAGGACCCAAGGGGGTCCTCAGCACCATGGGGCACCCCCAGCCCCATAGGATACCCCAGGACCCAGTGGGGATCCTCAGCACCATGGGGCACCCCCAGCCCCATGGGTACCCCAGGACCCAGTGGGGATCCAACCCTATGGATTTCCTCCTCCACGGCCCTCGCCCCATGGCCCCTCATGGACCTTGTAGACCCCCCCCCCACCCCATTGCCCCCCCCCCTTCTCCCCCCAGGTGAAGGTGATCCTGGGGGAGGACCGGGAAGCCACCGGGATCCTGCTCAGCATCGATGGGGAGGACGGGATCGTCCGCATGGACCTGGAGGAGCAGCTCAAGATCCTCAACCTGCGCTTCCTCGGGAAGCTGCTGGAGGCCTGAGCCCCCCCAGCCCCCCTTTGGGTGTGCCCCCCATTCCCTTCCATTGCCCCCCATTCCCTTCCATCGCCCCCCATTTCACTTCCATTGCCCCCCCGTTTTCCCCCATTTCCCCCCTCTTTCCTTCCCTGCTGATAGGAGCAAGGTTTCGATGTCAAATAAACGCCTGTGGCTGCGCACCCTCTTTTCCGTGCTCTCCTCTATGGGGCGGGCCCCATAGGGCAGGGCTGGGGGTGCAATTGGGGCCCCCCCCCACGCCTGGGGGGGTGAACAAGGCCTTTGTACCCCACGTTGAAGGCGGATGAGGGGTTAAAGCGGCCCCATTGGGCGGTGGGGAGGGGGGGGCGGGAGGTGAAAGGGGACCCCCTTGGGGGGGCGGCCTTAAATTTTGTGCCCCCCGATCCGCTGCCCGCAGCCGCGGGGCGGTGGGCGCTAGGACCCAGCTCCCGCGTTCCGCTCCCGCCGCCTCTCATTGGTCTATCCACGCCCATAGCCCCGCCCACTCCCCGGCAGCGCTGGGAGCCGATTGGCTGAGGCCTGCGCGCCTGCGCAGTACGGAGCGGAGCGATGGCGGCGGCAGCGGCGGCGGCGCTGTGCCGGGCGGTCGCGGCCTGCGGGGCCCGGCGGGGCCGGGGCTGGGCCCGGGGCTGGGCCCGGGGCTGGGCCCGGGGCTGCGGCGGGACCGGGACCGCGCTGCGGGGGGAGCAGGTGCGGGGCGGGCTCCGGGGGTCGGGGGAGGGTCCCCGGGGTCCGTAGGGGTCCCCGATAGCCCCCGTGCCGGTTCCCCCCGTGCCCGTTCCCCCCCGCAGGCAGCAGCCGGGGCCGCGGGGGACGCGGAGCAGCGGCGCTGGGCGCGGGGCGGGGCCCGGCGCGTGGCGCTGAGGGTCGCGGGGCTGCTCGGAGCCGGCGGCGGCGTCGCCATCGTCTGCATCTTCGGTGGGTACCGGCGGGCCCCCAGCGCCACAGCGAACCCCAATGAGCCCCAATGCAGCCCCAGTGAACCCCAATGTGCCCCAATGCAGCCCCAGTGAACCCCAATGAGCCCCAATGCAGCCCCAGTGAGCCCCAATGTGCCCCAATGCAGCCCCGATGAGCCCCAATGCAGCCCCAGTGAACCCCAATGAGCCCCAATGCAGCCCCAGTGAACCCCAATGAGCCCCAATGCAGCCCCAGTGAACCCCAATGAGCCCCAATGCAGCCCCAGTGAACCCCAATGAGCCCCAGTGAGCCCCAATGAGCCCCAATGCAGCCCCAGTGAACCCCAATGAGCCCCAATGCAGCCCCAGTGAACCCCAATGAGCCCCAGTGAACCCCAATGAGCCCCAATGCAGCCCCAGTGAACCCCAATGAGCCCCAAT
>CM077907.1:113502-142223 GCA_039720435.1 Amazona ochrocephala
TGAAAGAAAAGGGAGGAAAAATCCCGGCTCCGGGAGCTGGGAAAGCCGTTGCCAGGGAGGAAAATGGGGAGCGGAGGCGGGGGGGGGGGGTCCCAATGTTGGGAATTGGGGATTTGGGGGGAAATTGGGAAAAATTCGGGGGGATTTCAGGGAAATTTGGGGCCATTTGGGGGAGAATTGAGGGAAATTCCAAGGAAAATTGGGCAAAATTTGGGAGAAATTTGGGGGAGATGAAAGAGGAATTTGGGGGGAAAATTGGGGGGATTTAAAGGGAATTTGGGGAGGATTTGATGGAAATTTCAGGGAATTTGGGGGGAAATTTGGGGGGGGAGATTTGAGGGAAATTTCAGGAAAATTCAGGGGATTTCGAGAAAATTTGGGTGAAATTTGGGGAGGATTTGAGGGAAATTCCAGGGAATTTGGGGAGAAATTTAGGGAAAATTTGCGGGATTCAGAGGAAATTCGGAGGAATTGGGGGGGGAATTTTTGGGAGGATTTGAGGGAAATTTCCGGGAAATTTGGGGAGATTTTGGGGAAAACCAGGGAATTTTGAGGAAATTCTGGGGAAATTTGGGGCAAAATTTGGGGGAGGATTTCGGGGAAAATTCAGGAAAATCGGGGGCGATTTGGGGGCAGAATTGAGGGAAATTTGGGGAAATTTGGGGAAATTTAGGGAAAATTCAGGGAATTTGGAGCAAATTTGGGGTCCGTCCCTCCGTGTCCCCCCCCCCCAAAACCGGCTCCCGGGGGTGGGAATTGGGGGGGGGGGATGCTCCTTACCCGGGATGCAGGAATGGGAAGTGAGGACACCCCCCCCCATTGATCCCATTGATGGGGGGGGGCGGTTGGGGGCAGCCCCATTGATAGGGGGGTCCCCATTGATCCCGGTTGGGTCCCGGTGCCCCCCCCCCCTCCGCAATCCTCAGGTGGGGGGGGCGGCTCCGTGCACCCCCTCCCCCCGCTCTCGTTCCCCCCCCCCCCTCCCGTTCCTCCCCCCCCCCGTACCTGGCTCCGGCTCCGGCTCTGCTCGGGCCCCCCCCGGTGCCGCCGCTGCCGCTATCGGTCACTTCATGGCGATGCCGGGGGGGGGGCGGGGGGGGCGGAGGGGGGGGCGGAGCTTGGGGGGGGCGGGATTGGGGGGGGGAACGGACCCGGCCCCGCCCCCCCCTCCCCCGAAGCGGGGCTGGGGTGGGGGGAGACCCCGCGGGACCCCCCTGACGTCATCGGGAGCCCCCGAACCCCCCTGTGACCCCAGAGGACCCCCCCATGGACCCCCCCCACATAAACCCCCCCCATTGACCCCTTTATGGACCCCCCCCATAGACCCCTCTATGATTCCCCCTATGAGACCCCTCTATGGACCCCTCTATAGACCCCTCTATGATTCCCCCTATAGAGTCCCCCATAGACCCCCCCTATAGACCCCCCCTACAGCCCCCCCCATAGACCCCTCTATAGACTCCTCCATGGACCCCCCCATGCAAAACATAGACCCCCCTGGACCCTCCTATGGCCCCCCATGGACCCCCCCATTGACCCGCTGTGATTGCCCCCCCCCCAATCTCCCTATGGACCAATCCCAGATGTGCCCCCCCCCATGATCCCAGCCCCATCCCAAAGGATTTGGGGGGGTCCCCAATGGGGGGGTCTCCAGGAAGAGCCGGATCCACGTTTATTGGGGGGGGTCCGGGGGGGCCCCCACGAGCGCCCGGAGCCGCTCCAGGACGCAGCGAGCGACCGGTTCCAGGCGGTGCTGGGGATGGAAGCGGGATAACGGGATCAGAATGGGATAATGGGATCAGGATGGGATAACGGGATCAGGATGGGATAATGGGATCAGGATGGGATAACGGGATCAGGATGGGATAATGGGATCAGGAGCCGGGATAATGGGATCAGGATGGGATAATGGGATCAGGATGGGATAATGGGATCAGAATGGGATAATGGGATCAGGATGGGATAACGGGATCAGGATGGGATAATGGGATCAGGAGCTGGGATAACGGGATCAGAATGGGATAATGGGATCAGAATGGGATAACGGGATCAGAATGGATAATGGGATCAGGAGCCGGGATAACGGGATCAGAATGGGATAATGGGATCAGGATGGGATAATGGGATCAGGATGGGATAACGGGATCAGAATGGGATAATGGGATCAGGATGGGATAACGGGATAAGGATGGGATAACGGGATCAGGATGGGATAACGGGATCAGGAGCCAGGATAATGGGATCAGAATGGGATAATGGGATCAGGATGGGATAATGGGATCAGGAGCCAGGATAATGGGATCAGAAACCAAGATAACGGGATCAGGAGCCGGGAGAACAGGATCAGGAACCAGGATAACGGGATCAGGATCCAGGATAACGGCATTGGAATCCAGGATAACGGCATTGGAATGGGATAACGGGATCAGGATCCAGGATAACGGCATTGGAATAACGGGATCAGGATCCAGGATAACGGCATTGGAATGGGATAACGGGATCAGGATCCAGGATAACAGCATTGGAATGGGATAACGGGATCAGGATCCAGGATAACGGCATTGGAATGGGATAACGGGATCAGGATCCAGGATAACGGCATTGGAATGGGATAACGGGATCAGGATCCAGGATAACGGCATTGGAATGGGATAACGGGATCAGGATCCAGGATAACGGCATTGGAATGGGATAACAGGATCAGGATCCAGGATAACGGCATTGGAATAACGGGATCAGGATCCAGGATAACGGCATTGGAATGGGATAACGGGATCAGGATCCAGGATAACGGCATTGGAATGGGATAACGGGATCAGGATCCAGGATAACGACATTGGAATGGGATAACGGGATCAGGATCCAGGATAACGACATTGGAATGGGATAACGGGATCAGGATCCAGGATAACGGCATTGGAATGGATAACGGGATCAGGATCCAGGATAACGGCATTGGAATGGGATAACGGGATCAGGATCCAGGATAACGGCATTGGAATGGGATAACGGGATCAGGATCCAGGATAACGACATTGGAATGGGATAACGGGATCAGGATCCAGGATAACGACATTGGAATGGGATAACGGGATCAGGATCCAGGATAACGGCATTGGAATGGGATAACGGGATCAGGATCCAGGATAACGGCATTGGAATGGGATAACGGGATCAGGATCCAGGATAACGGCATTGGAATGGGATAACGGGATCAGGATCCAGGATAACGGCATTGGAATGGGATAACGGGATCAGGATCCAGGATAACGGCATTGGAATGGGATAACGGGATCAGGATCCAGGATAACGGCATTGGAATGGGATAACGGGATCAGGAGCCAGGATAACGGCATTGGAATGGGATAACGGGATCAGGATCCAGGATAACGGCATTGGAATGGGATAACGGGATCAGGATCCAGGATAACGGGATCAGGATCCAGGATAACGGCATTGGAATGGGATAACGGGATCAGGATCCAGGATAACGGCATCGGAATGGGATAACGGGATCAGGATCCAGGATAACGGCATTGGAATGGAATAACGGGATCAGGATCCAGGATAACGGCATTGGAATGGAATAACGGGATCAGGATCCAGGATAACGGCATTGGAATGGGATAACGGGATCAGGATCCAGGATAACGGGATCAGAGCGGGATAGGGATGGGAGAAAGCAGCAGGAGAGAACCAGGGATGAGGGACCAGGATGAGGGCTGGGCCATGGCTGGGATGGATCCCAGGGGGGCTTCGGGGGCATGGGGGGGTCCGGGGGGGGTCGGGATGTTTGGGGGGGGTCGGGGTGATTTGGGGCTATTTTGGGGGTGATTTGGGGGGGGTTTGGGGCTATTTTGGGTCTGTTTGGGGCTGGTTTTGGGGTGGGTTTACACTGTTTTGGGGCTGTTTTGGGCCATTTTGGGGCTGTATTGTGCCATTTTGGGGCTGTTTTGTGCCGTTTAGGGGCGGTTTTGTGCCGTTTTGGGGCTGTTTTGGGCCGTTTTTGGGCGGTTTTGGGCCGTTTTTGGGCGGTTTTGGGCCATTTTGGGGCTGTTTTGGGCCATTTTGGGGCTGTTTTGGGCCGGTTTGGGGCTGTTTTGGGCCATTTTGGGGCTGTTTTGGGCCGTTTTGGGGCTGGGTTTTGCCGTTTTGGGGCTGGGTTTTGCCGTTTTGGGGCTGGGTTTTGCCGTTTTGGGGCTGGGTTTTGCCGTTTTGGGGCGGTTTTGGGCCGTTTTGGGGCTGTTTTGGGCCGGTTTGGGGCTGTTTTGGGCCGGTTTGGGCTGTTTTGGGCCATTTTGGGGCTGTTTTGGGCCGTTCCGGGGCTCTGACCTGCAGCACGTGCAGGCCCCGCACACAGACCACGGCGAGCTCGGCCAGGCCATCGCCAGTGAGGTCGCTGTAGAGCAGAGACAGGAGCGGGCTCGGGAAGCGCCGGGACCAGAGCAGGCGGAATTCCCCTCCGGAATACTTGTAACAGAGCAGCTCCTGCGGGAAGCAACCGGGAACAATGGGAACCAATGGGGAAACCAATGGGAAACCAATGGGGAACCAATGGGGAACCAATGGGAAACGGCCCGGAAACAACGGGGAAACAATGGGAAACCAATGGGAAACCAATGGGAAACGACCCGGAAACAACGGGGAAACAATGGGAAACCAATGGGAAACGACCCGGAAACAACGGGGAAACAATGGGGAAACCAATGGGAAACCAATGGGAAACCAACAGGAAACCAACGGGAAACCAACGGGAAACCAACCTGGAAACATCGGGAATCTACTGGGAACCAATGGGGAACCAATGGGAAACCAATGGGAAAGGACCCGGAAACAACGGGGAAACAATGGGGAAACCAATGGGAAACCAATAGGAAACAACCCGGAAACAATGGAGAACCAATGTGGAAACCAATGGGAAACAACAGGGAAACAGATGGGAAACCAATGGGAAACAACTGGGAAACAATGGGAAACCAATGGGAAACAACCTGGAAACAACGGGGAAACCAATGGGAAACAACCTGGAAACAATGGGGAAACAATGGGGAAAACAATGGGAAACAACAGGGAAATAACTGGGAAACAATGGGAAACAACCCAGAAACAACAGAGAAACAATGGGGAAACCAATGGGAAACAACCTGGAAATAACTGGGAAACAACTGGGCAAGCAATGGGAAACCAATGGGAAACAACGGGGAATCCACTGGGAAACAAAGGTAAAACAATGGGAAACCAATGGGAAACAACCCAGAAACAACAGGGAATCCACTGGGACACAATGGGGAAACCAATGGGAAACAACCTGGAAACAATGGGGAAACAACTGGGAAACCAATGGGAATTCACTGGGAAACCAATGGGAAACAACCCAGAAACAATGGGGAAACAACTGGGAACAACAGGGAATCCACTGGGAAACAAGTGGGAAATCACTGGGAAGCTACCAGAAAATGACTGGGAAACAACCAGGAAACAATGGGAATCCAGTGGGAAACCACATGGAAACAACTGGGAAACAATGGGGAAACCACAGGGAACAACAGGGAATCCACTGGGAAACAACTGGGAAGCCACCAGGAAACAATGGGGAATCCACTGGGAAACCATTGGGAAACCAAGCGGAAACAGGAGCATCCTGTTCCCATCCCATTCCCGTCCCATTCCCGTCCCATTCCCATCCTGACCTGGCCATAGGTGCCCAGCAGCACCTCCGGGTGCCCATCGAAGTCCAGGTCCGGGGTGAGGGCGCAGAGGACACTGTCATGGAGGTCACTGCCCGGCAATGGCACTGCTCCGTCAGCCCCCGGCTCAGCACATCCCTAGGGAAAGGTGGGAACGGGGTGGGAAGGGGGAATGGGATGGGGAGGAGGGGATGGGGATGGGATGGAGGGGATGGGATGGAGGGGATGGGATGGAGGGGATGGGATGGAGGGGATGGGATGGAGGGGATGGGATGGAGGGGATGGGATGGAGGGGATGGATGGAGGGAATGGGATGGAGGGAATGGGATGGAGAGGAGGGAATGGGATGGAGAGGAGGGAATGGGATGGAGAGGAGGGAATGGGATGGAGAGGAGGGAATGGGATGGAGAGGAGGGGATGGGGATGGAGGGGATGGGATGGAGAGGAGGGAATGGGATGGAGGGGATGGGATGGAGAGGAGGGAATGGGATGGAGGGGATGGGATGGAGAGGAGGGAATGGGATGGAGGGGCTGGGATGGAGAGGAGGGAATGGGATGGAGGGGATGGGATGGAGAGGAGGGAATGGGATGGAGGGGATGGGATGGAAAGGAGGGGATTGAGGGGAGGGGATGGGATTGAGGGGAGGTTGATGATGGGGATGGAAGGAGGACGACGATGGGAACGGGACTGGGAATGGTGCTGGTACCTATAGACCACACTGAGCTCCATGGTACTGGCCACCAGGACACTGAAGCGCGGCTCAGCCGCGGCATCTCCTATGGAAATGAGGAAGAGGAGGATGAGGAAGAGCCGGGATCCATAGGAAAAGCCTGGGAAAGGCCAGGATGGGGCTCACCCTGCCCGGAAGCGTCGGGATCCGGCTCCGGCGGCAGCGGGAACACCAGGACCTTGGAGATGGGCCCATCCTGCTGGATGCTCCAGCTCTGGAGAACGGCTGCGGAGCGGCGAGCAGCCGGGATCAGGCTCCACGGCGGCATTCCCAACAGCGGGAATGACACCAGGAAGCCAAGCCCTGGGGGTGCTATGGAGCCAGCGGGATTCCCACCAGTGGGAATTCCCATTGGGACTCACTGGGGCCGCTCTGGTCCACGCGGGCGACGCGGACGTGGCCGCTCTGGCAGCCGAAGGCCGTGATCCGATGGGAAGCAGTGCCAGGAGGGTCAGGACATGGAGCCACAGGACACTGGGAGGGAATGGGGAGGGAATGGGGGGGGGAATGGGGGGGGGAATGGGGGGGGGGAATGGGGGGGAATGGGGGGAATGGGGGTGGGAATGGGGGGGGAATGGGGGGAATGGGGGGGAATGGGGGGAATGGGGGTGGGAATGGGGGGGGGAATGGGGGGGCATGGGGGGGGAATGGGGGGGGAATGGGGGGGGAATGGGGGGGAATGGGGGGGAATGGGGGGAATGGGGGTGGGAATGGGGTGGGAATGGGGGGAAGGGGGGGGGAATGGGGGGGAATGGGGGGGAATGGGGGTGGGAATGGGGGGAATGGGGGGGAATGGGGTGGGAATGGGGGTGGGAATGGGGGTGGGAATGGGGGGGGAATGGGAGGGGGAATGGGAGGGGGAATGGGAGGGGGAATGGGAGGGGGAATGGGAGGGGGAATGGGAGAGGGAATGGGGGGGGAATGGGAGGGGGAATGGGAGGGGGAATGGAGGGGGGAATGGGGGGGAATGGGGGGGGAATGGGGGGGGAATGGGGGGGAATGGGGGGGGAACGGGGGGGAACGGGGGGGGAACGGGGGGGGAACGGGGGGGGAACGGGGGGGAATGGGGGGGGGAATGGGGGGGGAATGGGGGGGAATGGGGGGGAATGGGGGGGGAATGGGGGGGGGACACCCCATCATTGCCCCCCTTCCCGGTTCCTGCTGTACTTGCTGGGAAGGTCCTGGAGCTCCGGGAAGAGGCGCTGGATGGGCTGCTCCTCAAACTGGTGCAAGCTGGAATTCTGGGGGGGGAAAGGTGAGAAAAGGGGGAAGGGGGGAAAAGGGAGGGAAAAGGGAGGGAAAAGGGGGGAAAAGGGGGGAAAGGGGGGAAAGGGGGGGAAAGGGGGGGAAAGGGGGGGAAAGGGGGGGAAAGGGAGGGAAAGGGAGGGAAAAGGGAGGGAAAAGGGAGGGAAAGGGGGGAAAAGGGGGGAAAAGGGGGGGAAAGGGGGGGGTCTCACCTCCTTGTAGAGGTGCACTGCGGGGTCATTGCCACTGAGCAGGAAAACGGTCTCGAGGCGGTCACCGATCTGAACCCTGGATTTGGGATATGGATATGGGGTATGGAATAGAGGATACGGAGCATGGGGTATGGGGGATGGGGTATGGGATATGGGGTATGGGGTATGGGATATGGGGTATGGGATATGGGGTATGGGATATGGGGTATGGGGTATGGGATATGGGATATGGGATATAGGGTATGGGGTATGGGGTATGGGGTATGGGGTATGGGATATGGGATATGGGGTATGGGATATGGGGTATGGGATATGGGGTATGGGGTATGGGATATGGGGTATGGGATATGGGATATGGGATATGGGATATGGGATATAGGGTATGGAGTATGGGGGATGGGATATGGGGGATGGGATATGGGGGATGGGATATGGGGATGGGATATGGGGGATGGGATATGGGGGATGGATATGGGATGTGGGATATGGGGCACAGGGTATTGGGTATTGGATATGGGGCATGGGGTATTACATATGGGATAGAGGGTATGGAATATGGGGTATGAGATATGGGGTACAGAACGTGGGATATAGGGTATGAGATACAGAATACGGAACATGAAATAAACAATATGGGATATGGGATATGGAATACGAACAATGGAACATGGCATATGGGAAATGCCATATGGAATATGGGATACAGGATATGAACTATAGGACACAGGATATGGAATGCAAAACATGGGATACGTGACATGGAACAAGGGATGCGGGGGGGACGCACTCAGCGTGGCAGAGCTGGAAGGGGGTGAACTGCAGCTCCAGGTTGAGGCAACTCTCTGGGGGGAGAGAGGAGAAAGATGGGGGGTGCACCCCAAAACCACCCAAAATCACCTGAAACCCACCCAAAACCACCCCAAAATCACCTGAAACCCACCCAAAAGGCACCCAAAACCACCCGAAATGACCAAACTGACCCAAACTGACCCAAACTGACCCCAACCACCCCCAGCCCCACTCACGGGCCACACAGTCCAGGTCATACTCGGAGCCCGGCTCGTAGTCACAGTAGATGTTGAGGAAGGGGCTGGGCTTGTCCCCGGAGTCCTGGGGGGGGCAGTGAGCATGGGGGGCTCTATGGGGCTCTATGGGGTGTCTATGGGGTTCTATGGTGTGTCTATGGGGTCCTATAGGGTGTGTATGTGGGTCTATGGGGTGTCTATGGGGTTCTATGGTGTGTCTATGGGGTTCTATAGGGTGTGTATGTGGGTCTGTGGGGTGTCTATGGGGTTCTATGGTGTGTCTATGGGGTTCTATAGGGTGTGTATGTGGGTCTATGGGGTGTCTATGGGGTCTATAATGATCTATGGGGTCTATGGGGTCTCTAGGGCTCTATGGGGTCTCTAGGGCTCTATGGGGCCTATAGGGCTCTATGGGGTCTCTAGGGGTACCTTGATGAAGGTGATGCCAACAACGAGCCCGCGCTGCGGGGGGACTTGGGGAAGGAATCGATGGAGACGATCTCAGCATCCACTGTGGGCATGGGGGGGATCAGTGGGGAGCAGCCACCCCATAGAGACCCATAGAAGCCCTATAGACACCCACAGACACCCATAGCCCCCCACAGATGCTGTACAGACACCCATAGCCCCCCATAGACACCTATAAACACTCTATAGGCATCCACAGACGCCCTATAGGCACCCATAGACACCCTCTAGACACCCATAGCCCCCCACGGACACCCTATAGACACCCACAGATGCTCTATAGACACCCATAGCCCCCTATAGACATCCTATAGACTCCCACAGACATCTGCAGACCCCCACATCCTATAGACACCCACACACTCCCTATACACACCCCATAGACACCCAATAGACACCCATAGCCCCCTATAGACACCCTATAGACTCCCACAGACATCCGTAGACACCAGAGACACCCTATAGACACCCACAGGCTCCCTATAGACACCCATAGACACCCCATAGACACCCGTAACCCCCTACAGACATCCTATAGGCACCCATAGCCCCCTACAGACACCCCATAGACACCCTATAGGCATCCATAACCCCCTATGGACACCCTATAGACACCCATAGCTCCCTACAGACACCCCATAGACACCCATAACCCCCCACAGGTGCCCCCTGACCCCCGCTGACCCCGGGATGTAGGTGAACTGGAGCTCGCCGGCCAGGGGGCGCATGCGCCGCTGCAGCTCGTGGTACCGGAAGTGAATGACCTTGCCCTTGAGCGCGGCCGCCAGCAGCCCCCCGGGGCCCTCCCCGCCCGGCAGCGCCGCCAGCCCGAACACGTTACTCTGTGAGCACAGGCGGCTGAAGCTGTCCTCGGCCAGCGGGCAGCGCCCGGGCAGCGCCATGGGCAGCGGGAGCGGGGAACGGGAAACCGGGGAACGGGGAAAAGGGAACGGGGAACCGGGAACGGGAGGGGGAAAAGGGGAACGGGAACGGCCCGCTCCCAGCCGGCGCCTGAGGAGAAGCTCCGCCCCCTTGTGGGCGGGGCTGGGAGTGCACCGCCTATTATAGGCGACGACGGAGGCTCCGCCCACTTGTAGGTGGGGCTCGGAGAGTCCGCGCCTATTGGAGGAGAGTAGCGCGAGGCTCCGCCCCTTGTGGGTGGGGCTTGGAGGGTCGCTGCCTATTGGAGGAGCCCGTTTGTGGGCGGAGCTTGAAGAGCCCGCCTATTTAAGGAACAGAGGCTCCTCCCTTTGTGGGCGGAGCTTTGTGGGGTGTCACCGCCTAATATAGGAGAGCCCAGAGGCTCCGCCCATTGTGAGTAGAACATCCAAGAGGTCCCATCTCACTGGGGGAAGGGGAGGCTCCGCCCCCTTGTGGGTGGGGCTTGGAGGGTTCATGACTACTGTAGCACACAGGCTCCGCCCCCTTTTGTGGGCGTGACTTACAAGAGGCAGCAGCTCAATGGGTGGAGGGGAGGCTCCGCCCAGTAACGCTGACCCCGCCTCATTGTGGGAGGAGCTCTGGCGTGGCCACACCCCCTTTGAGCAGGGCTACGAGGTCACAACTAATTTGCATATAGCAGTGCCCATTGGGTGTGGCCTTGCTGTGGTCACGCCCACTTAAAAGGTAACCCCGCCTCTTGTGGGTGTGGCCCTAGAGAAGGGGCAGGGGGGGGACCTCAATGGGGCACTGCTGGGTCCATGGGGACGTGGGGCACAGACTTGGGGGTCAGGGGCGGTCGTGTCCCCCCCCATGTGTGGGGCAGGGACTTGGGGGTCGGGGGGGGTCATCCCCCCCATGTGTGGGGCAGGATCCACTCATGCTCCGCTTTATTTGCCTTTGGGAAGAGGGATACAGGCGGGAGAGCCCCTGCCCCATGGAGCAGCATCCTCTTCCTCACCCCCCCTTAGGATACAGAGGGGCCCATTCCAAAGGCCAGGAATAGGGAAAGCCCATTAAATATCTGCCGCAGGTTAAAAGGAAGGCGGGAGGGGGCAGCTCCAGCAGTTGGGAATGACACTGGGAATACTGGGAATGTCAGGATGATCCTAGCGCAGATCCTCCTCCTCGCCCTGGATGGTCTTCTTGATGCGGAGCAGCATCGTGGTGAGCCACTGGTCCAGGCGGGAGATGGAGTCATATTCCTTGACCTGGGAAGAGGAAATGGGAAGTGGGAAAGGAAGCTGCTTCTTCCCGGATCCGGGAATGCCGGAGCGGGACCCACCGCATCCGTGTATCCATCCACGTTCTGCTCCTCATGGGCTTCCAGAAGCTTCTGCAAGGGAGGAGGTAGGGGAAGGCTCAGTGCCAGTGTTGGAATTCCAGAGTGGGAATGCTGGGATGGGGGGGGGTGGGGGTCACCTTGAGCAGTTTGCATTCCCGGGAATCAGAGAAGGCCGGGAACATCTCCTCGTACTTCTGCATGGCGAGCTGGGGAGAGAGGGAGGGATGAGAGGAAAAGTGGGAATGGGTGGGGATGGGATGGGGGTGGGTGGGGATGGGTGGGGTGGGATGGGGGTGGATGGGGATGGGATGGGGGGATGGGATAGGGATGGGGATGGATGGCGGTGGGATGGGGGGGATGGGAATGGGATAGGGATGGATGGGGGATGGGGGGGATGAAGATGGGATGGGGGGATGGGGATGGATGGGGGGGATGGGAATGGGATAGGGATGGGGATGGGATAGGGATGGAGATGGATGGGGGGTGGGGGTGAGATGGGGATGGGATAGGGATGGGGATAGGGATGGGATGGGGATGGATGGGGATGGATGGGGGGGGGTGGGGGGGTGGGGGTCTCTGTTGGTACCTTGGCGTTGAGGGCGTCGATGCAGAAGTGGCAGAGCGCGGCGCGGAAGAAGTGCTCCTTAGCGCTGTACTTGAGCAGGGGGCTGTCCACTGCCGCCGCCGCCACCTGCGGGACAGCGGGGATGCTGGGAATGCTGGGAATGCTGGGAATGCCGTGGGATAGCAGGGAATGCCATGGGATAGCAGGGAATGCTGGGAATGGCTGGGAATGCCATAGGATAGCAGGGAATGCTGTGGGACAGCAGGGAATGCTGGGAAGGGCTGGGAATGCTGGGAATGGCTGGGAATGCCGTGGGATAGCAGGGAATGCCGTGGGATAGCAGGGAATGCTGGGAATGCCATGGGATAGCAGGGAATGCCGGGAATGGCAGGGAATGCCGGGAATGGCTGGGAATGCCGTGGGATAGCAGGGAATGCTGGGAATGCCGTGGGATAGCAGGGAATGCCGGGAATAGCAGGGAATGCTGGAAATGGCAGGGAATGCCGGGAATAGCAGGGAATGCTGGGAATGGCAGGGAATGCCGTGGGATAGCAGGGGATAGTATGGGGATAGAATGGGATAGCGTGGGGATAGCAGTGGAACACCGTGGGGATACCATAGGAATACCATGGGGATATCATAGGAATACCATGGGGATATTATAGGGATACCATGGGAATACCTTTGGGATACCATGGGGATACCTTTGGGATACCATGGGGATATCATAAGGATACCATGGGAATACCATAGGGAGATCTCAGGAAACCATAGGAATACCCTCGGGATATCATGAGAATACCATGGGGATATCATAAGGATACCATGGGAATACAATAGGGATATCATAGGGATACCATAGGAAGACCATGGGGATAGCATGGGAATACGATAGGAATACCATGAGAATACTATACGGATACCATAAGAACACTATGGGAATATCATAGCGATATGATAGGAATATCATGGGAATACCATAGGGATATCATCGGGATACCACAGGAATACCCCAAGGATATCATACAAATACCGCGGGAACACCCTGGAATACCGAATGGATTCCATAGGAATACCACGGGACACAGCGAGGGGAGGGGCAGGAGGCCTCGGCCCCATTCCCGCTGTGAGGAATGGGGCGGCCCCAGCCCCACCTGCTCGTAGATGTCGAGGGCGCGCGGGTACTGCTCCAGCTGCGCCGCGTACGTGGCCACCTTCAGCAGGCACTTGTTAGCCGAGCTGCGGGAACACCGGGAAGGATGGGAGAGCGGGAACGCCGGGAATGATGGGATATCGGGAACGCGGGAATGATGGGAACACCGGGAATGATGGGAATGATGGGATATCGGGAACGCCGGGAATGATGGGAATGATGGGATATCGGGAACGCCGGGAATGATGGGAACACCGGGAATGATGGGAATGATGGGAACACCGGGAATGATGGGAATGATGGGATATCGGGAATGCTGGGAATGATGGGAACACCGGGAATGATGGGAATGATGGGAACACCGAGAATGATGGGAATGATGGGATATCGGGAACGCCGGGAATGATGGGAATGATGGGATATCGGGAACGCCGGGAATGATGGGAACACCGGGAATGATGGGAATGATGGGAACACCGGGAATGCCGGGAATGATGGGATATCGGGAATGCTGGGAATGATGGGAACACCGGGAATGATGGGAATGATGGGAACACCAGGAATGATGGGAATGATGGGATATCGGGAATACTGGGAATGATGGGAACACCAGGAATGATGGGAATGATGGGAATAATGGGATATCGGGAATGCTGGGAATGATGGGAACACCGGGAACGATGGGAATGATGGGAATAATGGGATATCGGGAACGTCGGGAATGATGGGAACACTGGGAATGCCAGGAATGATGGGATATCGGGAATACTGGGAATGATGGGAATGCCGGGAATGCTGGGAATGATGGGATATCGAGAATACTGGGAATGATGGGAACACTGGGAATGCTGGGAATGATGGGATATCGGGAATGCTGGGAATGATGGGAACACCGGGAATGATGGGAACACCAGGAATGATGGGAATGCTGGAATGATGGGATATTGGGAACACCGGGAATGCTGGGAATGATGGGAACACTGCGAATGCTGGGAATGACTGGAACACTGGGAATGCTGGGATATTGGGAATGCTGGGAATACTGGGGATGATGGGAACACCGGGAATATCGGGAATGGCGGGAACACCAGGAATGCCAGGAATTCTGGGAATATCGGGAATACTGGGAACACCAGGGATGCTGGGAATATTGGGAATATCGGGAATGCTGGGAATACCAGAATGCTGGGAATATCGGGAATACTGCGACTACCACGAATGCTAGGAATATCAGGAATACTGGGAATGCTGGGAATATCGCTCTCCATCAGGAACCCCCCACTGCCCCCTTGGGAACCCGCTCCCATTCCACAGTGCGGGGACAGATTCCAGCCCTCTGGAACGCCGCCCGCCCATTGCAGAGCAGCGATTCCCAACCCCCCCCCGGCACTGGTTCCTTGGGAAGCGCTCCGGCATTCCCGCAATTCCTACCTGGTGGATTCCTCCCCCCGGTAGTAATCCGCTGCCTGCTCGTAGTGGGCGATGGCCTGGAAAAGCACGGGAAGGGCGGGATGGAGCATTCCCAAGGGCAAAGGCTGCCATGGAGCGGGCGGATCCCAACGGGATTCCAGGCGGGAAAATCCCCACATTGAATCCGTGTGGGTAAAGCCCAATGTTATTCCAGGAGGGAAAACCTCAATGTTATTCCCAAAGGGCAATTCCCAACGTTATTCCCTAAGGGCAATTCCCAATGTTATTCCATAAGGATAAACCCCAACATTTAATCCCTAAGGGCAATTCCCGATGTTATTCCACAAGGAAAAACCTCAATGTTATTCCCTAAGGGCAATTCCCAATGTTATTCCAGGAGGGAAAACCTCAATGTTATTCCCAAAGGGCAATTCCCAATGTTATTCCATAAGGATAAACCCCAACATTTAATTTCTAAGGGCAATTCCCGATGTTATTCCACAAGGAAAAACCTCAGTGTTATTCCCTAAGGGCAATTCCCAATGTTATTCCACAAGGAAAAACCTCAATGTTATTCCCAAAGGGCAATTCCCAACGTTATTCCATAAGGATAAACCCCAACATTTAATTCCTAAGGGCAATTCCCAATGTTATTCCACAAGGAAAAACCTCAATGTTATTCCCTAAGGGCAATTCCCAATGTTATTCCATAAGGATAAACCCCAACATTTAATCCCTAAGGGCAATTCCCAATGTTATTCCACAAGGAAAAACCTCAATGTTATTCCCAAAGGGCAATTCCCAATGTTATTCCCTAAGGGCAATTCCCAATGTTATTCCACAAGGAAAAACCTCAATGTTATTCCCTAAGGGCAATTCCCACTGTTATTCCATAAGGATAAACCCCAACATTTAATCCCTAAGGGCAATTCCCACTGTTATTCCATAAGGATAAATCCCAACATTTAATCCCTAAGGGCAATTCCCACTGTTATTCCATAAGGATAAATCCCAACATTTAATCCCTAAGGGCAATTCCCAATGTTATTCCATAAGGATAAACCCCAACATTTAATCCCTAAGGGCAATTCCCAATGTTATTCCATAAGGATAAATCCCAACATTTAATCCCTAAGGGCAACTCCCAATGTTATTCCATAAGGATAAATCCCAACATTTAATCCCTAAGGGCAATTCCCAATGTTATTCCATAAGGATAAATCCCAACATTTAATCCCTAAGGGCAATTCCCAATGTTATTCCATAAGGATAAACCCCAACATTTAATTCCTAAGGGCAATTCCCAATGTTATTCCATAAGGATAAACCCCAACATTTAATTCCTAAGGGCAATTCCCAATGTTATTCCATAAGGATAAACCCCAACATTTAATCCCTAAGGGCAATTCCCACTGTTATTCCATAAGGATAAATCCCAACATTTAATCCCTAAGGGCAATTCCCACTGTTATTCCATAAGGATAAATCCCAGCATTTAATCCCTAAGGGCAATTCCCAATGTTATTCCATAAGGATAAATCCCAACATTTAATTCCTAAGGGCAATTCCCAATGTTATTCCAGAAGGATAAATCCCAACATTTAATCCCTAAGGGGAACTCCCAATGTTATTCCATAAGGATAAACCCCAACATTTAATCCCTAAGGGCAATTCCCAATGTTATTCCCTGAGGACAAATCCCACCCCTGATTCTCCCAGCAGCTCCTCTGGGAATGGCGGGACCGCCCCGAGGGTTATTCCCGACAGCTGGAATTTCACTGGGAATACCACGGAATTCCCAACCCCAGGATGCGAGCTCCCGCTTCCCATCACAAAGAGCCTGGTTTATCCCTTGGGATGATCCAGCTCAACCCCATGGAGCTCCGCGCTTGGAATTCCAATCCCAAACTTCCCCTTGGAAGCAGCGGGAAGAGCCCAAAGGGTCCAAGCTGGGATTCCGGGACTATCCCACGGCATTCCCAACTTTTCCTTACTTTCTCGATATCCACCAGCTCCGTCTCGTAGATCTCGGCTATGGAGACGTGGTGCTTGGCAGCGATGGTGAAGCGGCCCTGGAAGCGGTGGGATACCGGGAATGCCGCCTCCGGAGCGGCATTCCCGCTGGATCCAGGCCTGGAAAAGCACTCACCATGTCCGTGTAGATCTCAATGGCTCGCAGCAAGCAGTTAATGGCCTCTATAGGGATAAAGAGCAGATCCCAATGGATCCGGGCCTTATCCCGACTTCCGGAAGTCCATTGGGAAAAGGAGGGAAGGGAATGGCGGAGCTGAGTGCTTGGGATGGGGGAAAGACCGGGAAAAGGGCTTTGATATGGGCATGGAATGCCGGGATGAGCTTCCAAGTGGGAAACGGAAGGGATGGATGGGATACTGGGATGAACGGAGAAGCCTGGGATGCTCCAGGCCTGCCAGCATCCAATGGAATCCATTGGAATGCATTGGATCCGGAGCTCCATCCCAAAGCATTCCATGAGGCCTCATCCTTCCCTGGCTCCGCCTGGGAATGTTCATCCCAAGATGCTGCAGTCTTCCAATTCCCATTGGGAATTGCTGCACCCAAACGCCGGCTCCCAGGGAGGATCCCTTGGGATTCAATGTGTTATCCCAAAGGGACCTGGATGAGCCCGGGAGCAGCGGGAATACCGGGATAGCTTAATGGGAATGGCAAAGTTGAGATCCCATTCCCCACTTTGGGATACCCCAACTTGTAACTGGAGGCACCAGGATGAGAAGCTGCTCCATAACCCTGGAATGGCTCCATCCCATTGGAATGGCTCCATCCCATTGGAATGACTTCATCCCTTTGGAATGGCTCCATCCAATCGGAATAGCTCCATCCCCTTGGAATGGCTCCATCCCTTTGGAATAGCTCCATCCAATCAGAAGGGCTCCATCCCTTTGGAATGACTCCATCCCATTGGATGACTTCATCCCTTTGGAATGACTCCATCCAATCAGAAGGGCTCCATCCCTTTGGAATGGCTCCATCCAATGGGAATGGCTCCATCCCATTGGAATGACTCCATCCCATTGGAATGACTTCATCCCATTGGAATGACTCCATCCAATCAGAAGGGCTCCATCCCTTTGGAATGGCTCCATTCAATGGGAATGACTTCATCCCTTTGGAATGACTCCATCCAATGGGAATGACTTCATCCCTTTGGAATGGCTCCATCCAATGGGAAGGGCTCCATCCCTTTGGAATGGCTCCATCCCAACAGCTGCCCCCCCCCAGGAGCCGAGCCAGGCGCGATCCAAGCCGGAATCACATCCCAACCCCTCCGGCTCCCGCCACCTGCACTCCATAGGGATTCCCACCGGGAAAGGGCACGTGCCCAACCCCCAATGGAATCCCATCACAGATCCCCCCCCCTCCCATTCCCGGGGGCAAATCCCCCCAAAAGGAGCCGGATTGGGAATTCCCCATGGAAAAGGGAACGGAATTCCATGGTTTTACCCTGCGGATCCGCCTTCTTGAAGGCATTCCCGGCATCCACGAAGCTGCTGGCGGCATCGTGCTTGCTCTGCAGCTGCAGGTGGAGCTGGGCCGCTTGGCTAAAGGCATTCCCGGCGGCTGGAAAACCATGGGGGGGGGGGTGTTATTCCCAATGGGAGCGGGCCGGGAATTCCCGCCGGGAATGCCGACGCACCGCTCCAGTTCTTGGCCATCTTGAACATGTTGGCAGCGCGGGCGTAGATGTCACACGCTTCCTCGAGCCGGGAATTGCCGCTGGGAGAGAGGGAAAGGGGGGGATCCAATGGGAATGGGGGGGATCCAATGGGAATGGGGGGGAGCCAATGGGAATGGGGGGGAGCCAATGGGAATGGGGGGGAGCCAATGGGAATGGGGGGAGCCAATGGGAATGGGGGGAGCCAATGGGAATGGGGGGAGCCAATGGGAATGGGGGGAGCCAATGGGAATGGGGGGGAGCCAATGGGAAGGGGGGGAGCCAATGGGAAGGGGGGGAGCCAAGGGGAATGGGGGGGAGCCAAGGGGAATGGGGGGAGCCAAGGGGAATGGGGGGGAGCCAATGGGAATGGGGGGAGCCAATGGGAATGGGGGGAGCCAAGGGGAATGGGGGGGGAGGGGGCACGGAAGTGGAGCCCATGGGAAAGGGGGGAGGGAGGTGGGGCTAAAGCCCTGCACTGAGGGCCCCACTGCACCCCTATAGGGCCCCACTGAACCCCTATAGGGCCCCACTGTACCCCTATAGAGCCCATTAAACCCCATTAGTGCCCCTTGAACCCCTATAGAGCCCAACTGCACCCCTACAGGCCTCCCTGCACCCCTATAGAGCACATTAAACCCCATTAGAGCCCCACTGCACCCCTATAGAGCTCATTAAACCCCATTAGAGCCCCACTGCACCCCTATAGAGCTCATTAAACCCCATTAGAGCCCCACTGCACCCCTATAGAGCTCATTAAACACCATTAGAGCCCCACTGAACTCAATTAGAGCCCCACTGCACCCCTATAGAGCTCATTAAACACCATTAGAGCCCCACTGTACCCCTATAGAGCTCATTAAACACCATTAGAGCCCCACTGCACCCCTATAGAGCCCCACTGCACCCCTATAGGCCTCCCTACACCCCATTAGAGCCCTACTGAACCCCATTAACACCCCCATTGAGCTCTATTGAACCCCTATAGACCCTATTACAGCCTCCCTGCACCCCACAGACCCTCACTGCAGCACATTAGAGCCCCCTGCACCCCTATAGGTCCCCATTGACCCCCATTACAGCCCCTGCACCCCTATAGGTCCCCATTGACCCCCATTACAGCCCCTGCACCCCTACAGGTCCCTACTGACCCCCATTACAGCCCCTGCACCCCTATAGGTCCCCATTGACCCTCATTACAGCCCCTGCACCCCTATAGGTCCCCATTGACCCCCATTACAGCCCCTGCACCCCTATAGGTCCCCATCGACCCCCATTACAGCTCCTGCACCCCTATAGGCCCCCACTGACCCCAATTACAGCACCTGCACCCTATAGGCCCCCATTGACCCCCATTACAGCCCCCCGGACCCCTATAGGCCCCCACTGACCCCAATTACAGCCCCTGCACCCCTATAGACCCCCATAAGGCCGCCATTGGCCCCCACAGACCCCAATTACAGATCCCTGCGCCCCTACTGGCCCCCATTAGACCCCCATTGCCCCCCACAGGCCCCCACAGTCCCCCATTGGCCCCCATTAAACCCCCATAGACCCCCATTACCCCCCATAGCCCCCCCATCGTACCCGAGGAGCTCCCCCAGGAGGCCACGCCCCCCATTGATCCCCATAGACCCCCATATACCCCTATAGACCCCATATCGCACCCGAGGAGCCCCCCCCGGAGCCCGCGCCCCCCATTGGACTCCATAGACCCCATTTACCCCCATATACCCCCTATATCGCACCCGAGGAGCCCCCCCAGGAACCCGCGCCCCCCATTGGACTCCATAGACCCCATTTACCCCCGTTTACCCCCATATACCCCCTATATCGCACCCGAGGAGCCCCCCCAGGAACCCGCGCCCCCCCCGCCGCTTCCGCTCCGCCTCTCCCAGCAGCCGCAGGGCCTCCTGCTCCTTCCCGGCCTGCGCCATCTTGGCGCCGCGCTCGTCACGTGACGCCGCCCGCCGCGCCGCTATTGGAGGGCCCCGGCCGGCGCGTGACGCGGGAGGGAGATTGGCCGCCGCGACCCCACGTGACGGGGGAACACGCTGGCGTCATCTTACCACGTGATGCGGGAGGGAGGAGCGTGGTCCAATCGCATCCCTGTCCCATCCTTATCCCATTCTGATCCCATCCCTGTCCCATCCTTATCCCGGTCCCATTCCAGCCCCCTCCCGGTCCCATTCCTGCCCTATCCCATCCTTATCCCGGTCCTATTCTAGCCCTATCCCATCCCTATTCCGGCGTCATCCCGGTCCCGTTCCAGCCCTATCACATACTTATCCTATACCTATCCCATTCTGATCCCAGTTCCTTTCCAGCCCTATCCCATCCTTATCCTATAGCTATCCCATTCTGATCCTGGTCCCGTTCCAGCCCTATCCCATCCTTATCCCATCCCTATCTCATCCTTATCCCGGTCCCATTCCTGCCCTGTTCTATTCTTATCCCATCTCTATCCCATCCTTATCGCGGTACTATTCCAGCCCTATCCCATCCTTATTCCTGTCCCATTCCAGCCTCATCCCGGTCCCATTCCAGCCCTATCCCATCCTTATTCCTGTCTCATTCCAGCCCCAGCCCTGTCCCATTCCTGCCCTATCCCATCTCTATTCCATCCTTATTCCTGTCCCATTCCAGCCCCATCCTGGTCCCATTCCAACACTATCCCATTCTGATCCCAGTCCCATTCCAGCCCCATCCCTTCACCCTTCCAATGGCAGCTCCACAACATCTGGTTGGGAAAGGATCCCATCGGGAACACACCCGGGATGCAGCAGGATTGGGAATGGGGTTGGATGCTCTGGTATACCCCCATAGATGCAGCAATAGGGCTGAAGCCCCCGGAATCCCAGCTTGGAATCACTTCCAATGGGAACAGCTCCTGGATCCAGGTGGAACTCCAAATCCTCGGGAATTCAGGCGCTGACACATCCCATTTTCCAGGGGTTTTATCAGGAAACAGCCCCGATGCCCCCCGCCGGGCTCCGCCCCACAGCGCCCCAATGGCGCATCCCCCAATCCCTTTCCTGCATCCCGGTCCCTCCTTACAATCCCATGGCCCCGCCCTTCGGAGCCCTTCGGCGCCGCTCGATCCCGGTCGGAGCCCTTCGGAGACCCTTCGGCTCCGTCCGGATCCCTTCGGCACCACTCGGAACCCGTCTGTTCCATACGGAGCCCTTCGGTGTCCTTCGGCGTCCTTCGGCTCCACTCGGCCCCCGTCGGAGCCCTTCGGAGCCCCTCGGTCCCCGTTAGAGCCCTTCGGCACCGCTCGGTCCCCGTCGGAGCCCTTCGGAGACCCTTCGGCTCCGTCCGGATCCCGTCGGGACCACTCGGAACCCCTGTGTTCCGTCCGGAGTCCTTTGTCGCCGCTCGGACCCCGTCGGAGCGCTTCGGCTTCACTCGGTCCCGGTCGGAGCCCTTCGGCTCCACTCGGTCCCGGTCGGAGCCCTTCGGCACCCCTCCGGCTCCATCCGGAGCCCTTCGGCACCACTCGGAACCCCTCTGCTCCGTCCGGAGCCCTTCGGCTTCACTCGGTCCCGGTCGGAGCCCTTCGGCCCCTCCAGTAAACGGGACCCCCAAGTAAATCGGGACCCCCCCATAACCCGGTACCCCCCCAAGAAACAGGGACCTCCCATAAACTGAGTCCCCCCAATAAACACCCCCAAATAAACCACGACCCCCAATGGAATGGGGACACCAATTAACCAGGACCCCATTAATTAACCAAGACCCCACCAATTGAATGGGAACCCCCCAATTAACCAAGACCTCATTAATTAACCAAGACCCCAGTTAACCAAGATGCCATCAATTGAATGGGAACCCCCAATTAAGCAAGACCCCATTAATTAGCCAAGACCCTATTAATTAACCAAGACCCCAATTAACCAAGATGCCATCAATTGAATGGGAACACCCCAATTAACCAAGACCCCATCAATTAACCAAGACCCCATCAATTAACCAAGACCCCATTAATTAACCAAGACCCCATCAATTAACCAAGACCCCATCAATTAACCAAGACCCCACCCCATTAATTAACCAAGACCCTATCAATTAACCAAGACCCCTTTAATTAAACAGAGACCCCAATTAACCAAGACCTTTAATTAAACAGGGACCCCATTAATTAACCCAGACCCCATCAGTTCCCCCCCCTTCCCTCCCCTCTGCGCACGCCCCCCTTTGCGCACGCCCCCTTTTGCACACGCGCCTCCCCTTTGCGCACGCCCCTCCCCTTTGCACACGCCCCTCCCCTTTGCGCACGCCCCTCCCCTTTGCACACGCCCCTCCCCTTTGCACACGCCCCTCCCCTTTGCACACGCCCCTCCCCTTTGCACACGCCCCCCCGGCCGGTCCCACCCCTCAGCGCGGGGGGTTCCCCCCCCAGTACCGCCGGTGCAGGCGCAGGAAGAGGCGGCGGCAGCGGACGCGGCCCCGCAGGCGGGCGCAGCAGAGGAAGGCCCCGGCGAGCTTCCGGTGCAGCCCGTACGAGGGCTCGGGCGGCGGCGTCAGGCGGAGCCGCATCAGCGGCCGCAGCAGCGCCCGCACCCCCCGCGCCGTGCGCTGCGCCCCGAACCGGAACGGGGCCCGGCGGGAGAACGGCGCGGCCAAGAGCAGAGCGGCGGAAGAGTGAGCGGACAACATCGCCTGAGGGGGGGGGAAAGGGAATGGGGGGGAATGGAGGTGAATGGGGGCTATGGGGGACAATGGGGGTGAATGGGAACGGGGCCCAGAGGGAGAACGGCGCAGCCAAGAGCAGAGCGGTGGAGGAGTGAGTGGACAACATCGCCTGAGGGGAGGGAATGGGGTGAATGGGGGCTATGGGGGTGAATGGGGCAATGGGGGGGGGTATGGGAGGTAATGGGGGGAATGAGTCGATGGGGGCTATGGGGGAAACGCAAGCTATGAGGTAATGGGGGGCAATGGAAGCAATGAGGGACTATGGGGTGAATGGGGGCTATGGGGGTGAATGGGGGCTATGGGGAGTAATGGGGGCTATGGAGAGAATGGGGTGAATGGGGGGACAATGGAAGCAATGAGGGACTATGGGGTGAATGGGGGCTATGGGGGTAATGGGGTGAGAATGGGGGCTATGGGGAGTAATGGGGGCTATGGAGAGTATGGGGTGAATGGGGGGCAATGGAAGCAATGAGGGACTATGGGGTGAATGGGGGTAAATGGGGGCTATGGGGGTAATGGGGTGAGAATGGGGGCTATGGGGGTAATGGGGCCTAATGGGGGGCTATGGGGTGAATGGGGGCAACAGAGGGAATGGGGGCTATGGAGGCAGTGGGATGAATGGGAGCAACTGGGACATGGGATGAATGGGGGCTATGGGAGCAATGGGGGCAGTAGGGATATGGGGAGAATGGGATCAATGGGGATATGGGGGGATCAATGGGGATATGGGGTCAACGGGGACACTGGGGTCAATGGGGTGAATGGGATCGATGGGGATTTGGGGGGGGGAATGGGAATAGGGCTCTCCCTGGCATGGGATTTGGGATGAACACATGGAACTGGGGGGGGAGGATGGAACGAACGGGATCATTCCGCACCTTGCACTCGAATCCCGTCAGGAACTTGAGATCCCGGGATTTCTGCAGCACTTTCTCCTTGTCTCCATCGGCCGCAGCCCGGATCACCTGGAAGGGGTGGGGGGAAAACTGGGAATATGTGGGAATGCTATGGGATAAAAGGGGGGGGGGGGGGGAAGCCCAGAACCCCCCCCCCCAAACCTCAATGTAATGATCCGTGAACTCCTTATCGAAGGAGCGAGTGGCTCCGAAATCCAACAGCGTCACCTGCGGGAATGGGAACGTTCATGGATCCAAGCGGGAATTCCAGGCTGGAATTTGGGAAGGGGGGGGGGGGGGCTCACCTTGTGCTGGGTGGGGTCATAGAGGAAATTGGCCCAATTGGGATCCGTCTGCATGAGGCGGAACTCAAAGAGCTCCATCAGGCACAGGCGCAGGAGCTGGGTGCAGATCTGCGGGATCCGGGTGGGAATTCGATGGGATTCAGGGATAACCCCCCCCCACCCCCCTCCTCCGTAAGGCTTTAAGGACTCGCCTCATCCCGCACGCCCTGGGATAGATCCTGACACTGATCCAATGGCATTCCGCTGGCCAGCTCCATGGTGAGGACGCGCGATGCCGACAGCTCCTCCACCACCCGCGGCACGGAGAAGAAGGGATCATCCCGCAGCAGATCCCTTGGGAATGGCATGGGAAGCGTGAAGGCATCCGTCGGGACACCCCCAACCCCTTCTGCATCCCCAAATCCCCCCTGGGCCCCCGTATCCCAACCGGAAGGTGCGGGCGCATTGGGCTTCCCGTTGGTAATCGCATTCCCATTCCAGCTCCTTCTGCAGCACTTCCAGGGATTTCTCCGGAAAAAGGCCTGGAAAAGGGATTTCGGGGGGGGGAAAAGAAGGATTTGGGAGCCCTTTCCCAGTGTTATCCCAGGGGATCCCAACGCACCCTCAGGCAGCGCCGAGCTGAGCTGAAGCAGAGCCATGAGGTTCTCCACATCGCTGCGGATGCTCTGGGCGATCCCGGGATACTGTGGGAAAACCGGGATATAAAAGCGGGATCAGGCAGGCCCCAAACCCCCCCTTTTCCCCCCCCAAAACGCCTTTACCTGGATCTTTATGGCCACGCTGGTGCCATCCAGCAGCATCCCGAGGTGCACTTGGCCAATGGAAGCAGCCGCAAAGGGAATATCCTGGAATTCCAGGAGCTTTTCCCGCCACGTGGGGCCCAGCTCCTCGTCCAGGACTTGCTGTGGGATGGGGGGGGGGTCAGGGGTATCCTGAATCCCGCTGGTTTTCCATAGGGAATGGGGTTGGAGCTCACGGTGCTTTGCCAACGGGGCATGAAGTCAGCGCCTTGCCGGAGGCGCTCCAGGGCCTGCAGCAGCTCCGGAGGCAGGAAATCGGGATCTGGGGGGGGGAAAGGGGGGGATCCCGAATCCGGACCCTGGGATCCCGAATCCGGACCCTGGGATCCCGAATCCGGACCCTGGGATCTGAATCTGGGATCCCAAATCCAGACCCTGGGATCCCCAAATCCGGACCCTGGGATCCCAAATCCGGACCCCGGGATCCCGAATCCAAACCCTGGGATCCGAACCCTGGGATCCCGAATCCGGACCCTGGGATCCCAAATCCGGACCCTGGGATCCCGAATCCAAACCCTGGGATCCCGAATCCAAACCCTGGGATCCCGAATCCAAACCCTGGGATCCGAACCCTGGAATCCCAAATCCAAACCCTGGGATCCGAATCTGGGATCCCGAATCCGGACCCTGGGGTCCCAAATCCAAACCCTGGGATCCCAAATCCGGACCCTGGGATCCCAAATCCAGCCCCAAAATCACCCCCAACCCCAGCCTGGGGGGGCCCGAGGGGATCTATGGGGTCCTGGGGGTTAAAGGGGGGGGTCCAGTGGGGTCTATAGGGTACAGGGGGGCCCTATGGGGTACAGGCATTACAGTGGGGGTCTATGGGGTATGGGGGCTTCATGGGGGGGGTCTATGGGATAAAGGGGGGGGGTACAGAGGGGTCTATGGGGTCTATAGGGTGTTCTATAGTGTATGGGCGGTTACAAAGGGGTCCTGGGGGTCTATGGGGTATGGGGTGTCTATAGGGGGTCTATGGGTGCTCTGCCCCACCTGGCATGCTCAGCATCTATAGGGCTCTGTGGGTCTCTGTAGGGCTCTATGGTCTCTATAGGTCTCTATGGTGCTCTGCCCCACCTTGCATGCTCAGCATCTATAGGGCTCTATGGTCTCTATAGGTCTCTATAGGACTCTACGGGTCTCTATAGGTCTCTATAGGGCTCCATGGCGCTCTGCCCCACCTTGCATGCTCAGCATCTATAGGGCTCTATAGGGCTCTATGGGTCTCTATGGGTCTCTGTGGTCTCTATAGGTCTCTATAGGGCTCTATGGCGCTCTGCCCCACCTTGCATGCTCAGCATCTATAGGTCCCTATGGGTCTCTATAGGACTCTATGGGTCTCTATGGGTCTCTGTGGTCTCTATAGGGCTCTATAGGGCTCTATGGCGCTCTGCCCCACCTTGCATGCTCAGCATCTATAGGGCTCTATGGTCTCTATGGGTCTCTATGGGTCTCTATAGGGCTCTATGGGTCTCTATAGGTCTCTATAGGGCTCTATGGCGCTCCGCCCCACCTTGCATGCTCAGTATCTATAGGGCTCTGTGGGTCTCTATGGGTCTCTATGGGGCTCTGTGGGTCTCTATAGGTCTCTATAGGTCCCTATGGGTCTCTATGGCGCTCCGCCCCACCTTGCATGCTCAGCATCTGGCCCAGCTTCAGCGCCGCCCCCCGCGTCCGGCAGAGGGCGCCCGCGAGGCGCTGCCCATTGGCTCCGGACAGGAGGGAGCCGGGACCCGGGGGAGCCCCTGCGGGGGGGGAACGGGGGGGTCAGAGGGGGTCATGGGGGGGGGTGGGGTGGGGGTCAGGGGGGTTATTTGGGGTCATGGGGGGGGTTTTGGCGGTCATAAGGGGTTATTTGGGGTCATGGGGGGTTGGGGCCATGGGGGTGTTTTGGGGGTCATGAGGGGTTATTTGGGGTCATGGGGGTGTTTTGGGGGTCATAAAGGGGTATTTGGGGGTCATAAAGGGGTATTTGGGGGTCATAAAGGGGTATTTGGGGTCATGGGGTTATTTGGGGTCATGGGGTTATTTGGGGTCACGGGGGCTTTGCCCCCCCGCACTCACCCCCCCAGCTTTGCTCGCGCCGCCCGCGCCAGAGCCCCCATCCCGAGCCCCAGGGCGAGACCTGGGGGGGGGACACATGGGAGGGACCCCCCCGAACCCCTTTGAACCCCATTTAAACCCCCCCAAACCCCATTGAACCCCATTTAAACCCCACTGAACCCAATTTACCCCCCCAAACCCCATTGAACCCCATTTAAACACCCCCAAACCCCACTGAACCCCATTTACCCCCCCAAACCCCATTGAACCCCATTTAAGCCCCACTGAACCCCTTTGAACCCCATTTAAACCCCCACAAACCCCATTGAACCCTATTCAAACCCCCCCGAACCCCATTGAACCCCATTTAAACCCCACTAAACCCAATTTACCCCCCCCAAACTGCTTTGAACCCCATTCAAACCCCCCCGAACCCCATTGAACCCCATTGACCCCCCCCCTACCTCCGAAGCTCGCCATCCTCCCCAACCGCGACACCGGCACCGGCCGCTCCCGCGCCCCCTCGCTGAGCTGAGGGGCAGCGCCACGGGTCAATGGGCCCGGGTACCGGGGGGGGGGGGGTCCCCAATGGGCTCCGGTACCGGGGGGGTCCCCAATGCCCCCCCCCCCCCCATTCACTCACCTTCTGCCGGGGGGGAGCCCGCGCCGCCCGCGCTCGCGCCGCCTCCTCGGCCGAGAGCCCCCGCAGGCCGCAGCCCCGGTGCAGCCGCCGTAGGGCCGCGGGGGGGGGGCAACGGGGGGGGCATGGGTCAAAGTTCACCCGGTTTGGGGGCTATGGGTCAAAGGTCACCCCGGTTTGCGGGGGGAGTCCCGGTTGTGGCCGCCCCTGAGCACGCTGCTTCCGGCCGCTTCCGGCCGCTTCCGGTCTCAGGGCCACGCCCCCTCCGCGGCAGCCAATAGGAGACGGGGTGGTGCAGAGGCTCCGCCCAATAGGAGCGCGCTCATTCGTCCCAATGGGAATGGGGGTTTCAGCCTAAATCTGCCCGGGTTTACCCCAAAACTCCCTCGTTTCAATCTTAAAACCCCCCTTTTTACCCCAAACGCCCCATTTTTACCCTAAAACCCCCATTTCCACCCAAACGCCACATTTTTACCCTAAACCCCCCATTTCCACCCCAAACGCCCCATTTTTGCCCTAACCCCCCCATTTTCAGCCCCATTTCTACCCCAACCCTCCCATTTCCACCTTAACCCCCCCTATTTTCAGCCCTAAACCTCTCATTTCCATCCCAACGCCCCCCCATTTCCACCCCCATTCCCAATCTAAACCCCCCCTTTTGTCCTAAACCCCCCCATTTTTTGCCCTAAACATCCTCTTTTTACCCCATTCCCCCCTTTCTGCCCCATTACCCCCCTTTCTACCCCATTCTCCCCCTTTACCCCATCCCCCCCTTTTTACCCCATCCCCCCCCTTTCAGCCCCATCCCCCTCTTTCTGCCCCATTCCCCCCCTTTCTACCCCATTCTCCCCCTTTACCCCATCCCCCCCTTATTACCCCATCCCCCCCTTTATACCCCATCCCCCCCTTTCTACCCCATTCCCCCCCCTTA
>CM077907.1:142423-231144 GCA_039720435.1 Amazona ochrocephala
TGGGGCTTCTGGGGGTCCTATAGACGTCTGGAGGGGCTTCTGGGGGTCCTATAGACGTCTGGAGGGGCTTCTGGGGGTCCTATAGACGTCTGGAGGGGCTTCTGGGGGTCCTATAGACGTCTGGAGTGGCTTCTGGGGACCCTATAGGGGTCTGGAGTGGCCCTGCAATGAGGGGGTGCCCTGGAGGGTCTTACGGGGGCCCCACAGCCTGTGAAGGGCCCTGTAGGAGCTTATAGGGGCCTTGTCGGAGCTTGTGAGGGCTTTAGAGGCCTCTAAGGGGGTGTATAAGGGCTTGTTGTGGGCTCTATAGGACTCGAGGGGGGGGTTGCAATGTGGGGGGAGTCTGTAGGTGCCGGGGGGGACATCTGTAATGTGAGTGTGCCTTATAGAAGCTTATAGAGGTGACTGGGGGGGGTTATGGTGGCCCTATAGGAACCTGTGGGCACCCTGAGGCTGTGTAGGGGCTTTGTAGCTGCTGGGGGGGGGTCCTCAGGAACTCGATAGGGCTTGAAAATGGGGTGTATGGGGAGGGGGGGGAGAATCAGCTCCTGCTTCATTCCCAGCTGGAATTGCAAATGCCTGCCTGTTCCCTGCTGGAAACCCTCTTCCTCAGCCCCTGTTCCCTATACAAGGGTTCATTTCCCATCTTCCAGGGCTCCTTCCTGCAGCCTCTCCACATTCCTACTCCTTCAGGGCAAAGCATCCCTGTTCCCAGGCAGGGATACTGAGGACCGTGCGTGTCCTGCCCCGTTGTATCCCTGCTCCCTCTTTTCCCTCTCCCAAAGGGCTCTTTGTGCCGCAGGTTACGAGCATCCCGGGTGCTGCTGGTGGGGATGAAGGGGCTGGGAGGCGGAGGTGGCCAAGAACCTCATCCTGGCCGGAGTCAAAGGCTTGACCATGCTGGACCATCAGCAAGTGAGCTGCTTTTTGGGTGTGGGATGGGGCCGTTTTGGGGTGGAATTGTTGCATTTGGGGGGGCAGAATGAGTCTGGTTTGGGGATGAGTTTGGATTGGGGCCGGACCAGGTGCATTTTGGAATGGGATGGCTGCGTTTTGGGGCGGGATTAGTCCAGTTTGGGGGGCGGGATGATTGTGTTTTGGGGCAGGACGGCTCCGTTTTGGGATGGAATTGTTGCATTTGGGGGGGCAGAATGAGTCTGGTTTGGGATGGGTCTGGTTTGGGATGGGACAGGTGCGTTTTGGAATGGGGTGGTTGTGTTTTGGGGCAGAACAGCTCCGTTTTGGGGTGGAATTGCTCCGTTTTGGGGCCCAATCCCTAAGCAGCCCCCATGGGTGGGATGAAATTCCCGAGCCCTATGGCCAATGTGTTCCATATGTGAAAGTGGGGCTCCAGGCCATGGCCTGGCCCTCCTCTCGGGCACAAGAGGGAGCTGCGAGCCTGGCATCCAGCTCCGCATCCATAGGGATTGAGGAACAGCGGGAAGCACCCAAAGCTTGATTCCTTCCTCTGCTTGTCTCTGTTCCACGTTGAGCTCTCGGGGGCTTCTCCCACCTCCCTACGCCTATGGAAAACTCATCCCGCTGTTTCCTCCCATTGCAGGTCTCCCAAGAGGACACCCGGGCTCAATTCCTCATCCCGGGGGGGTCCTTGGGCCGGAATCGCGCTGAGGCCTCCCTGGAGCGAGCACAGAACCTCAACCCCATGGTGGACGTCAAAGCAGATGCCGGGAATGTGGACACCAAACCCGAGGAATTCTTCACTCAGTTTGATGCGGTGCGATGGGATGGGGTCTTCTTAATGACCCTGGTGTTAATTGTGCTGGGGCTTTGCTGCTCCTTGCCTTTGCCTGCTTCCCTTGGGATGGGACGTGGAGGATTCCCGGCTGGTTGGAGGAGGACCAGCAGCACATCCAAGTGTGGAGCTCCTGTGGATCCGCAGTGGCAGGAGCTGTTGAGGGGGATATGGATAACGTGGAGGAGCTACCCCTATCCATGCATCCCAGGATAGGCAGGTTTTCAAAGCATCCCTGTTTAGCTCCATCCCAGAATTAGATGCCATGTCCCCAAATCCCTGGAGCGAAGCTGCCTGTGACAAGAGGGGAAAACTAATCATTAGTATGGAATAACCTCCCACCCGGCAAGGAAGGATCCGGGAGGGAATAACATCATTCCCATTCCCAGGTCTGCCTGACCTGCTGCTCCCGGGATGTGATGGTGAAGGTCAACCACATCTGCCACAAGAACAGCGTCAAGTTCTTCGCTGGGGATGTGTTTGGTTACCATGGTTACATGTTTGCCGACCTTGGGGACCACGACTTCGTGGAGTGAGTGTGGAAGGGGCAGGATTCCCCCTTGGAAGTGGTGGGAGAAGGGAAGCTCAACGTCATCCTCCATGTGCTGGTCCCTTGGATCAAGGATGGGATTTGCCCGCCTTAGAGCAGCTCCGGAGCCTAAAGGGGCTGCAGGAAACCTGGAAAGGGGCTTTGGATAAGGGGAGTGGGGTGAGGAGGAACAGCTTCCGATTGGAAGAGGGGGATGGGATATTGGGATGGAGCTCTTCACTCTGAGAATGAAGGGACACTGGGATGGGTTGATGGAGAAGGTTTGGATGCTCCATCCCTAGCAGCATTCAAGGGTGGAAGGTATCCCTGCCCCTTGCTTGGAACCGGATGAGCTTTAAGCTCCTTTCCAAGGTGATCCATTCCATGAATCCAGGATCGTTTGCTGTGGAGCAGCACAAATGAGGATTGGGGTTTCTCCATGTTTTACTTCCATAGGGAGAAGACCAAAGTGCCCAAAGCCAGCCCGGGTGTGGAGGATGGACCGGACACCAAGAAAGCCAGAGTGGATCCCTCCGAGACCACCATGGTGAAGAAGGTGAGTGGGAAAAATCCCAGTGGAGACCTCTGGGATCCAGCACAGCACGGTGTTCCTTGGGAATCTCAGCTCCGGTATTCCCAGCAGCTCCAGGGTGAGGTTTTGGTGCTCACAATGATCCTTGGGGCCCGGTTATCCCAGAGAGGGGGGTGTTTATAGTGTTGTTCCCCCCCCCCAAGCTGCTTGCTTCCTATACTGGTGTGAGGCAATTCCATACTGGTTTTGATGGGAAAGGGGGGGATGCAATGAGTTTTTCCAGGCTGTGAAAGCTGCATTGTTGTTGCTGAGCTCCCTTGCAGGAGGTTTTCCATGTCTTGGGGGTGGAATCTGCTCCAAAGCCAAACCTTTTCACATTGAAATGCCTCCGGCCCGGGCATTGTTTCCCTCTCCCAGCTGGAATTCGGAGGGAGGAATGGCAAACCCCCCTTGGCTATGAGGGCTGAGCCACCCTTTGTGTCCCTCTGCCTCACTTGAGGGGGGCAGCTTCCCCTGGGAAGGGCTGGGAATATTCCTGGGATGCCTATGGAAGCAGCTGTCACCCTCCTGCCATGTGGGGGGGGTGTATGTGATTCCAAGCCTGGAATTCTTCCGGATCCGTTTTGGAGGTGCAAAGCCTCTCATGCCCTGAGCTGTTCCCTGTGTCCCTATGGGAGACTTTCAGCTCATTGAACACCTCCAGCTCCAGAGCTGGTTTTCCCAAAGACTCCAGAGGTTGTGCTTGATAAATCCCATCCACAGCTCCCATCCCAAGGGATAGCGGTGGAGCCGGGCTTGTCCAGCCTAGAGAAGAGAAAAGCTCCAGGGAGACCTTAGGGCAGCTCCGGAGCCTTAAAGGGGATGTAGGAAACCCGGAGAGGGGCTTTGGATAAGGGATGGGATGAGAAGGAACAGCTTCCAATGGGAAGAGGTGGATGGGATATTGGGATGGAGCTCTTCACACTGAGGATGAAGGGACACTGGGATGGGTTGTGGAAGGTTTGGATGCTCCATCCCTAGCAGCATTCAAGGGTGGAAGGTATCCCTGCCCCTTGCTTGGAACCGGATGAGCTTTAAGGTCCCTTATACCCAAACCATTCCATGGCTCCATGATGAAGTTGAGGATGATGCTGGGCTCATCCATTGGGAAGAGCCGGTGCCTTTTCCATGCATCCTTCTCATCCCATGTCCTGGCAGCGCCTCGTCTTCTGCCCACTGAAGGAGGCTCTGTCTGTGGACTGGAGCGGGGAGAAGGCAGCAGCGGCCCTGAAACGCACGGCCCCGGATTACTTCCTGCTCCAAGGTAAGCTCCTGCTCCCCATTCCCTGCTCCCCATTCCCTGCTCCCCATTCCCTGCTCCCCATTCCCTGCTCCCCATTCCCTGCTCCAAGGTAAGCTCCTGCTCCCCGTTCCCTGCTCCCCGTTCCCTGCTCCCCGTTCCCTGCTCCCCGTTCCCTGCTCCCCGTTCCCTGCTCCCCTTCCCAGCCAGCACCGGGAACTGAGATCCACAGGCGAATCCCAGTTGGTTTTGGTTGGATTTGAGGGCATTTAGGGCCGTGCTTGCAGGCCCTTGCTGTAAGCTTTCAATGGCAGCATCCAGGGAATTCCAAGGCATTCCAAGAGCCTGCCTCTTCCCTTTGGGAAGAGCTGGGAGCACCGGGAGCTTTCCCAAACGCACCAAGTGGAAGGTTTGACCAAGGGCTTCTCCCAGTGCCGGTTGGGAATGCTCCCAGCAGCAGAGTGACTCCGCTCCCTCCCTATCCCAGTGCTGCTGAAATTCCGGACGGATAACGGCCGGGATCCATCCCCCCAGAGCTACGCTGAGGACTCGAAGCTGCTGCTCCAGATCCGTACGGATGTGCTGGAGGCGCTGGGGGTGGGCGCCGAGGTGCTGCCGGATGACTTCGTCAGGTGAGGCGGGAATGACGAGGATTCCCATGGGATCATCCTTCCCCAGTGCCTGACCCAGAGAGGAATCCCCCCCCACACCAAGTCCTGCCCTCAACCCTGGTACTGGTGGGGGGGGGGGGGGGGCAGTGGGACCTCCCATCCCTGCCTGCATGTCCCCGCACGCTTCCCATTGGGAATGATGGGAATGCCGTGCTGCGGGGGACAGCATCCCGCCGGCATTCGGAAGGGCTTATTTTTGGCAGGGTGGGGCCACCAAACTCCTTTTTTTTGGGGGGGGGGGGGTGACCTCAGTGTTTTGGGGAGATGGGGGGGGCACACATGATGCCATTCCAGGCTTTTCCCATTGGATCCTTCCCATTCCAGTTACTGCTTCTCTGAGATGGCTCCGGTCTGTGCCGTGGTTGGAGGCATCCTGGGCCAGGAGGTGGTCAAGGTATGGGTTGGATATGGGGCGGGGGGGTCTGCAGGGCACGGACCCCCCCTCTGCTCCCCAAAACCCCCCTTTTTTTGGGTGTGGGGGGGCCCCAATCCTGACCCCCTCCCCCCCCCCCCCCAGGCCCTGTCCCAGCGGGACCCCCCCCCACAACAACTTCTTCTTCTTCGATGGCATCAAAGGCAGTGGCACTGTGGAGTGTCTGGGCCCCCCCTGAATATGGGGGGGGGGGGGGGGGTTGAGGGGGTCAATTGGGGGGGGACCCCACACCCTGGGTTTTGGGGGGGGGGGGTTGGGTTAATAAAAGGTGGTTTGTACAAAGTGGTTTATTGGGAGCTCTAATTGGGGGGGGGGGGGGGGGCTAATGCTGCCCCCCCCAAACCTCGTGGACCTCCCCAGTCCTATACCCCCCCCTCCAAAAACCCAAGGGTCCCCAATGCTGCAGCCTCAACCCCCATATGGAGCCCTTCCATCTCAGCCCCCCCCAATCCCTATAGACCCCCCCCCCTAAACCTCATGGTCCCCCCCATTCCCCCCTCTCCAGTCCCACTTCTTGTGGCCCCCCCAACCCCTATGTACCCCCCAAATTACATCACCCCCCCCATCTCCTTCAAATGAGTTTATTGGAAACAAAGGTACAAACCCAGGAATAGCCCCAATGCCCACCCCATAGGTACCCCTATAGGGTACCCCCCTATATACACCCCCCCGTTCCCCCCCCTATATACACCCCCTATGTACACCCCTATGTACACCCCTTATATACAATCTTCATGTACACCCCTATATACACCCCCCCCAATACACGCATCCCTATATACACTGTACACCCTATATACAGCCCCATATACATCATATACAGCACCTGCACCCCCACCGGGGTTTGGGGGGGGGTACCCCCCCATGTGTATGTCTGTCCCCCCCCAGCCCCTAAAATGCACCCCAATGAATAGGAATGGGGGGGGAATGCAGGGTTTGGGGTGCAGGCAGGATGCAGGCAGGGCACAGGTTATAGGGTCCTGGCTGGTTTGGGGTGCAGGGAGGGGGTGCAGGCAGGGCCCAGGCTCTGTTTTGGGGTGCAGGCAGGGCCCGGGCTCTGTTTGGGGTGCAGGCAGCACTCAGGCCCTGTTTTGGGGTGCAGGCAGCGCCCAGGCCCTGTTTTGGGGTGCAGGCAGCACCCAGGCCCTGTTTTTGGGTGCAGGCAGGACTAGGCTCTGTTTTGGGGTGCAGGCAGCGCCCAGGCCCTGTTTTGGGGTGCAGGCAGGGCCCTACTCGTGCAGGTTGTAGATGGCTCCCAACAACTGTGAGATGAGGCGGCAGAGGGGGACCCCAAAACACACCACCGCCGGCACCGCGCTGCTCCCGCTGCAATGGGGGGGGGGCAGTGTTAATATGGGGGTGTCCCCCCCCCAAATCCAACCCCCCCCCCCAAATCCAACCCCCTCCCTTTCCCTGTGGTGTGTGGGACACTGGGAATGGGGGATTTTGGGGTGCCTACCCCCCAATAACAGCCCCCCCCATATAACAGCAACCCCAATCATCCCATTGCCTGTGGTGACCAGAGTGGGAATAAGGGTATGGAGGGGGGGGATTTTGGGTTGCCCCCCCCCTTCCTCCTTCACTGTAGTGAACAGAAAGGAGGGGGAATAGTACTGGGAATAGGGGGGAATACCATTGGGGACAATGGGATGCGGGTGCCCCCCCCCCCGCACCTGAAGCTCGTGCTGGCGTTGGAAGGCGTCCCCCAGGAGGCGCAGGCGGGTGCCCACCTCCCGCCCATTGGGGACCCCCCCCTGGACCCCAGCGGTGGGGGGGGGGGCCCCCGTGTGCTCCCCAGCGGCTGTGGGGGGGGGGAATTCATCTGGAGAGGGGGGGGAAAGAGGGAATAAAGGGGGGGGGGATCAGCGTTGGGGGTGCAACATGGGCAGAGGGACCCCCCTGATAATGGGACCACCTCATAGGTAAAGAGACCCCCCCCATGGATAATGGGACCCTCCCATAGGCAAAGGGACCCCCTGATTCTGGGACCCCCCCATGGATAATGAGACCCTCCCATAGGCAAAAGGACCCCCCCCAATAATGGGACACCCTCAGTGGGACTCCACCCCAATGGGACCCCCCCCATAATAGGACCCCCCCATAGGCAAAGGGACCCCCACCAATAATGGGACCCCCCCCATAGGTAAAGGGACTCCCCCATAGGCAAAAAGACCCCCAATAATAGGACCCCCCCCAATGGGACCCCTCCATAGGTAAAGGGGACTCCATAATGGGACCCCCCCCATAGTTAAAGGGACACCCTGATAATGGGACCCCTCCTCCAATGGGACCCCCCCCATAATGGGACCCCCCCCATAGGTAAAGGGAACCACTGATAATGGGACCCCTCCTCCAATGGGACCCCCCCATAATGGGACCCCCCCCATAGGTAAAGGGAACCACTGATAATGGGACCCCTCCTCCAATGGGACCCCCCCCATAATGGGACCCCCCAATAGGACCCCCCCTTGATGGGACCCCCCCCCCCCCCATGCAGCAGCCCCCGGGTCTCACCGTGCCCGCTGTGGGTGGCGCCGGGAGGGGGGTGCGGGGGGTGCTCCCCCCGTGCCCCGCAGTGGAAGAGGCCGCAGGCGGGGGGGGGCTCCCCGGGACAGGCGCAGCTCAGGGGCGGGGCGTGGCGCGGGGGGGGCGCGGGGGGGCTCGGTTCCCGCAGCGCTCTGGCCATGGCTGCCGGGGGGGTCTGCGGGGGAGGGGGTGTCAATGAGGGGGGGGGCACCCCCAAACCCCCCCCTTCCCCGCGCCCCCCCCCCTCCAGACACGCGGGTGCGGGCGGCGCCGCGCCCGCCAGGGGGCGCTGCAATGAGCGGGCGTGTTTGTAAACAAACCGGGCACGGCCCGAGGCGGCGGGACCGGGAATGGGATGGGAATGGGATAGGGATGGAATGGGATAGGGATAGGGATAGGGATGGAATGGGATAGGAATGGGAATGGGATGGGAATGGGACAGGGGGAATGAGACCGGGGATGTGAATGGGAACGGGACCGGAGAAACGAGACCCGGGATGGGACCACGGGACCCGGACTGGGAATGGGAGAGCGGGAATGGACCCGGGACTGGGAATGGGTACGGGAGCGGGAACAGGAAGAGGGAAATGGGAACGGGACCGGGAACGCGAATGGGGGAATTGGGGAAAGGGAATGGGACCACAGGAACGGGACTGGGAATAGGGAAATGGGATGGGGGGAACGAGGAGACCGCCCCCCCCCCCCGATTCCCGCCTCGCTCTCCCGCCCCGCCCCCCCCCACGTGCTGCCCCACGGGCGGTTATGGGGTGGTTGTGGGGCAGTTACGGGGCTCTATGGGGCAGTTATGGGGTGTCTGTAGGGTTCTATAGGGCTCTATGAGGTATCTATAGGGTTCTATGGGGTATCTGTAGGGTTCTATGAGGCTTTACGGGGTGTCCATAGGGTTCTATGGGGTGTCTGTAGGGTTCTGTGGGGCTCTATGGGGTGTCCATAAGGTTCTATGGGGCTGTCTGGGGTATCTATAGGGTCCTATGGGGTGTCCACAGGGTTCTATAGGGCTCTATAGGGTGTCCATAGGGTTCTATAGGGCTCTATAGGGTGTCCATAGGGTTCTATAGGGCTCTACGGGGCGCCCCGTCCCTCACTCACCGCAGCCGCATGAACCGCGCGATCGGCGCCGGCACCGGCTCGCTCTGTGCTGCCCGCTCGGGGCGCGGCCCCGCCCCTCTGTGACGTCACCGACACGCCCCCTTCCCCCCCCCGCGCGAACAAGTTCGGGCTTGTGGCGGCGACCAACGAGAACCCCCGGGGGGGGGGTTTGGAGGGGGGGGTTGGGGGGGAGGGGCTCCCCCCCCCCCAACCCACCCCCTCCCCCCGTTTCCAGGGCAGGTTCGGCGCCGCCGCCCGGTAACAGCGGGAAGGGTCCAAAAGTCCCCGCCCCCCCCCCGGAACCCCCCCCCCCTCCGGGGACCCCCAAATGGGACCGACCCCAACCCCTCCCCCCCCCGCCTCCTTCGGTGGCACCGGGACCCCTAAACCTGACCTTTGACCTTTGACCTCGGACACTGCTACCCCACCCCACCCCCCCCGCGCGCCCTCCGGCCTCCCCCCCCCCCTTCCTTTTCCCCTCCCCGCTCGCCGCTGCCGCCGCCGCGCTCCGATTGGACGGAGCCGCGTCCGCCTCAGCCAATCAGCGCCCGCGGCGGCGCCTGTATCCAGCGGAGCGCGCGACAGTGCGGGAACCCCACGGATAAACCTATGGAAAACCTATGGAAAACCCATGGAAAACCTATGGAAAACCCTATGGATAGCCCTGGAGATAAGCGTTCTAGTGACCCTATAGATAACCTTATGGCTACCCTATAGATAATCTTATAGTGACACGATAGATAGCCCTATAGATTACCTTATAGTGATGCTATAGATAGCCCTATGGATAGTCCTATAGGTAACCTGATAGTGATCCTATGAATAACCTTATAGTGACCCTATGGATAGACCTATAGATAGTCCTGTAGGTAACCCTATAGTGACCCTGTGGATAACACTATAGTTGCCCTCTGGATAACCCTCTAGTGACCCTATGGATAGCCCTATAGATAGTCCTGTATGTAACCCTATAGCGACCCTGTGGATAACACTATAGTTACCCTATGGATAAGCCTATAGTTACCCTATGGATAACCCTATAGTGGCTCTATGGGTGGTACTATAAATAACCCTACAGTGACCGTATAGATAAGACTATAGTTCTCCTATGGATAACCCTATAGTTACCATATGGATAACCCTATAGTGACTCTATGGGTGGTACTATAAATAATCCTACAGTAATCATATGGATAAGGATGTAGTGACCCTATGGACAACGCTATAGATAACCATACATACATAACACTATGAATAAGTCTGTAGGTAACCCTATGAATAACCCTATGGAAAACCCTATGGATGACCCCTCATACCAGCTGACCCTATGGATAACCCCGTCTATGGGTGACCCTGTCTATGGGTGACTGTACTACAGGTGACCCTATGGGCAGCACTATGGACACTGCTATAGGGAATGGCTATAGGGACCAGCTGTGGGTATCGGTGTAGGAACAGCCATAGGTGCTGCTGTGGGTGTGGGTACTCTGTGGGCTCTTCTATAGGTCTGGCTGTAGGTATGGCTATAGGTACAGCTGTGGGTACCACTATAGGTACCACCACAGGTGTGGCTGTAGTTATTACTATAGGTTCGGCTGCAGGTACCACCAGAGATGAGGCTGTAGGTACCGCTATAGGGGTCTCTATGGGTCTCTATGGCTCTCTATAGGTCTCTATAGGTCCCCCTATGGGTCCCTCCACGGGCTCCCCCCCCCCCCCCCCATGTCTCCACTCTCGCTCCCGCCGCCCCTTGGCCCCGCCCCCCGCCGCCACGCGCCCGGCCCGGCTCAGCCAATCGCGTGGCGCGGCCGCGGCCAGAGCCGCAGCTGCCATGGAGACAGGCGGAGGGCGTGGCCAAGAGGGGGCGTGCCCCCCAAGGGGGCGTGGTCACGCCCGCCGTGGCGGGAAAAGGGGGGTGGGGTTGGGCGGGGACATGGCGGGACTTGAGGGGACACGTGGGGAGGGAGGGATATGGGGGGGATATAGGAGAGATACGACGGGATATAGGAGGGGATAGGGGGAGATATGGGGGGATATAGGGAATATATAGGGAAGATATAGGGGGTTATGGGGGGCCACACGGGGATATGGGGGGGCCACACGGACACGAGGGGGGACACGGATCGGTTGTGGGCCTCGCTGCGTCCCCCCATCGCCCCTTTAATGCCCCCCCCAGCCCGTGCCGGAAGCGGAAGTCGCTCTGAGGGGCGGGTCCAGCCGGTACGAGCGGAGTGAGGCCTGGTCCCGTCCCGCGGCCGTTACCGGCGCCGAGGCCGCTATGGTGAGAGCGGGGCCGGGATCGGGGGGCTCCGGAGGGCTCCGGACGGGATCGGAGGGCTCCGGACGGGGATCGGTTCTAAACGGGATCGGGGGGCTCCGGACGGGATCGGGGGACTCCGGACGGGATCGGGGGCTCCGGACGGGGCTCGGGGGGCTCCGGACGGGCTCGGGTGGCTCCGGTCCGGGTTCGGGTAGCTCCGGTCTGGGCTCGGGTGGCTCCGGTCTGGGCTTGGTGGCTCCGCTCCGGGCTCGGGTGGCTCCGCCCCGGGCTCGGGTGGCTCCGGTTTGGGCTCAGTGGCTCCGGTCTGGGCTCGGGTGGCTCCGCTCCGGGCTCGGTGGCTCCGTTCCCGCTCTCACCTTCTCCGTTGCCATCAGTCGGCGGCCCTGGACCTGCGCTCCAAGGAGGAGAAGGATGCGGAGCTGGACCGGCGCATCGCGGCGCTGCGCAGGAAGAACGAGGCCATCATCCGGCGCTACCAGGTTGGTGCCCAGCACCGCGCGGTGCTGCGTTGGGAAGGGTTTATCCCCCCATCCAGGAGGCCTTGTCCAGCCTCGTTGATCCCAGCATTCCGTGGATCCCTGGCTCCGTGCGGACAGGGGTCCCGTGTACAAGGAGGGCATTGAGTGGTTTGGGTCCATCCTGCACCTCCCCAAAACCCACACAGGGATGTGGTTGGGGGGGGTTATCCCGCCTCATCCCCGCATCCCGCCTCATTCCCTGCATCCCGCCTCATTCCCTGCATCCCGCCTCATTCCCTGCATCCCGCCTCATTCCCGCATCCCGCCCCATCCCACATCCCTGCATCTCACCTGCATCCCGCCTCATCCCTGCATCCCACCTGCATCCCTGCATCCCGCCTCATCACTGCATCCTGCCTCATCCCACATCCCTGCATCTCATCTGCATCCCGCCTCATTCCCGCATCCCGCCTCATTCCCGCATCCCGCCTCATTCCCGCATCCCGCCTCATCCCGCATCCCTGCATCTCACCTGCATCCCGCCTCATCCTTGCATCCCACCTGCATCCCTGCATCCCGCCTCATCCCACATCCCTGCATCTCACCTGCATCCCGCCTCCTCCTTGCGTCCCACCTGCATCCCAGCATCTCACCTCATCCACTGCATCCCAAATCATCCCTGCATCCCACCTTCATCCTTTCATCCCAAATCATCCCTGCCTCCTGCCTCATCCGCTGCATCCCAAATCCCTCCTGCACCCCAAATCCCTCCTGCATCCCACCTCATCCCTGCATCCGAAATCATCCATCTCCCACCTTGTCCACTGCATCCCAAATGATTCCTGCATCCCTCTTTCATTCCTGCATCCCAAATCATTCCCGCTTCCTGCCTCCTCCCTGCATCCCACTTTCATCCCTGCATCCCGCCTCATCCCTGCATCCCGCCTCATCCCTGCATCCCGCCTCATCCCTGCATCCCACCTCATCCCTCCATCCCACTTCATCCCTGCCTCCCTTCTTCATCCCTGCCTCCCTCCTTCATCCCTGTATCCCACGTCATCCCTCCATCCCACCTCATTCCTCCATCCCACTTCATCCCTGCCTCCCTCCTTCATCCCTGCATCCCGCCTCATCCCTGCATCCCGCCTCATCCCTGCATCCCGCCTCATCCCTCCATCCCACCTCATCCCTCCATCCCACCTCATCCCTCCATCCCGCCTCATCCCTCCATCCCGCCTCATCCCTGCATCCCGCCTCATCCCTGCATCCCGCCTCATCCCTCCATCCCACCTCATCCCTCCATCCCACCTCATCCCTGCATCCCGCCTCATCCCTCCATCCCACCTCATCCCTGCATCCCACCTCATCCCTGCATCCCGCCTCATCCCTCCATCCCGCCTCATCCCTCCATCCCGCCTCATCCCTCCATCCCACCTCATCCCTGCATCCCACCTCATCCCTGCATCCCACCTCATCCCTGCATCCCGCCTCATCCCTCCATCCCACCTCATTCCTCCATCCCACCTCATCCCTGCATCCCACCTCATCCCTGCATCCCGCCTCATCCCTCCATCCCACCTCATTCCTCCATCCCACCTCATCCCTGCATCCCACTTCATCCCTGCCTCTCTCCTTCATCCCTGCATCCCACTTTCATCCCTGCATCCCCACAGGAGATCGAGGAGGACCGGAAGAAGGCCGAGCAGGAGGGGGTGGCTGTGACCACCCTGCGCCGGGCACGGGACCCCCCCGGTGCCCCCCAGGTCAGTTGGGGGCCCCCCAAGATGGGGGGGGGGGGTCCCAGTGGGGTCCCTCTGACCCCCCCCATACCCCCGGTGCAGGAGCAGCGCCCGGGCAAGGAGAAGAAGGCAGCGGGGGGGCCCCGGCTCGGCCGCAGCTCCGGGCCCCGTCCCAGCGCCCGCCCCCCCCGGGGGGACCCCCCCCGGGACCCCGCTTTGGAAGGGTCCGGTCCCAGCCCCAGGGACTGGAGGCAGCGGGGCCGGGGTCTGGGCAAAGGGGGGGTGAGGGGGGGGCCCCGGCCCCAGCCAGGCCTCCAAGGTGGGTGCTGGGGGGGGGGCAGCTTTTTGGGGTGCAAAGGGGGGGGGTTGGGGTAAAAAGGGGGTTTGGGGGTGGGTTTTGGGTGCAAAGGAGGGGTTTTGAGTGCTTTTGGATGGGTTTTGGGGTGCAAAGAGAGTTTTGGGGTGCTTCTGGATGGGTTTTGGGGTGCAAAGGGAGTTTTGGGGTGCAAAGGGGGGGTTTGGGGATGGTTTTGGGGTGCAAAGGGGGGGTTTGGGGATGGTTTTGGGGTGCAAAGGGGGGTTTTGGGATGGTTTTGGGGTGCAAAGGGGGGGTTTGGGGTGGTTTTGGGGTGCAAAAGGGGGTTTTTTGGGATGGTTTTGGGGTGCAAAGGGGGGGTTTGGGATGGTTTTGGGGTGCAAAGGGGGGTTTTTGGGATGGTTTTGGGGTGCAAAGGGGGGGTTTTGGGATGGTTTTGGGGTGCAAAGGGGGGTTTTTGGGATGGTTTTGGGGTGCAAAGGGGGTTTTTGGGATGGTTTTGGGGCGCAAAGGGGGGTTTTGGGGATGGTTTTGGGGTGCAGAGGGGTTTTGTGCCCCCCCCCCGCAGTGGGAGCTGCGCCGGCGCCAGAACATCGAGCGCATGAATGAGGAGATGGAGAAGATCGCGGAGTACGAACGGAGCCAAAGGGTGAGGGGGGGGCTCCCCTTCCCCCCCTTCCCCCCCCTCTTGCCCCATCTCTTCCCCCCCTTCCCCCCCCTCTTCCCCCCCCTTTCCCCCCTCTTCCCCCCTCTTCCCCCCCTGTTCCCCCCCATTCCCTCCCCGTTCCCTCCCCTTTCCCCTCCCCCATGCCCCCCCTTTTCTCCTCCCCATTCCCCCCCCTTTCTTTCCCCGTCCCCCCCCTTTCTTTCCCCGTCCCCCCCTTTCTTTCCCCTTCCCCCCCTTTCCTTCCCTTTCCCCCCCTTTCCTTCCCTTTCCCCCCTTTCCTTCCCTTTCCCCCCCCTTTCCTTCCTTTCCCCCCCATTCCCGCCCTTTCTCCCCCCTATCCCCCACCTTTCTCCCCCCCATTCCCCCCTTTTCTCCCCCCCTTTCCTTCCCTTTCTCCCCCCCATTCCCCCCCTTTCCCCCATTTCCCCCATTCCCCCCCTTTCTTCCCCCCCTTCCTTCCCTTTCTCCCCCCCATTCTCCCCCTTTTCCCCCCCTTTCCCCCCAGGATGGGCTCCCGGACAAGAACCCGGTCCGGAACTTCCTGGACGATCCGCGCCGCTCAGGCCCATCCCAAGATTCCGACCGCCGGGATGGGAGCCGCCGCCACGGCCGCAACTGGGGGGGGCCGGACTTCGACAAGGTCAAAACCGGGATGGAGCGGGACCGGACGTGGCCGAGCCCCGTACGTGGCTCCCATCCCCCCCCCCCATTCCCATTCCATGGGCTCTTCCCATGGGATCCGAGCCCATTCCCGCTGCCAGGGCCGCCACGCGGGCGCCGGGGACATGACGCTGTCCATGACGGGCCGGGAACGCGCCGAGTACCTGCGCTGGAAGCAGGAGCGGGAGCGCATCGACCGGGAGCGGGTGGCGCGGCACCGGAAGCCCGGAGGGCAATGGCGGCGGGAGTGGGATGCCGAGAAGTCCGAGAGCATGTAGGGAACGGCGCGGGATGCGCGCGGCCATTGGCACCCATCTCCTATTGGCACCCATCTCCTATTGGCACCCATGGTCATTGGCACCCATGGTCATTGGTACCCATGGCCGTTGTCACCCATCTCCCATTGGCACCCATCTCCTATTGGCACCCATCTCCCATTGGCACGCATGGTCATTGGTACCCATGTTCCATTGGCACCCATGGCCGTTGTCACCCATCTCCTATTGGCACCCATGGCCGTTATCACCCACTGTCACTGGCACCCATCTCCCATTGGCACCCATGGCCATTGGCACCCATCTCCCATTGGCACCCATGGCCACTGGCACCCATGGCTGTTGTCACCCATCTCCCATTGGCACCCATGGCCACTGGCACCCATGGCTGTTGTCACCCATCTCCCATTGGTACCCATGTTCCATTGGCACCCATGGCCGTTGTCACCCATCTCCTATTGGCACCCATGGCCGTTATCACCCATTGTCACTGGCACCCATCTCCCATTGGCACCCATGGCCATTGGCACCCATCTCCCATTGGCACCCATGGCCATTGTCACCCATCTCCCATTGGCACCCATGGCCACTGGCACCCATGGCTGTTGTCACCCATCTCCCATTGGTACCCATGTTCCATTGGCACCCATGGCCATTGTCACCCATCTCCCATTGGCACCCATGGCCGTTATCACCCATCTCCCATTGGCACCCATGGCCATTGTCACCCATCTCCCATTGGTACCCATGTTCCATTGGCACCCATGGCCATTGTCACCCATCTCCCATTGGCACCAATGGCCACTGGCACCCATGGCTGTTGTCACCCATCTCCCATTGGTGCCCATGTTCCATTGTCTCCCATCTCCCATTGTCTCCCATCTCCCATTGTCTCCCATCTCCCATTGTCTCCCATCTCCCATTGTCACCTGCATCCCGGTGTCTCCCATCTCCCATTGTCACCATTCCCATTGTCACCTGCATCCCGGTGTCTCCCATCTCCCATTGTCACCATTCCCATTGTCACCTGCATCCCGGTGTCTCCCATGTCCCATTGTCTCCCATCTCCCATTGTCACCATTCCCATTGTCACCTGCATCCTGGTGTCTCCCATCTCCCATTGTCACCTGCATCCCGGTGTCTCCCATCTCCCATTGTCTCCCCTCTCCCATTGTCACCATTCCCATTGTCACCTGCATCCCGGTGTCTCCCATCTCCCATTGTCTCCCATCTCCCATTGTCACCATTCCCATTGTCACCTGCATCCCGGTGTCTCCCATCTCCCATTGTCACCTTTCCCGTTGTCACCGTGTCCCGGTTCTTTTCCAGGTTCCTGGAAGGCTCCGCTGCCGCCCCATCCTGGGACTCGGCCTCTCGGGATGAGCTCCAGCACCCGGCTCCCAAACCCCCCACCCTGGCTGAATTCCTGCCCCAGCCAAAGCCCCGGGGCCGGGGCCTGGGGGCCAAGTCCTATAGGTCCGTTGTGTCCGGGGGGGGGGGGCTCCATTCCCTATGGAGTCTCCAAGCAGCTGGAATCTTGCCCTGCAGCATGCATGACAACCGCTGGGAGGAGAAGGAGCCGGCGGAGGCACCTGCAGCCAAGAGCTGGGAGGTGAAGTGATGGGGCTCAGAGCATCCCAGTGCCCCCCATCCCTGTATCCCGGTGCCCTGGTACCCCCCATCCCTGTATCCCGGTACCCTGGTACCCCCATCCTTGTATCCCTGTGCCCTGGTACCCCCCATCCCTGTATCCCGGTGCCCTGGTACCCCCCCATCCCTGTATCCCGGTGCCCTGGTACCCCCCATCCCTGTATCCTGGTACCCTGAGCCCCCCATCCCAATATCCTCCATCCTGGTACCCCCCCATCCCAGTACCCCCCACCTTGATACCCCTCTGGTCCCCCCCCTTTGATGCCCATAGGCAGAGGAAGCACCAACCAGGACCACCCTGGAGCCCCCCCATTCCCTGAGCCCCGAGGAGGAGGAGGAGGAGGAAGAGCAATGGGAGGATGTCAGCGAAGAGGATGAGGATGAGGATGAAGATGGCAGCGAGGAGGAGGAGGAGGAGGATGAAGGCAGCGCAGAGTCACTGAGCAAGGAGGAAGCCCCCCCCAGTGCGTCCCAACCCCCCAGCGCCCCCCCCCACAGTGGGGCAGGACCCACACGGGCCCCCCCATCCCTAAGGAGGGGGGCACCAGAGCTGGGATATGGGGGGGGACACAAGGGAGCTTCACCCTGGTCCCCCCCCCCCATAGGGCTCAGCTCCCTGGAGCCCCCCCAGAGGGATGAAGCGAGGCCCAATGCGGAGCAGGAGGCGGAGGATGGGATGAGAGGTGCAAAAGGGGGGTCCCCTGAGCTAAAGGGGACCCCTGGAACTAAAGGGGGGCCTGGAGCTAAAGGGGGGTCCCCTGAGCTAAAGGGGGGACCCGGAGCTAAAGGGGGGCCCTGGAGCTAAAGGGGGGTCCCCTGAGCTAAAGGGGGGTCCCCTGAGCTAAAGGGGGGACCCGGAGCTAAAGGGGATCCCTGGAGCTGAAAGGGGGACCTGGAGCTAAAGGGGGGGACCCAGAGCTAAAAGGGATCCCTGGAGCTGAAAGGGGGACCCCTGGAACTCAATGGGGGACCCGGAGCTAAAGGGGGACCCAGAGCTGAAGGGGGGACCCCTGGAACTGAATGGGGGCCTGGAGCTAAAGGGGGACCTGGAGCTAAGGGGGAACCCGGAGCTAAATGGGGCCCTGGAGCTAAAGGGGGGTCCTGGATCTAAAGAGGGGCCCCGGAGCTGAAGGGGGGACCCCTGGAACTCAATGGAGGACCCGGAGCCGGAGGCGGCTCCGTTGGCGGGATGGGGGGCTCGGGGCTCCGCTCCCGTTCATTCCCCGTTTCCCGCTCAGCCTCCCGGGATGCGGCCCCCGGCTCCGTGGAGATCGCGGACTTCCAGCGGGTGCGTTTCCGTAGGCGCTCGTAGCGGGGCCGGGGCCGGCTCCGGGCCCTCCTCTGCCTCCCGCCGCTCCCGGCCTCTTCCTGCAGCACCCCCGGCGCGGCCGCCTCCGGCTCCCGGTATTTCCCCGCCTTCCCGTGCTGCTTCCCGGGGAGCTTCCAAGGGGCGGCCCCGGTGTCCGCGGGGAGGGGGGGGGGGGGGGGGTCGGGATGAGGCTTGGGAAAGCGGGGCTGGAGGGTGAGCTTCCCATGGGAACACAGGGCGGGAGCGGGATGGCCCCGCAGCGCCATGGGGATGGGGATGGGGGCAGCGGCGCCTTATTCTCTTCCTCATTCCCATTCTCTTCCTCGTTCCCATTCTCCTCTTCCTCTCTTCTTTTCCTTTTCTTTTCCCCTCTTTCCCTTTTCCCTTCTTTCCCTTTTCTCTTCTTTCTCCTCTTTCCCTTCTTTCCCTTCTTTCCCTTCTTTCCCTTCTTTCCCTTCTTTCCCTTCTTTCCCTTCTTTCCCTTCTTTCCCTTCTTTCCCTTCTTTCCCTTCTTTCCCTTCTTTCCCTTCTTTCCCTTTTCCCTTCTTTCTCCTCTTTCCCTTTTCCCTTCTTTCTCCTCTTTCCCTTTTCCCTTCTTTCTCCTCTTTCCCTTTTCCCTTCTTTCCCTTCTTTCCCTTTTCCCTTCTTCCCTTTTCCCTTCTTTCCCTTTTCCCTTCTTTCCCTTTTCCCTTCTTTCCCTTTTCCCTTCTTTCCCTTTTCCCTTCTTTCCCTTTTCCCTTCTTTCTCCTCTTTCCCTTCTTTCCTTTCTTTCCCTTCTTTCCTTTCTTTCCCTTCTTTCCTTTCTTTCCCTTCTTTCCCTTCTTTCCCTTTTCCCTTCTTTCTCCTCTTTCCCTTCTTTCCCTTCTTTCCCCTCTTTCCCTTTTCCCTTCTTTCCCTTTTCCCTTCTTTCCCTTTTCCCTTCTTTCTCCTCTTTCCCTTCTTTCTCCTCTTTCCCTTCTTTCCTTTCTTTCCCTTCTTTCCCTTCTTTCCCTTCTTTCCCTTCTTTCCCTTCTTTCCCTTCTTTCCCTTCTTTCCCTTCTTTCCCTTCTTTCCCCTCTTTCCCCTCTTTCCCCTCTTTCCCCTCTTTCCCCTCTTTCCCCTCTTTCCCCTCTTTCCCCTCTTTCCCCTCTTTCCCCTCTTTCCCCTCTTTCCCCTCTTTCCCCTCTTTCCCTTCTTTCCCTTCTTTCCCTTCTTTCCCTTCTCTTTCCCTTCTTTCCCTTCTTTCCCTTCTCTTTCCCTTCTTTCCCTTCTTTCCCTTCTTTCCCCTCTTTCCCTTTTCCCTTCTTTCTCCTCTTTCCCTTTTCCCTTCTTTCTCCTCTTTCCCTTTTCCCTTCTTTCTCCTCTTTCCCTTCTTTCCCTTCTTTCCCTTCTTTCCCTTCTTTCCCTTCTTCCCCTCCTTCCCCTCTTCCCCCCTTTCCCTTCCTCCTTCCCCTCTTCCCTCCCCATCCCATTCCCATTCCCCCCTCACTCCCGCTCTCCCCCCAGGACCTCTCCGCTCCCCGCCCGCCCCAAGCGGCCGCTCCAGCCCCGGGCTCTCTCCCGCCCTGATCCCGGACGTTGGGAGCCGCCGGGAGGGAGGGGGGGAAGAGCGCCCCCCCCGCATCCCTTGGGAAGCGCTGGAGCCGGGAAGCGCCGGCGCTCGCTGAAGGTTCCAAAGGGGCTCCGGGGGCCGAACTGGACCCGATGGGGGGGGGGGGGGGGCCCCCCCCGATCCTGGAGCCGAGTGCGGGGGGGCCCCCCGGGTCTTTGTTAATAAACGTCTGCAACAGCTCCGGGATGGAGCCGTGATCCCGAGATCCCAACACTGATCCTGGGATCCCGACACTGATCTGGGGACCCCCTTTAGTCCCAGGGTCCCCCCTTTAACCTCTGGGTCCCCCCTTTAACCCCAGGCTCCCCCTCTTGTCCATGCCTTGGAAACGGGGGGGGGGGGGGGGGATCCTTTAACGGGACGCAGCCTATTGGGGGGGCTCCCGGTTTTGGGGTGAAATGAGGCATTTTGGGGCTCTGGAGGAGGTTTTTGGGTGTCGGAGCCCCCCCTGCCCCTCCCTGGGCATGGAACTGTTGGAGGTACCCCCTGGGATCATCCCCTTCCATTGTCCAGCTTGGGGGCGGGGGGGGTCCATTCGGGATCCCGCCCTCATCCCATCGGGATCCGGAGCTTCCCCATCCCCCCCCCATACCCCCCCCCGGGTTTGGGGCCGCTCTCTTCTCCTTCCTCCTCCCTTTCCTTCCCCTTGGCCGGGGCCATATAAGAGGCGGTCGGGACCGCGCCGGGCTCGGGGCTGCAGCGCCGGGACTCGGGTAAGGGAATGCGATGGCTTGGTTGGGATGGGAGAGTGGGAAAAGGGGGGACCCGGAGCTCTCCATCCATCCCATTCCCATTGGGATCGCCGGGGGTAGATTGACCCCTTGAGGGCAGGGGGGAGGTGGTGGCGGCTCCTCTGCAGGTGATGGTGGTGATGATGATGGATGGTGATGGGTGATGATGATGATGATGGTGATGATGGGTGATGGTGGCCTCTTCCCATGCTCCGGATCACTAAATCATTCCCAAACCATCCCTGGGGTTTCCTTTTCCTCCTTCACCATTCCCCCATTCCCACTTTGGGGCATTGGGGGTTTCTCTTTATCCCTTGGGATCCAATCCCAACCCATCCCCATGGTCCCCTCCCTGGTGCTGGAGAAGCCTCCGGAGCTGAAGCTCCTTTGGTGTTTCCTCATCCGAGCTCTTGCGCCATGGCCATGGCTATGGGGGGAAGTGGGGTGAGGAAGTGGGGCAATGCCGGCTTCCTGGTGGCCATGGGGACAACGAGGGGGGGGGACGGGACCATGGGGACAACGGGGGGGGCATTGAGGAGCATCCCATGGGGCGGGTTTGGAGGGGCTTCCACAAAGGGATGTGATGGATGGAGGGGGAATGCCGATGGATGTAAGGAAGAGCTGGTTTATGGTGATGCTGGCACAGGGGTGGTGGGGATGCCCCATGTCCAGCTTGGATTAGATGATCATTGAAGGTCCTTCCAACCCAAAACCCACTGTGGGGCTTTGAGGACCTTGATCTGATGGAGATGCCCCTGCCCATGGCACCTTGGGTGATCATTGAAGGTCCCTTCAACCCAAACCCATTGAGGGCCTTGAGGACCTTGGTCTGGTGGAGATGCCCTTGCCCATAGTGCATGGTGTTGGTGCCAATGAAGGTCCCTTCAACCCAAACCCCATTGTGGGCCTTGAGGACCTTGGTCTGGTGGAGATGCCCGTGCCCATGTTGCATAGCGTAGGAGCCAATGAAGGTCCCTCCAACCCATCCTGACCTAACCCGAGGGTCATTTCCAAGCCAGGACCTCGAGGATGGACTACTCCACGGCCAACCTCACCTACAACGACTCCATGTGGGACGGCTACGACATCTACGAGCTGGACTCCTACCCGGTGCCGCACGGCCACCGCGCCGTGCTCGCCCTTTACGCCCTCATCTTCCTCCTGGGCGTCTTGGGCAACGGCGCCGTCATTTGGGTGACGGCCTTCGAGCTCCGGCGCACGGTCAACGGCGTTTGGTTCCTCAACCTCTCGGTGGCCGACCTCTTGTGTTGCCTGGCGTTGCCCTTCCTGGCTCTGCCCTTGGCCTGGGACCACCATTGGCCCTTGGGGCGCTTCGCCTGCAAGCTCCTGCCTTCCCTCACCGTCCTCAACATGTTCGCCAGCGTCCTGCTCCTCACGGCCATCAGCGCCGACCGCTGCGCCATGGTCACCCGCCCCGTCTGGTGCCACAACCACCGGCGCCCGCCCTTGGCGCGCGGGGTCAGCGCCGGCGCCTGGGCCTTGGCCGCGGCGCTGACGGCGCCGTCCTTCGCCTTCCGCACCACGCGCCGCGACGACTTCGCCCTCAAGACCACGTGCGTCTTGGACTACGCCGCCGTCGGGCGCCACCAGCGCCTCACCGAGCTGCTGACCGCCGGCGCCCGCTTCGTCTTCGGCTTCGTGGCGCCCTTCGCCATCATCGCCGCCTGTTACGGCGCGCTCTTGGCGCGCATCCGCCGCAAGGGCTTGGCCCGCTCGCAGAGGGCCACCAAGCTCATCCTGGTGGTGGTCGTCAGCTTCTTCGCCTGCTGGTTGCCCTACCACGTGGTGGGGTTGATCCTGGCCTCGTCGCCGCCGCGCAGCGCCGCCTTCAAGGGCGCCATGGAGGCCGATCCCGTCGTGGCCGGCATCGCCTACGTCAACAGTTGCGTCAACCCCATCATCTACGTGGTGATGGGGCAGGACTTCAAGGCCAGGTTCTGGCAGTCGTGGCGGGCGGTGCTGCGGGGGGCGCTGAGCGACGACCCCACCACCAGCACCGGGGGGGACAGCAGGGCGAAGGCCAAGTCTACCGTGGAGGACAACAGCGTCAGCACCGTGGTGTGAGCCCCGAAGGAGGGGGAACGCGGGGATGGAGGCGCCGTAGGAGGTGGGATGAGGACGTTGTCCTCGCATCCGACGCCACGTTCTGCTTCCCCAACCTCCCTATATCCCATTGTCAGCCCCATAGGAGCTGCTCTTCTGGCCCTACATCTCCACCACCCACCATAGACATCCGCAGGCTGAACCCCTCTCCATCACCCTACTAATGGGGTCCTGCCTGTCCTGCACCACCCCCTTGGCTTCACCGTAGCCGCATCCACCATCAGCAATAAAGCCCGGAGCTCCACCAGGCCTTGAGCGGGCCCCGGGGCCCTGGTTCTGCTTTCAGGGGGGGGTCATTGAGCAACGTTTCTGCTGCTTTGGTTGCCCCGGAGCTCGCGGTGACGCAAGCGGGAGCGCGGCGTTTCCGGCCCCGTGCTTGCCGTGGGTGCTGGGGTCTGCCCCGTGGGGTGCTGTGACCTCAGTGGGGGTGGGTGGGGAGGGAGGGGGCAGTTGGGCATCGATGGGGATGGGTGGGATGGAGGGGGATGGTTGGGATGGAGGGGGCAGTTGGACATCGATGGGGATGGGTGGGATGGAGGGGGATGGGTGGGATGGAGGGGGATGGGTGGGATGGAGGGGGCAGTTGGACCTCAATGGGGATGGGTGGGATGGAGGGGATGGTTGGGATGGAGGGGGCAGTTGGACCTCAATGGGGATGGTTGGGATGGAGGGGGCAGTTGGACCTCAATGGGGATGGGTGGGATGGAAGGGGAAGGGTGGGATGAAGGGGACAAATGGATATCAATGGGGATGGGTGGGATGGAGGGGACAGTTGGACCTCAATGGGGATGGGTGGGATGGAGGGGATGGTTGGGATGGAGGGGGTGGTTGGACATCGATGGGGATGGGTGGGATGGAAGGGGCAGTTGGACCTCAATGGGAATGGGTGGGATGGAGGGGACAATTGGATATCAATGGGAATGGGTGGGATGGAGGGGATGGTTGGATATCAGTGGGGATGGGTGGGATGAAGGGGGCAGTTGGACCTCAATGGGGACGGTGGGGACGGAGGGGATATGGGAATATTGGGCACATTGGGACATGAGGACATTGGGGACATGGGAATGGGGAGGACATGGGCGGGATATGGAGGGATATGGGGAGACGTGGGGGGATATCGAGAGATATGGGGGGATATTGGGGGACATGGGGGGTTATTGGGGGACATGGGGGGATATGGAGGGATATGGGGGGTATATGGAGGGATATGGAGGGATATAGAGGGATGTGGGGGGATATGGGGGGGATACGGGTGGGATGGGGGGGGATGTGGGGCATCCGCGTTCACGGGGGGACAAGGGGGCCTGGAAGCTCCGCCCCTCGCTCCGCCCCTCGCTCCGCCCCTTTTCGCCGCGCTCCTGCTCTTGGGCGCCCCCTGGCGGCGCGGCGGTGCTTCCTGTCGGTGCGTTGTGGGCGCGGAGCGGGCCCGGCCCCGCGGGAGCGGCCTCAGGGCCGGAGCGGGACCGGAGCGGGTGAGGAACCGGGGCCGGAGCCGGAGCGGGGCCTGGAGTGGTTCCGGAGCGGGTGAGGAACCAGGGCCGGAGCGGGGCCTGGAGCGGGTCCGGAGCGGGTGAGGAGCGCGTGAGGAGCCGGGACCGGAGCCGGAGCGGGGCCTGGAGCGGGTCCGGAGCGGGTGAGGAGCTGGGACCGGGTCCGGAACTGGTGAGGGACCGCGGCCGTAGCGGAGCCTGGAGCGGGTCCGGGGCGAGTGAGGGACCGGGCCCGGGTCCGAAGCAGGTGAGGAGCCGGGGCCGGAGCGGGGCCTGGAGCGGGTGAGGACCCGGGGCCGGAGCGGGACCGGAGTGGGGCCTGGGGCGGGTGAGGACCCGGCTCCGGAGCGGGAGAGGAACGGGGACCGGAGCGGGTCCTAGAGCGGGTGAGCACCCGGGTCCGGAGCGGGGCCTGGAGCCTGTCCGGAGCGGTGAGGGACCGGGGCCGGGCCGGGGCCTGGAGCGGGTCCGGAGCGGTGAGGGACCGGGGCCGGAGCGGGGCCTGGAGCGGGTCTGGAGCGGGTGAGGCCCCGGCTCCGGAGCGGGTCCGGCGGTGCTGCGGTGGTGGCGAGCGGGGTCTGGCTGTGTCGGGGGTTGAGGGGGGGGCGCTTTGCTGTTCCCCCCCTTCACCCCATTCATTCCCTTGGCGCAGGAGGCTCCGGATGCGGCCGCAGCGATGCCTCGGGATAAGGAGAGCAGCTCCCGGCGTCGGGAGCGGGATCCTTCCCCTTCCCGTTGGGATTGGGACTGCCCCGGCACGCGGCGCCGGCTGGAGGAGCTCTACTTCCGCGGGCAGGACCCCATCAGCTCCCACGAGATTCCCAACTTCTGGACCTTCTTCCAGCGCCTCCGCCGCTTCCAGAACCAGCGACCGGGCCGAGACCCAACCCCGGCCGCCCCCCTTCCCCTCCCTCTGCCCCCCCACTACGACCCCCGCTACCGCATCAACCTCTCGGTGCTGCCCCCGGGGACGGACGACGCCGCGATCCCTACGGAACGCCGCTGGGAATTCCGCTGCGCTCTGCTCCATTACCTCGACTTCACCCAGAAGCGAAGCTTCGCCAAGCTCCTCAAGCTCCACCGGGAGCGGGCCGCGCTTCCCATAGCCCAGTACCGGGAGCGGCTCTTGGCCGCCGTGGCGCGGCACCCGGTGGTGGTGGTGGCGGGGGACACCGGGTGCGGGAAGTCCACCCAAGTGCCCCAGTTCTTGCTGGGGGCCGGCTATAGCCACGTGGCTTGCACCCAGCCCCGCCGCATCGCCTGCGTCTCCCTGGCCAAGAGGGTGGCCTTGGAGAGCCTGCACCAGTACGGGAGCCAGGTGAGCTGCCCTATGGGGCTGCTGGGGGGGGGCACTCGGGGATTGGATTTAGGGTGGATTCCGTGCTGAACGGCCCGGAAACGTCCGTTTGGGAGCCCCCAAAGTTCTGTTTTATCCAAATTTTATCAGAATTTCTTCAGTTTTATCAAAGTTTCGTCCAAATTTCTTCCATTTTATCCACATTGTATCCAAATGTCTTCAATTTTATCCAATTTTTATCCAAATGCCTTCAGTTTTATCCAAATTTTATCAAAATTTCTTCAGTTTTATCCAAGTTTCATCCAAATTTCTTCCATTTTATCCACATTGTATCCAAATGCCTTCAATTTGGTCTGAATTTTATGCAAATGCCTTCAATTTTATCCAAATTTTATCAAAATCTTTCCCTTTTATCCAAATTCCATCCTAATTTCTTCCATTTTTTCCAGATTTCATCTAAATTTCTTCCATTTTATCCACATTGTATCCAAATGCCTTCAACTTGATCCAATTTTTATCCAAATGCCTTCAATTTTATCCATATTTCATCCAAATTTCTTCCATTTTATCCAAATTCCATCCAAATTTCTTCCATTTTATCCGAATTCCATCCAAATTTCTTCCATTTTACCCAAATTCCATCCAAATTTCTTCCATTTGATCCAAATTCCATCCAAATTTTTTCCATTTGATCCAAATTTCATCCAAATTTCTTCCATTTGATCCAAATTCCATCCAAATTTCTTCCATTTGATCCAAATTCCATCCAAATTTCTTCCATTTGATCCAAATTCCATCCAAATTTCTTCCATTTGATCCAAATTCCATCCAAATTTCTTCCATTTTATCCAAATTCCATCCAAATTTCATCCAAATTTTTTCACTTTTATCCACATTTCTTCCATTTGATCCAAATTCCATCCAAATTTCATCCAAATTTTTTCACTTTTATCCACATTTCTTCCATTTGATCCAAATTTCATCCAAATTTCTTCCATTTTATCCAAATTCCATCCAAATTTCTTCCATTTGACCCAAATTTCATCCAAATTTCATCCAAATTTTTTCTCTTTTATCCACATTTCTTCCATTTGATCCAAATTCCATCCAAATTTCTTCCATTTGATCCAAATTCCATCCAACTTTCATCCCATTTGCTCCCAACTCCATCCCAACGCCTTCACCCTGACCCCCTTTTTCTCCCCCCCCCCCGTCTCCCATCGCCCCCTCCTCCCCCCTGGGCCGCAGGTCGGGTACCAGATCCGCTTCGAGAGCACGCGCTCGGCCGCCACCCGCCTGCTCTTCCTGACCGAGGGGCTGCTGCTGCGGCAGGCGCAGCGGGACCCGGCGCTCCGGGCCTACGCGCTCCTCATCGCCGACGAGGTCCACGAGCGGCACCTCCACGGGGACGTGCTCCTGGGGGTGCTGCGGCGCCTCCTTCCCCGGCGCCCCGACCTGAAGCTGGTGCTGATGTCGGCCACCATCAACATCCCCCTCTTCTCGAGGTACTTCGGGGATGCTCCGGTGCTGCAGGTGCCCGGGAGGAGCTTTTCCATCTCGGTGAGGATGCGGCGGGGTCTGCGGGGTGGATCCCGCGACGCCCTCCGCGCGCAGCATCCTCCTCCTGTATCTTCCTGCAGGTCATCTACCAACCCATCCCCAAGGAAGACGCGCCGGCGGCGGGGAAGGCGGGGAAATGGGAGCGCCTGGATCCGATGCCGTACCTGCGGGTGATGCAGGCCATCGACCACAAGTACCCTGCCGAGGAGCGGGGGGACCTGCTGGTCTTCCTGAGCGGGGTGGCCGAGATCGGTGCCGTGCTGGAGGCGGCACAGACCTACGCTGCCTGTACCCAGCGCTGGATCGTGCTCCCGCTGCACAGCACCCTCTCTGTGGCCGAGCAGGATAAGGCGGGTGAAGGGGCCGGGGGGGTAATGAGGGAGCCGTTGGTTTGGGTGGGAAGGGACCTTAAAGCTCACCCAGTTCCAAGCCCGTGCTATGGGATTCCTTCCGTGAGAGGAGGTTGCTCCAAGCCCCATCCGCGTTGGCCTTGCTGGAGCATCCCAACCTTCTCCATTCAACCCATCCTCACAGGGAAGAGCTTCCGCCTCAGATCCCACCTCCGGCTCCCCTTTGGCAGCTTAAAGCCATTCCCCCCTTTGTCCCATCCCTCCATCCCTTGCCCAAAACCCCTCTCCGTGTTTCCTGGAGCTTTAGGCCCTGGAGCTGCTCTGAGGTCTCCCGTTATGGAGCCTTCTGACCCAGCCTGGCTCCAGGCAGAGCTGCTCCATCCCTTGCCGCATCCCCAGTGCTGAACCTGCTTACGGGGGCTCTTGGGATGCACCCTCCCTTCTCTATGGACCTCCATGGAATTCCAGGTTCCTCCTTCTCCAGGTGTTTGATGTTCCCCCTCCCGGTGTCCGTAAGTGCATCCTGTCCACCAACATCGCCGAGACCTCGGTGACCATCGATGGGGTGCGCTTCGTCCTCGATTCAGGTACCACCCCCCCCTCCATCCCAATGCCTTCTCTTTGCCAGCTGGGAAAACTCCTCCTGCTTCTTCCCTATGCTCCTCCATGCATCCCGCTGCCTATAGGGAAGGTGAAGGAGATGAGCTACGACCCTCAGGGCAAGCTCCAGCGCCTGCAGGAGTTCTGGATCAGCCAGGCCAGCGCCGAGCAGCGTAAGGGCCGCGCCGGCAGGACCGGCCCCGGTGTCTGCTACCGGCTCTATGCTAAGGCCGACTACGATGCCTTTCCCCCCTATCCCGTGCCTGAGATCCAGAGGGTGGCTTTGGATGCTCTGGTGCTGCAGGTTAATGGGGATGCCTCTGCTTTGTGGGCGGGGGGGGGGGATCAGGGATGCGGCTCCAGCATCCGAGTGCGATGTCTCCAGTGGGGGCTCTTCCCATCATCGTTGGGCTCCTTGTTTTCCAGTTGAAGAGCATGGGGCTGGGTGACCCCCGCACCTTCCCCTTCCTGGAGCCTCCTCCCTCTTCCAGCCTGGAGACAGCCGTGCGGTACCTGAAGGACCAAGGGGCTCTGGATGAGGCCGAGCAATTGACACCCATTGGGAACGTCCTGGCCCAGCTGCCCGTGGATGTGGTGGTGGGTGAGTAACGCGGGGACACCCCTTTGACGGGGTGAGGAGCATCATCGCTGCCCATCCTGCCCTCACCCCCAGGCAAGATGCTGGTGCTGGGCGCCCTCTTTGGCCTGGCCGAGCCCACGCTGACGGTGGCGGCGGTGCTGAGCGTCCCGTCCCCTTTCCTGCGCCCCACGCACCCCAACCCCGACTGCGCCACGGCCCGGCAGCCCCTCGAGAGCCCCCATGGAGACCCTTTGACGCTGCTCAACATCTTCAATGCGTGGGTCCAGGTGGGATTCCTGCCTCCGGATGGGGCCGATTCCTTTGGGATTCGGGGGTGCTGTGCCCCTGAGCGGCGCTGTCCCCACGCGCAGGTGAAGTCGGAGCGTGGCGGCAGCTCTCGGAAGTGGTGCCGGAGGCGGGGATTGGAGGAGCATCGCCTCTACGAGGCTGCCAACCTGCGGCGCCAATTCCAGGTCGGACCCCATCCGAAGGCTGGGATTTGCCTTTGGAATTCGCCCGTGCACCCCCCCGTCCCTTTCTTTCCCCCTCCAGGAGCTGCTTCGAGACCACGGCCTGCTGGAGGATGCTGCCGAGCATCCCGGCGCCGGCTCCAGCCGGCAGAGCCGGCACCGGGAACGCCGGGAGCTGCACCGGCTCTGGCGTTGCCACACGGAGACCGAGGGGCGGAAGCGCAAGATGCTGCGGCTGCAGGATGGAGCGGGCGCCTCCTCCGCTGAGGAGGAGGAGGAGGAATCCCATGGGAAGAGCGAGCGCAGCATCGATATCCAGGTGCTCCCTGCATCCCGCTCCTCTTGGGGATGAGGGAATGCGGGCGGCCGGGCCCGTGACGCCCATTCTCTGCCTGCAGGATGTCAAGTTCCAGCTGCGGCACGACGTGAGCGAGCTGCAGGCCGCATCCTGCTTGGCCTTGTCCTCCTCGCAGCTCGCCCTGCTCAAAGTGGTGCTGTGCCGGGGGCTGTACCCGCAGCTGGCGCTGCCCGACCCCTTCAACAGCGGCCGCAAGGACTCGGAGCAGGTCCTGAGCCCCGGCTCCATCCCCATCCCTTGGTCCCCAGCGGGCCCTCAACCCTTGGGTTGCCTCTTGCTCCAGGTCTTCCACACCAGGACCAAGGCGGGTGTCGTGCCTCATCCCACCTCTGTCTTCGCCACCAGCCCGGAGCTGCTCCATGACAAGGAGAAAGCGGAGCGGGGGGGGGGCAGAGGTGAGAACAACGCCATTCCCAGCGGAATTGGCTCTGCTCCGTTGGATGAATGGGGGCGATGGGGATGGGGAGAGGTTGGGATGCGTCTCCCATCCCTGCAGACCCTGAGGTGGGGCTGCCATTCCCAAAGGAATTGGCTCTGCTCCGTTGGATGAATGGGGGCGATGGGGAGAGGTTGGGATGCATCTCCCATCCCTGCAGACCCTGAGGAGGGGCTGCCATTCCCAAAGGAATTGGCTGTGCTCCATTGGATGAATGGGGGCGATGGGGAGAGGTTGGGATGCGTCTCCCATCCCTCCCATCCCTTCAGACCCCGAGGAAGGGCTGAGCCATCGCCATCAGCTCCTCGCCTTCGTCTCGCTGCTGGAGACCACCAAGCCCTACCTGGTGAACTGCCTGCGGGTGCCAGCCCTGCAGGTGAGCCCTTCACCCTCCTCCTCCTCCTCCAGCCTTCCCCCTGCCTCCAGCGCTTGCCTTTGCCCCTCCAGGCTCTCCTGCTCTTCTCCCAGTCCCTGGACACCAGTGCGGACTGCGGCCGGCTGGTGGCCGATTCCTGGTTGGAAGTCACCGTTCCCGATGCCGACGCCGCCGTGCGCCTCCTCGCCACGGCCCTGCAGCTCCGTGCGGCCTGGGAGAAGCTCCTCCAGCAGCTGCTGGGACAGCGGGAAGAGGATCCCGAGCGGCGGCCGAGCCAGCGGGATGTGTCCGTGCTGAGCCGGGGGCTCCTGGACTTCCTGCAGGAGAAGGTGATGCGGAGTCACCCCATAGCAAAGCCCTTGGAGCTCGTCCGCTCCAATCCTTAACCCCACCGCTGCCCATGGCGCTGAGGGCCTTGGCTTGGGGGAGGCAGCATTCCCAATATCCATCTCAACCTCCCCTATCCTATCCCTTGGGAGCAGAGCCCGACCCCACCTCACTCCAACCGTAGCCATCAGGTCCCCCGGCGCCTTCTCCACGCTAAACCCCATCATTCCCTCAACCCTTCCCCATCATCATCCCCTTCCCCAGCTTTGATCCCCTTTGTGACCACCGGGCGGGTGGCTCCAACCCCTTGGAGGCTGGGAAGGAGGCGCTGGAGCATCCCTGACGGCCCCGCATCCCCTCGCAGGTCCCGTACCGCCTGCATCAGCTCACTGGGCTGGAGCAGCAGCACCTCTACGTTGGTCCTCAGGTGGTGGCCGCAGCCCCCCATCTCCCAGGGCTCTTCCAAGGCATGGAGATGACCCCCGACGAGGTGAAAGGCGGCCACAGGGTCACTGAGTTCCTCACCTACAACTGCTTGGCTGTGAGTACCTCCCGTTGCCCCCCCCCCTGCTCCCCCCACAGCCCTCTGAGCATCCCCTCTGCGCCCCACAGATGGACACAGACCTCTACAGCAACTGCCTGCGGAGCTTCTGGACGTGTCCCCACTGCGAGCTCCACATGCCCTTCACCCCCCTGGAGCGCATGTGCCATCAAAGCTCCTGTCGCCCCCCCGAGGGTGAGGTTTCCCCCCCCACCCCGGGTTGGAATGGGATGGAAAGGACCTGGAGGTCATCCGGTTCTACCCCACTTCATGTGGGTAGGGAGGTGTCCCCCCTGGCTCTGTCCAGCCTGGCCTTGGATGGGGCATCCAAACCTTCTCCGTTCCACCCATCCCAGTGTCCCACCACCCTCACTTCCTCATCTCCAACCTCGACTTCCCCTCTTCCACTTGGAGCCCATCACTCTTTGTCCTATGGCTCCAGTCCCTGATGCTGATCCCATCTCCAGCATCCCTGTAGCCCCCTTCACACACTGGAAGCCGCTCTGAGGTCCCCACGCAGCTTCTCTCCTCCAGCCCCAATATTCCCAGCCTGGCTCCCTATGGATGCTGCTCCATCCCCTGCTCATCCTCGTGGCCTCGCTCCAGCATCTCCATGTCCTGATGCTGAGGCCCCCAGTGCTGCAAGTGAGGTCTTGCAGGGCAGGATGCATCTCCTTGGACCTGCTCCTGTCGATGCAACCCAACACATGGCAGCGTCCTGGGCTCAAGCGCACCCCCAAACACCCCCCCCCCCCCAAATCCTTCTCCTTAGGACTGCTCCCATCTCCTCCTGATCCCTGTTTTTCTCCGCAGCCCCCCCCCCGGAAGAAGCAGCCCAAAGCTCCTCCAAAACCTCAGCCCTCCATAGGCCCTACCACTGTGACATCTGCCAGCGGGACTTCACCTTCACCCCCACCGAGATCCTGCGCCACAAGAAGCAGCACTGCTGACCCTGGAATCCCCCCTATCCCAAAGGAAAAGCCAGGACACCCCCCCCCCATCCAACCCCATTGCTGTTGGGTGAGTGTGGCTGGATTCGATGCTTTAGGGGGGTTCCTGTGGCTCAGCAGCAATGCTCTTGGGTGTCCTCAGCTGGGGGCACCCCAATTTAAACCCCCCCCTGGAAATAAAGAGAGTGTTGGGGTTACTCTGGGCCTGGAGGTTGGGGTTCCCCTTTGGGATCTGCAGGACATGGAGGGGGGGGTGTTTGTGTGGTCCTGGGGTTGTTTTCTGCCTGTGATGCTGCCTGGTTGCAGTACAGTCAGTGGGTGGCACTCCAGGACCGGAATCATCCCTGCATCGACTCCTTTCCATCCTGTATCCCATGGGAAAAGCATCAGAGGGGTCTGTACCAGGACCAAGACTCAAACCCCCCCCAAGTCTTAATAACAAGTGCCCTGAGCATCCCTTGGGATGCGCAGTGGGATGATGCCACCTTGACATCAGCAAACCTCGGCAGCTGTGGCTGGCTCCGGTGGTTTTGGGGCTGGAAAAGCCTGGAGGAAGGCAAATCCATCCCTGTGTGCCCTGTGGAAGCAAATCCCACAAGGATAGGGATGCGTGGAGGCGTTTAAAATGCATTGGTTGTTGTGCTGGATTGGGCCCAAACAGGGTCAGGAGCGGGGTCCTGCCTGTAAAAGAGGGGAATAGATGCAAGTGGAAGGATGCTGAGGGCTTCCTGGCCCCTTTCCTCCTTCCTAAGTGGATTTGCTTCCCTTTCTTCGCCTTTTCCCTCCCAGTGTGGCCTTCCCTTCTTGCTGGGCTTTATCCGGAATGAATCCCTGCTGGATGCAGGGAATTCCAATCGCAGGAATTCATTGGGTTGGGGTCTTCATTCAGGCCTTTGGCTGCCTGGGCCTTAGCTCAGCCCCGTCCCAGCCCACTTTGGGGGCGCGGGGAGAGCTGTGCCCCTCAGTTTAGTGGTGTTTATAGGGGGGATGCTGCTCCCAGTGAGTCCCTGTTGCTATGGCAGCGAGGTGGGATGCAGATGCTCCTGCCATGGCAACAGCCATCAGCTGGCTCTGGCTTTGCTGTTGTAGGCTACAGGAGCCCCAATTCTTTGCCATCCCCTTTAGGAGGGTGGATTATCATAGGGCCGTAGACTCATAGGAGCGAACCCCTCCTTCCCCCCCCTCTTCAGAGAGCCCTGGCAACGTGCTTGAGACGAGAGATCCATAGGGAATGCGCTCGGTTCCCCCTGCCCTCCTTTTGGCGCTGTTTGAGGCCATTGGGTTGAATTCTCTTCCTTCCTTCCTTGAGCTGAGCCCAGGTTAAAAAGGGTGAAAAGAAGGAAAAGGGGCAAAGCATTCCCTGCTTTTCCTCGGGAATAGCCCTGTTTTCAGGCTCTTCTGCTTTGGGAGCAGCTTTTCTATCTGCCTGCCTATCTGCCTGCCTATCTGCCTGCCTATCTGCCTGCCTATCTGCCTGCCTATCTGCCTGCCTATCTATCTCTGTATCTATCTGTCTATCTATCTATCTCTGTATCTATCTATCTCTATATCTATCTATCTATCTCTATATCTATCTATCTATCTATCTCTGTATCTATCTATCTATCTCTGTGTCTATCTATCTCTATATCTATCTATCTATCTCTGTATCTATCTATCTATCTCTGTGTCTATCTATCTCTATATCTATCTATCTCTTTATCTATCTATCTCTGTATCTATCTATCTATCTCTGTGTCTATCTATCTATCTCTGTATCTATCTATCTATCTATCTATCTCTGTATCTATCTCTGTATCTATCTCTGTATCTATCTATCTCTTTATCTATCTATCTCTGTATCTATCTATCTATCTCTGTGTCTATCTATCTATCTCTGTATCTATCTATCTATTTATCTATCTATCTCTGTATCTATCTATCTCTGTATCTATCTCTGTATCTATCTATCTCTGTATCTATCTATCTATCTCTCTATCTATCTATCTCTCTATCTCTGTATCTATCTATCTCTGTATCTATCTATCTCTGTATCTATCTTTCTATCTCTATATCTGTATCTATCTCTATATCCATCTCTCTCTATCTCTATCTCTTAGCTACCTATCTCTATCTCTGTATCTATTTCTGTATCTATCTTATCTATCTCTGTATCTATCTATGTTTCTATCTCTATCTCTATCTCTCTGTCTAGCTCTGTCTATATCTGTCTCTATATCTATCTAATCTGTCTCTGTATCTATCTCTTACCTACCTGTCTCTGTATCTATATCTCTATAGCTATCTATGTATGTATCTATCTCTATCTCTCTCTCTTTATGTATGTATGTATGTATCTATCTCTCTCTCTACCTTTATCTCTATCTCTATCTCTGTATATACCTATCTATATCTATATCTATATCTATATCTATATCTATCTATTTATCTGTCTATCTCCCTACACCCAGAACTCCATTGAACTTCCATCTTGGAAGCGGGGTGCGGCAGCTCCTGCAGAGAGCATGTCCATCCCACCACCTTCAGCATCCCATAATCCAAACCCACAGTATAAAGGTACAAATACCAACGCTATGGTATAGAGAAGATAAGCAACAAAGCTGAGCTGGGCAATCCTGCCCCCGGTGCCCCTTTGTGCCAAAGCAAGGCTGAGAGGGAGCTCTGCTGCCCGCAGCCTCTTCCATGCTCTCCAGTTAACGCAGCATCCTCCTGCGCATCCCGGACTGGTACCCAGGCAGGCGGCAGCATCCCGATGCCTTCGGGATGCGGTCCAAAGGGGACGGTTCCCATGGGCAGTTAAGGGTCAAACCCAACCACGCGCAATTCCAGCCCCCAGGGAGGATTTGTCCCCCCTCTTCTCTTCCCCAGGGAAGCAGGAATGAGGGAAGATCCCCTTTGTGTTGCCTTTAGTGGGGAGGAGCAGCAACGGATGCTCAGGCGAAGGGAACTGTTGCTCCGAGCTCATTAAATCACTGCAAGCAATTACTGGCTCAGCAGGGGTATGGAGGCACAATTGAGTGTTCTCAGGGCATCACATCCACCCTTTGCTTTACACTGAGCCTCATGCAACCGCTGCGTGGGTCTGTGCCCTTGGCATAGGGCTCTGCATCAGTGCTGTCATAGCTCCGTATCCCGGCCCTAAAGCTTCTCCAGGGCAAAGTGCTTTGGAGTGAGGAAGCGCCTCCGGCAGCGTGGATGTGGTGCATAGACATGGATCCGTTCCCTGCTCCTTCGCTTGGGAGCTGCGAGCAGCCCTCGGGCCTACACAGGGTGAATATGTCCTTTAATAAAGGAAGAAGCTTTGGATGCTGCCTCCAGGGCTTGGATCCCGTTCCTCCTCATCCCTGATCCGAAGCATCCACCTCATCCCTTGTAATCCCTGTGTCGGATGCATTGCTTCCATTCTGCATCATTCGCTATGGTCCTTACAGAAGAGCCAAAGCGACAATGGGGATCGTTGCTGGAAACAGCCTTTTGTTTGCTCCTGGGATATCACCATCCGTTGAAACACAGCATCCAAGGGGATTCCTCAAAGCTGGAAGTGAGGGAGGCGCCTCTCACCCCAGCTCCAGCCTGGAGGCCATCGCTCCCTGCAGGCGATGAGGATGCGGTGTAAAGGGATGAAAGTGAATTCCCATCCCTGCTGCCAGGCTCTGGACTACAGCATCGGGAAGCAGCGCATGGCAATGGAGCCCTGTGGCCGTGTTAAGCTCGGCTTTACCATGGCACTAGGTCCAGTGTGGGGCATCCCTGCCCGTGGCAGTGCCTTGGAACCGGGCGATGTTAAGGTCCTTTCCAAGCCAAAGCATTCTGTGATTGGATGATCCTATAGCACATCTATGGGGAGATAAGCGCCCATAGAGGCTTATAACAGAAGCATCTTATATGGTCCCCACCTCTGCGTGGTCCCCACCTCTGCTTGGTCCCCATCTCTGCGTGGTCCCCATCTCTGCGTGGTCCCCATCTCTGCATGGTCCCCATCTCTGCGTGGTCCCCATCTCTCCGTGGTCCCCATCTCTGCGTGGCCCCCATCTCTCCATGGTCCCCATCTCTCCATGGTCCCCATCTCTGCGTGGTCCCCATCTCTGCGTGGTCCCCATCTCTGCGTGGTCCCCACCTCTGCGTGGTCCCCCCCTCTGCGTGGTCCCCATCTCTGCGTGGTCCCCATCTCTCCATGGTCCCCCATCTCTGTGTGGTACCCACCTCTGCATGGTCCCCACCTCTGCGTGGTCCCCACCTCTGCGTGGTCCCCATCTCTCCATGGTCCCCCATCTCTGTGTGGTACCCACCTCTGCATGGTCCCCATCTCTGCGTGGTCCCCATCTCTGCGTGGTCCCCATCTCTCCGTGGTCCTCACCCCTCCATGGTCCCCGCTTCTGCATGGTCCCCATCTCTCTACGGTCCCCCCCTCTCCGTGGTCCCCACCCCTCCATGGTCCCCCCCTCATCCCGAGGGCAGCAGCAGCTCAGAACCCAACCCCTGAGGATGCCGCCGGCCCCACGGGCATCTCCCGCGGAGGCGCCGCGCGCCCTCCGGTCTGTAGCTGGGAACAGATGCTATTTCTGGGAGCTCGGCAGCTAAACATAGCCCAGCTCCCTGCCTTATCCATGCTGCCAGCTCCTGATCCAGGGAGCAGCCGCTCCTGCTTAATGAGAGCAGTTGGGCAGCTGCCAGCCCGCAGCGTATGTGGCAACGGGCCCTTTGGAAGGGGGGGGGAAGATGGGAAGGGGGATGCTGAGTGCTTGGCAAGGCAGCTTTGAGGCTCTCTCCTCTCCTCCCAGCCCCCTGCCCTATTGAAAGGGCTCTGGATGCAGCCCTGGGGGAGCTGAGGGCTGAGCAGGGATGGATGGGGATGGGATGTCTCAGGCGAGGGATGCGCCTGCTCTTCCAGGCGTGGAGAAGGGTGGTTATGTTGTAAGCATCCATGGTATAGATGCTTATAACATACACATATAATGTATATTATTATTATTATAGATGTTATTTTTATTATATATAGCATAATGTTCATTATTATACATTATAAGAAATATATTGTATATATAATATATATAACATACAGAGGTGGGTACCATGCAGAGATGGGGACCATACACAGGTAGGTACCACACAAAGATGGGGACCATGTGGAGGTGGGTACCATACAGAGATGGGGACCACACAGAGATGGGTACATACAGAGGTGGGTACCACACAGAGATGGGGACCATACGGAGATGGGGATCATACAGAGGTGGGGACCATACGGAGATGGGTACCATACAGAGGTGGGTACCACACAGAGATGTGAACCGTATAGAGGTGGGGACCATACAGAGATGGGTACCATACAGAGGTGGGTTCCATATACAGATGGGGACCATGCCTCTGTTCAAGCAGAGCAGCTCTGGATTGGGCTTCCCATCATCATCCAACCCCCTTCCCACTTCGCGCTGCCCATCCCAGTGTTTTCTGCTCCACCAGGAGATACAAGGCAGGAACAATGGAATGAGCTTTCTGGAGCACTTTGTGCTTTAAGAGAGGGGAGGAAGCCCCATTGAGCATCACTTGTTGGGCATCACCCATTGCGCATCACCCATTGCGCATCACCCGTTGCCCATCACCCGTTGCCCATCACCCGTTGCCCATCACCCAATGCCCATCACCCAATGCCCATCACCCAATGCCCATCACCCATTGCGCATCACCCGTTGGGCATCACCCGTTGCCCATCACCCGTTGGGCATCACCCATTGCCCATCACCCGTTGCCCATCACCCAATGCCCATCTCCCATTGCCCATCACCCATTGCCCATCACCCAATGCCCATCTCCCATTGCGCCTCACCCATCTCCCCTCTCACACAGGGGAAGCAGAGAGGAGGTAACCCCTCACGGTAAAGGAATGCAGGGATTATCCCTGTTTCCAATGTGGAAGCAGTTGGTGCGGGGCTGAGCATCCTCGGCATTGCAATTACTGCTCCTACTGATGCACAGCTCCGGAGACCGGGATCAATGTGTGCCTTTGACACATCCTGAGTACAGGGATGCAGGAAAGGCCGGGAGATGCTTCCAATGCACTTCCATTGGCCATGCCATGCCCTCCAGCACCTTCAGGGCTCAGCACCAATGTGTAGACATCCCCCCCCCCAGGACTGATCCCCCATCCTTACCAGAAGGATCCATCCCTACCAAAAGGATCCATCCTTACCCAAAGGATCCATCCCTACCAGAAGGATCCACCCCTACCAAAAGGATCCACCCCTACCAAAAGGATCCATCCTTACCAAAAGGATCCATCCCTACCAAAAGGATCCATCCCTACCAAAAGGATCCATCCCTACCAAAAGGATCCATCCCTACCAGAAGGATCCATCCCTACCAGAAGGATCCATCCTTACCCAAAGGATCCATCCCTACCAGAAGCATCCATCCTTACCCAAAGGATCCATCCCTACCCGAAGGATCCATCCCTACCAGAAGGATCCATCCTTACCCAAAGGATCCATCCCTACCAGAAGCATCCATCCTTACCCAAAGGATCCATCCTTACCAGAAGGATCCATCCTTACCAAAAGGATCCATCCCTACCAGAAGGATCCATCCCCACCAGAAGGATCCATCCCTACCAGAAGGATCCATCCTTACCCAAAGGATCCATCCCTACCCGAAGGATCCATCCCTACCAGAAGCATCCATCCTTACCCAAAGGATCCATCCTTACCCAAAGGATCCATCCTTACCTGAAGGATCCATCGTTACCCAAAGGATCCATCCCTACCAGAAGCATCCATCCTTACCCAAAGGATCCATCCCTACCCGAAGGATCCATCCCTACCTGAAGGATCCATCCTTACCCAAAGGATCCATCCCTACCTGAAGGATCCATCCCTACCAGAAGGATCCTTCCCTACGAAAGGGATCCATCCCCACCAGAAGGATCCATCCCTACCAGAAGGATCCTTCCCTACGAAAGGGATCCATCCCCACCAGAAGGATCCATCCCTACCAGAAGGATCCATCCCTACCCGAAGGTTTCATCCCTACCAGAAGGATCCATCCCTACCAAAGGGATCCATCCCTACCAGAAGGATCCATCCCTACTAAAGGGATCCATCCCTACCAGAAGGATCCATCCCTACCAAAGGGATCCATCCCTACCAGAAGGATCCATCCCTACCCAAAGGATCCATCCCTACCCGAAGGATCCATCCCTACCAAAGGGATCCATCCCTACCAGAAGGATCCCTCCTCCCTTTGTGCTGTGCCTGCATCCGCTCCGTTTTGAAGCCACCCTGAGACACCAAAGCCACAGTTGGGATCCATTGGAAGCCATCAGCTTCCCAAAGAGAATCCTGGGCTCCTTTTCCCCCCCACCACAAAGGACCCCTTCCTTCTCTCCCTAAAAGTGGGCCTCATTCCTTCCAATCACAGCCGCAGCCACGCAGCCAAAGGAGAGCTTTCCCCCCCCCTTTCTGAGCCGATGGATAATTGCTTCCATTGAATTTAATTACAGCTATGGAATAACGCATTAAATGCACTCTCCCTTTGTGTTCCAGAGCCGGGATTGAGGAGTCCTGAACTCGGAAAGCAGCCAAACCCTATGGAGATGCTTCAGGGAGGGCTCAACGCGTTCACCTCCCCTTTACTCCGAGGGTGAAGAACGGACCTTGGCCTTTGGAGGAAGCACAGTGCAATGGCAGAGCGCTGCTTGAATCCTGCCAATGACAACGAATCCCTGCTTGGATCCCGACCAAAGAGGAATTCCAACTGTTTGAGGAGGCGTTTGTGGGTCCTATCGCGATGGAGAAGGCCGAAGAGCTTCTGCTTGGATTGTGCTGGAATGCGGTAAGAGATGGACTTCATAGACTGGTTGGAAAGGACCCAAAGGTCCTCAAGTTCCAACCCCCCGCCATGGGCTGTAGGGATCGGACAAGGGGTGATGGGTTCAAATTGGACCAGGTTGGAGATGGGGATGTTCATCCCCGGGAGGGCGGTGGGGCACTGGAATGGGTTGGCTGAGGATGCTGCATCCCCGCAGGGCTCGAGGCCGGGTTGGACAGAGCCTTGGGTGAGATGGTCCAGGGTGAGGTGCTCCTGCCCATGGCAGGGGGTCGGAAGTGACCTCGAGCTCCTTTCCACCCCATTCTATGGGTTGATGAGCGCAGGAGACACCATCAACCCCCCCCCCACAACGCTTCACCTCCCGCATGCAGTGATGCTTTGAGCGCTGATGGCATTGCAGTTCATGGATCCATTGCCTATGGGTCCATCAGCCCCAGCTCCATTGAAACCCCTCTTTTTGCCATTGAAGCCCAGCTTGCTTCGGCTTCTCGCATCCTGGGGGCTTTAGAGGCTTTACACCACGTTTCCCCCCTTAACTTCAAGCCCTATTTCTCCTCCTTGTGTTGCTGTTGATGAAACAGATGGCGTTTCCCCCCCCCCCATCCATCTCTCCATCCATTTCCATGCGCTACCTCCTAAAAACACCATTCCTGTGCCAACCGTGCTGTAAACTCCCCCCCCCTTTTTGCATCCCTTGCTGCCAATCACAAGCAAGAGCCGCTCTGGTTCAGCTTTCCGCGATGTTTCACTCATCCACAGGGGACGGAGTATGGAATAAAGCGGTTTTCCAGGAGAAATCAGCGCTATTCCCAACGCCGTCGCTTCTGGAATGGGGGGGGCACAGTCATCAATCACTGCTTAATTACTTACGGATGTCTATAGGCGCTTCCTATGGACTCAGCGTATGACTCCGCTGAAGGCAAGATCCGCATCTCTTCCAATTCAACCCGTTGGTAAAGCCTTTGTAGGTTGGCAATTGCCAACGTAGAACCGATGGGTCGGGGAAAGAGGGAGGGAATAAAGGGCCCTTTTCGATGTGCGCTGCGCGAACAGAGCCCGCCCCGACCCTCTCCCCTTCGCCCATGGTTTGCAGATGGAACAGCGTCAACGGGGGGGTTATCGCCCAAGAGCCGCGTGTGCGGCCTCCCATTGACCGCATCCGAACCCGATCCCTACTCAAATGCATCTTGCAAACGAAACCACCCCGAACCTCCGAGCCCCAAAGGGCTGAATGCCCCGGAACGATGCAGTGATGCTCTGAGCCCCATAGGGTTCAGTGCTCTCTGTTGCTCCGTTCCCTTCCTAAGCCCGCTTGATGGCCCGCTCCATCTGCATGGCAAGGATGCGAGGCAATAGGAGCAAGTCCATCCAGCAAGAGATTCCCATGCTCCGGAGTTCCTTTCCCTCTGCTCTGATCCCAATTGGATCCGTGATGTTGATGTCCATCAGACGCGTGGTTTCTGGTGTGGTTTCATCCCAAAGGACCCTTTCTCCTGCAGTTAAAGGGATGCAAACCCAATTCCTCAGGCTTTCCCTATCCCTCTCTTTAAAGAGGACCAGAAGCAGCTCTTGGCTTGACAAAGGCATCGCTGCTGTGCCTCTCAAAGTCATGACCACAGCAATAGAAACTGCTGCTTGAAACCGAGATGCTTCCTGCCCCAAAACAGCACGTTCTTGCCCCAAAATGGTGAATCCTTACCCAAACAAGGGTCCAGGTAGCGAGTCCTTACCGACGATACGGGGTCCCCACCTTGCCTACCTGCATCCCCATCCTCAAGGGGTACCCTGTGGCTTCTGTTGCTTAGCAACCCCCATCTTGAAGGTCTGTTATTGAGATGCCAAGAGCAGCCCCATCTCCACAGCCCTTCTGGCTTGGGGGAGCAAAGGGGCTTGAAGCATCCGAGTGGTGGGACGTGGTGGCGTTGGGGACAGGAGCTGATGCTTCCCAGGACAGCACTGTCACCGTAAGGAGAGGGCATGGATTTATCCCGGTGGGAAGCAGTTCAGGCGGGAGGATGAGATGCTGAAGGACGGAACTGATTGCTTGGAGATCAAAGGCAAAGGAGCTCGCAGGGGAAAGCATCCGATGCATCCCAAGAGCAGCTTTGTGTGCCAAGGACACACATGAAAGCGGCCTCCTCCTCCCTCTATCCCAGGGGATGCGATGCGGAAGGTGGGGAAAGGCTCTGCGACGGAGCATCGCTTCATGCATAGAGCATCTCAAAGGGGTGAAGCGGCCACCGGGGCACTGGGATGAAGGCTCTGCGCATCGCAAAGCTTCCAAAGGGATTCATTGGAAGCAACCGCTTGACAACGGCAAAGAAGAGGGGAATCAGAGCCCAGATGCTCCCAGATGCAGCGAGCAGGAATCCATCCCGAATCCAACCCCAAACCACCCCAAGCCTGGGGCACCCTCCGGAACTCAGCCATGCGCCCATAGAGGAGGGGAGGAAGAAGCTTTCGCCTCGACCGCCCCAACCGGGTGATGTGGGATGAGTTTTACACCTGGGATTCAATCACGGCTCTGCCTAAAGCATGGAAATAGGCTCAAAACGCAAAGGGCTGTGGCTCCCTTGAGGAAGAAGAGAAGCGATGCGTGCACCTCCGCTTCAGGGCATGGCATCCACGGCATAGCTTAGATCCAAGGGAGCTAAACCCCCTCTAAGATGCATCAAAGGATGCTTGCTGCGCCTCCCTCATTCTGTTGTGTCTTCTCCTTCATCGAAGGGCCTCGAGCCCCTCGAGGGACCATGGGATGAGGCAATGAGTGCCGAGAAGCCTGAAACCGCCACCGAAATAAGGACCAATTCGGTTTCCAGCTGCATCTTCTGTATTCCTGGCTGGTTTCAAGCTGAAAGGGAGCATCGCCGAGGACCACCGCGGGATGCTGCAGCAGCACTGTATTTGCATCTATGCAGTTATATAACTTTATATAGCTATATATAGTGGTATAACTTTATATATACACAAATATGTATTTATATAGCAATATATCTTCTATAACTTCATATAGACAGAGCTCTGTTCGTACGAAACCCTTGCACTTGTAAGAGCCCCTGCATAGACTTCATTTGTTGGGAGCGTTTCGAGTGGGGCAGTGGGCAGTGCTTTGTTAACCCTTGGATTCAATGGTCTTAAAGGTCTTTTCCAACCTAAATGATTGAAGATGCCGTGATCAGAGCACGGTATAAATACATATGGAACATGCTGGAAGTGCCCAGGGAATGGTTTCCAATGAGGTTTAAAGCAAATGCATTTGCATAGGAGCAGAAGAAATGGTCCTAAGCCAAACTTTCTCCCCCCATCAATCAGAGCTCCCATCCCATAAAACCCCTGCAGGGGAATGGTACCCTCCTGGCTTTCCAGGCTGGAAATGAAGCCCACTTAAAGCAGAGCCAAAAGTGGGCTGATCCCAGCAGGAGTGAGAAACGGAGGTTTTCCCACTTCCATTCGCATCCCACATTCCCTTTGGGAGAGCAGAAGCAGTGATTGCTTTTTGACAGGCGCAGTGATTTCATGGGGATGCTGTTGGTCCTGAGCTGTTCCTTATGGCTCCCTTATCAATGCCTTGGAGCAGGGCAGGAGCTGAGTCAAGGAAACCCTCTGCCAAAGGGTTTCAAGATCCCTTTGGGTTTAATGAGCGTGGCTTTAACCCTACGATGCTGTCGTAGGTCAGCGCTTTGAATGGGCAAGAGAGGAAAGGTGGGCAAGGGCTCGAGTAGGATGCAAAGGCATCAGCGCTCTTCAGCACACGTCCCCAAAGCACTTGGCAGAGGAACCGGTGAGCCATGGGTCGTGCTTTGCTGATCCTCCTGATGCCTCCAGCAAGAAGCAAACCCATGGAGTGGTTAACAGTGAAAAGCCCATTACCTGCTCTATCCATAGCAGCCGTAATCAGCAGCTTCAGATCCATAGCAACCAAATGCCCAAACCCTCTCCGTGTCATGCACGTGGGTGCTGTCATTACCAAACAGCCCCCCCCTCCTCCAGCCTCAAGCAAGCAGTGTGATTCAGGTGCAAACGGATGCGCTCATCAAGGTGACCCCATACATAGACCCTAAACTGGGGTGAAAGCATCCTGAAAGCCTGGTACCCGCTCATCCATGCCTCCAATCTCAGCCGGTTCACTCCAGCCTCTCATGGTACCCGCTCATCCATGCCTCCAATCTCAGCCGGTTCACTCCAGCCTCTCATGGTACCCGCTCATCCATACCTCCAATCTCAGCCGGTTCACTCCAGCCTCTCATGGTACCCGCTCATCCATGCCTCCAATCTCAGCCGGTTCACTCCAGCCTCTCATGGTACCCGCTCATCCACGCCTCCAATCTCAGCCGGTTCACTCCAGCCTCTCATGGTACCCGCTCATCCATGCCTCCAATCTCAGCCGGCTCACTCCAGCCTCAAACCCCTCTCATGGTTCACCATGGTTCGCTTTGTCCCATCCACGGTGCAGCTCCAGAAGCCATTGCAGAGGCATCAAAACCAACCCAACCCCAAACCCTCTTGAATTCTACTCATAAGAAGTTCTGGGGTTTTAAAGACCTTCATTTTGGGGTTCTTTTTGGGTTTTTTTAAGGTCAAAACTAAGTTGAGGAGGCTTCTGGTGAGGCTTGGAATGAGATAATCTGAAGGTCTTTTCCAACCCAAACCATTCTATGGCGTCTCTGGTTCAATTGTACCAGCTCTGAAGTCCCCGTGGAACAAGACACAGTGGCACCCCCACCCCATAGAAAAGAAGAGCTTTGGGTAGCTCGAATTCTTGGGGTTTTAAAGCACTCAATGAAGGTAAAGGACAGCATTCAGTTCAAGTTCAACCACTATCAACCACGCTGAATACAACAGCTAAAGCTGCCCCAAATGCAACCCCTCCTGTTTATACTGCGTAGAGCAAGGCTAGAAGACCATAGGCCATAGTAGAAGACTATACAGGCCAAGGCTAGAAGACCATAGACCATACTGAAAGACTACACAGACCAAGGCTAGAAGACCATAGACCATACTAGATCACACTAGAAGACTACACAGACCAAGGCTAGATGACCATAGACCATAGTAGAAGAATACATAGACCAGGGCTAGAAGACCATAGACCATCCTGGTCCATAGTAGAAGACTGCATAGACCAAGGCTAGAAGACCACAGACCATACTAGACCATAGTAGAAGACTACATAGACCAAGGCTAGAAGACCACAGACCATACTAGACCATAGTAGAAGACTACATGGGCCAAGACTAGAAGACCATAGACCATACTAGACCGTAGTAGAAGACTACATAGGCCAAGGCTAGAAGACCATAGACCATAGTAGAAGACTGCATAGACCAAGGCTAGAAGACCATAGACCATACTACAGGACTACATAGACAAAGGCTAGAAGACCATAGACCATACTAGACCATAGTAGAAGACTACATAGACCAGGGCTAGAAGACCATAGACCATACTGGTCCATAGTAGAAGACTACATAGACCAAGACTAGAAGACCATAGACCATACTAGACCGTAGTAGAAGACTACATAGACCAGGGCTAGAAGACCATAGACCATACTAGACCATGCTAGACCATACTACAGGACTACATAGACCCAGCATAATCCTCATGGCCAAGGGACAGCTATGCCACCTCCTCTATGATACAGCCACACCATAGCAGGCATAAGGGTGAGCAGGTTTAGACGAGAGGGGTACGTAGCGACGTCTATCAGCTGATGGAGAAGTCACCATCCACCCTGAAATGCAAATGGGGAACAGGGGCCGCTGTTTCTCTTGGCCCCCATCGACAAGAGAGCGTGTGGTCACCAAAGGGCACAACCAAAGAGGCAACGTCCGCTAAGCTTCGTTAGCATTCCGGGTGCACGCTGCCTGTTTATAGCACACTCTAATTGCTTCATTTACCCAGGGAATGAGTGTGTAATTAATAGGGATGGAATAGGCTCGAGAGGAGAGCAACAACGAGATGGCAAGAGGAAGGACAAGCAGCAGGCACCGACCCCAACCTCTTTCCACCCTCATACAGAGAACCCAGCGCATGAACGCGTCGCTAATGGCTAAAGGGGACGCATGGAATGGGATGGGTTGGAAAGGACCCGGAGAGCATCCGGTCCCAACCCGATGCCGTGGGCAGGGACACCTCACACTAGAGGCTGTGTCCAACCTGGCCATTGGTGGGGCGTTCACAGCATCCTTGGGCAACCCATTCCAGTGCCTAACCACCCTCCCAGGGAAGCGCTTCCCTATCTCCAACCTGTTTCAATTTGAACCCATCCCCATTTGTCCTATTGCTCCGATCCCTGATGAAGATCCCATCTCCAGCATCCTTATAACCCCCTTTGGACACCGGAAGCTATCCCGCCTGGAATTCTGCTGTCCATACTCCTCCTAGGTTGATGCCAAACCCAATCTCCTGCCCTTGTTGCTGGGATGCTGAAGGTTCCCCTCACCAAGCCCATAGTGCAAAGCTGTGGCAAGCTTAATCTCAGTTTGGGCTTCTTGGTCTTGCACTGGGGCACATTGCTTCCTTGTGTGTTTAATGGGGAGGGGAAGGTGCTGCTCTGCCCCCATTTGCTCTTATAACCAAGAATGGTTAGAAAAGGAGAAAGTGGCCTAAAAGTAGGGTGGAGGGGGGGGGGAAAGCCCCATCAGGAGGCGAAAACGCCTATGGAATAATGCAACCCCCTTTATTCCCGGCCCTTTCTGCCTATGGAACGCCGCATCAATCACCTCACCCACGAGCGCTTCTGCTGTTGCAGATGTGTGGCTGCCTTGAAGACGTGCAGGCGGAGGGGAAAGTAGGTCAGCGTGACTCGGATCCATCCCCAGCTGCATCCCTCGGGATCGCCTTAGCATCCCTGCCTTAGCATCCCTGCCTTAGCATCCGAAACACTGGGGTGCTGATGGTGATAGATCGAGTCGGATCCTGATGCTGCTCGGACAAAGCCGGGTTCCCAGTGGATCCAAACTCCGCTTTAGTGCTCCAAGCAATAGGAATAACGGGATAAAGCCCCTGTTAACATCAGCCTGGGGGGACGCTGCCTTTGGTCTTGATGCTTCCTATTGCCGGTGCCGAAGTCCTTGACCCACAGAGTCTGATTTACTCCTATGGCAGCCACAGCATGAACAGAGGGCTTAAAGGCAGCAATAAGCAAGCAAACAACACCCAGGAGCTTTGAAGTTTAGGGCAGCTCTTTCCTTAAGTATAGGGATGTATTGGGATCATGGGATGAGGAATCTTCCTTACATCCTCTATAGGAAACTACCGAGTGCATTCACGCTCCTTATTGTGGCTCTTCCAGCAGCAATTGGAACCCCGGTTCAGGCTGCGTCCAGGTCACAGATGATGCCTTGATGCAGATTCCCTACTTCCCAGGGCGCTGCTGCTGCTTTCTCCCTCTTTTCCCTATGGTGACTGCATCCAAGGGCTTTCTCCCTTTCCTCCTTTAGCCCTCCTTTTGGCCTGCGGCAAAAAAACCCCATTCCCTGCATTTTGAGGCAGAAAAAGCTGAAAGAGCACCTGAAAAGGAGGTGCTGGAGAGAGCTGATTCGCAACGGTGTTCATCAGAGCGGAAGATGCAGCCAGCTGGAAAACAGAAGGAAAACCGCTTGGCAAAGCAGGGTCAGGAAGTGCGCACGTTATCCTCGACTTCTCTCCCATGGAACCAAGGGAGAAAGGCTCTGATGGTGCCCAGGAAACAGAAGGAATGGAGAGGGATAAAGAGCCCCGGAGTGTGTGGAAATAGCCAAGGAATGACCTCGAAGGACCTGAGGATCACTCAGTTCCAACCTGATGCCATGGGCAGGGCCACCTCACAATGGACCGTGTCACTCTGTCCGACCATGGGGCATCCAAACCTTCTCCGTTCCACCCATCCCAGTGTCCCACCACCCTCATGTCCAACCATGGGGCATCCAAACCTTCTCCGTTCCACCCATCCCAGTGTCCCACCACCCTCACTTCCTCATCTCCAACCTCAACTTCCCCTGTTCCACTTGGAACCCATCACCCTTTGTCCTATGGCTTCAATCCCTGATGCTGATCCCATCTCCAGCAGCCTTGGAACCCATCACCCTTTGTCCTATGGCTCCAGTCCCTGATGCTGATCCCATCTCCAGCATCCCTGTAACCCCTTTCACACACTGGAAGCCGCTCTGATGTCCCCACGCAGCTTCTCTCCTCCAGCCCCAATATTCCCAGCCTGGCTCCCTATGGATGCTGCTCCATCCCCTGCTCATCCCTGTGGCCTCCTGGCCTTGCTCCAGCATCTCCATATCCTTCTGCCGAGGACCACAGCTGCTGCCACCCTGAAACCAACCCCCAGAGGCACCAACACCGCTTGGTTTTCACCGTCTCCTTCCTTCTGCTCACCCCATCGCCATGTGCGCCGCAGCTGAGCCCATTGCCGTGCCACGACCCGTTCCAGACCGCAATTCCCTCCTCCCAGAAGAGGGAAAAATCCTTTCCTTGCCAAGGAAAACCATCCCTAAAGCTCAGTGCAGTCTGGCAGGGAGCAGATGAATCATGAGCGATAACAGCAGGAGCCAGCTTGTGTTGCAGGAGAGGTACCCCCAGGGCCATGGCCACTGCGCATCTCGCGTCGCTTTAGCGCCGGGGCCAGCTCTGGACGGAAAAGGAGGTTTTTCACCTCAAATCGCTCTTCAAAACCTGAAGGAGCCGATGGGAAAGCACCGCGGCAATGTTTGAGTGCAAACCCCGTCGCTCCAGAAGATGCTCTATTATAAAAGCACCATCTGTTTCTTTACATTTTCCTCCCATCTGGGTGTTTTCTGGAGAGATTTTATAGCTTTTTTTGGGCACTTTTAGATACCTAATTCCAAAAAAGAAGGAAAACCAAGGGCAGGGAATCCATTGGGAATAACTGGGAAGGGATAAAAGGCCTTGAAGGGTATCCTGGAGACGTTACAGTTCAGGCTCTACACCCCAGGATTTGCTTGGTGAATGGCAGTTGAGCCTCCAATGCAACGCAATCCCTTCCTGCTGCGTAATAAACTGCCTCCCTCCAGGTGGGAGAGGGCACAAGAGGCGCTTTGGGATCCAAAGGAGCATTGGAAGCTCAAACCCAGCTGGGAGAGGGCAAAGAGAGGGGTCCCCATCGCGAGATGCGATGTTCTCCCCATTGGATTCAATGGCAGCCGGGGCTCAAGGACAGCAGGGCTCCTTGGTGCTGATGGACTCACGCCACCGTTACCCTCACGGTTTTCCCTGTGTTTTCCTCTCTCCCTGGAATTGCGGGACAAGAACCCCTCAAATCACTGCCTCCCATTGGAATCCTGAGTGCCCCTCGGGCAAGAAGCACAACGGCCGCACGAGACCCAGAGGAAACCATCCCATTGCTCTTCCCTACGTGCCGAATCAGAACCTCACATCCCTGCTTTAACGTTGACCCCCCCAAAGCTCACACAAGCATTTCCTTAGGGGAAAAGGGCCTTTAGGGCGGTAGCACTAAAGCTGATGCTATAACAAACCCGTCCCCTCCATCCTCATGCTCACAGGCCCTTATTGATGGGCTCATGTGGTGTATAAAGCCTGTTCCAACAGTGGGACCATAGCAGGCCTCTCCTTGTCCAGCTATAAACGCGCTCAAGCTCTCCCAGCATCTCCAAGCTCACTGCCCCATCCAAAGCGAACAACCCCCTGTTGCTCCAAGCCTTCGGTTCCTGGTCTCCACACCGGTCCATTGATCAATTGCCACCCGGAGGGAAGCTGTGAATGGAATCAGAACCAGCTGCAAACGCAGGGCAATGGTTGAAAATGAGGGTCAGGAGCTGATCGTAGGGGTCCAGAGATGAAAACAGCAGCAGAGCTCTGAGCTTGAAGAGCGCAACCAAGACACATCCAAAGGATGCTCGCGGTTATCCCGCTCCGCACTCGTTTCAGTCGGTGAGGACCAAACACCCGGAAGTGATGCACCCTGCAGGAATACAGATGTTGGGCAGCGAACATCTGTAGCTGCTGCTCAGCAGAAGATGCTTCTGCAATGAGTTAAGCAAGAACATGCCATTCCTTTACTCCCCCATAACATCTGGGCCTGGGAAGATGAGCGCTTTTAGGGCTCAAAAAGAGGCAGGATCGCCCCCTTTTCCTTGGGATAAGCCCGCTGAGCTCTTTTTAAGTGGGCACAGTGCTTTATCGGAGCCCATGGGTTATACTTGAGGTGCTTTCCTACAACACACCGCAACGCAAGCAAAGCCGACATCAAGGTAGATCATCCCACTTCTGGCGCATGGAGGAGATGGAAGAGGCAGAATATAGCCCTAAGCTTCCACCAAGCAGGATGAATGTCACCAGCACCATGTATCACACGGACAACCTGGAGGTGAGCTGATTGCAGAGCATCCTATCTTAAAGAGGAGAAAATACCTGGTATTAAAGGACCTTTAAGAGTGGAGGAAGGAGGTGCACTGCAAATCAACGGCTGGGAGCCGCAATCAGTGCTTCAGCTCAGTACCAAAGGATGCTCTTAAGGATAAGTAGGATTGAGTGTGGATATGTGGTACCCGTCTAGTTCAGATGAAGGAGGGTAGAATGAGGCACCGTTCAAATGCAAGGAAATGCCATGTCCAACGAAGCAAGAGGTGGGAACTGGAGCATTTTGCTTGTGAGGTTCGTGCTAAGTGAGTTGGGAGGGCAAACGCATTGGTTTGGGCAGTTGTTCACAGAGCAGATACATCCTTTGGGTTGAATTACCCTTGGGAAGAGGGAAATCAGCCCGTAATAAGGAAGCCCATACGGTATTCCCTGGTCCTGTAAATACCCTTCATTAAACCCCACTGAAGTTAGGGTGAGGGTTTACAGATGCTTCGGTCCTAGCACACAGGCAAAGCCATGTGCAACCCCCTCCGTAACCAATAGCTATGGCTTGAAGTGTATTCCTAAGACACTTCTCTTTATCATACCACGGTGCCTGCTGCCTTTAACAGTCTCTACATTGAGCTACTTGAGCCATAAGCCCCCATAAGCTTCCATGGGAAGAGCTTCTGCATGAGACATAAATACCCATATCCACGTTTTACCCTCGGTTTGGAAACCTGTTTCCATTTCCTAAGCCGTGACAACCATACAACAACCGATCGAAGGGGATGGAAACACGGATTTAGCTCTGGATCTGCTGTTCGCCAACGTTCAGCCCTCAATTCCGGGGAATCCACCCCAAGAATGCCATTGATTGGGGATGGAATGTGGGTTTACTTCCCAAGCTCTAAAATTGCCTATTATTTGCCAGGGGGCAAATAGCCCAACAGCTTTTATGCCATAAACAGGTTAAACCTGACCCTTCAGCTCCTTGGTGGCCCAGGGACCCAAACTGCTTCATGATGCTATGAGACCAAATGGGAAACAGAAGGCTCTGAAGTCAAACACATTGCTGAAAGCCAGCAAAGGGCTCAAATCCAATGGGATACCAACAGCCCAATGGGCCTCCATCCGTTGTTCAAGCCATTTATACGTGGAAAGCCGCTTTATAATAGGTCATATAATAGGTTCCTTCACAGGTTCTAATTCCAAGCAGGTTTCCCAGCTGCTTTTCCATTGGGATACTCCTGGCGGCAGTGTCTTCTACAGGGACCGAAGCCATGGAGCAGCCCTGTGGATGCCGCATCTCCAGTAGATCGTTGGCTGGTTTTTACCTGTTTAAAGAGTGCTTTAAGAAGAGCCCACGTTTATTAAAGGCCTTTTCACATAGGGAAAAGTCAGGAATATCCCCCTAAATTCCTCCTCCTCTTCGCTCATACCCCTTTGCTTTGATTTTGGGTGGGAGGCCAAGGAGGAAAGCAAAGGACCATGAGATCCTTCGGCCTTGAGCGCTATTGACCATCAGCCCAACGTGGCCAAACGTATGCCTTTATTAAGCCCCGTTGGGAAGTTAAGGTGAATTGGAGCTGTTGGAAGGACGTGCCAACCCTTGAGCCTCGATGCAGAAGCAAGTTTTGGGTCTTTGGGTTTGTTGGGGATTCGTTTTCAAAGCAGGTTCGGTCTTAGACACAGATTGGATGCTTCCTGCAGCAAGGGGTTCAATCCCATTGGATGCGAAGGTAACCAGGATAATGGAGCTGGTTCTATCCAGAACACACAATGTGGAAACCCCTTCCTATCAGCACTTTCAATCCTGCTCCTCAACCCAACTTCACTTAAACCCTAGGCCGAGCACGCTAGCTCATGACCGGTAAGAAAGCAAGATAGGAGCGCAAGGGCTTGGTTGGTGTAACTATGCAATGAACCTGAGTAAAAGGGAGTTGTTGTGTTATCCCTATGAAGCTGCCTCTGAAATGTCCCTTTTTCATAAGAAATAAGGGCTTTTTGGGGTTATTTTCAGCTTGGGCTGAACTTCCATTGCTCTTCAGTGAATGAGAGGCAAACAAAAGGGGCTTTGCCCCATGGCAGGATGCGCTGAGCGGTCCTCTCGTGTGCACGGGAGCCAAATGAACAGAAACCCACTCTTTTCGAGCCCTCCTTGCTGCAGTTCAGCTCCGAACGGGGCATTTCCCCAGAGCAAAGGATGCTTCATCCTATCCAAGCCAAACCCAAACCCTACCGAAACGGCGCCATCCACGGAGACGGAAAGATGCTCTGCGGAAGGATGTGGGTGTAGTGGGAATGAGCTTTGGGATGCTCAGCGCTGCTCGTGCAGGAAGCCTCGTTTTGACCGAAACAGCACAAAACGACCACACTTTCCTGGTTATTGACAGGGGTTTTACATAGGTTTTGCTATGCCGTCAAGCGGGATGAAGATGCAGGCTGTCAGCGCGAGCATCTTCCCAACCAGACTAGGCTATATAAGACATAGAGGGAAAATAAGAGATGCTGCTCACACACCCTCGTGCCTGTGTCTCCAACAGCTCAGGAGCCAACGCTGCACGCTTGGAGCTTGCTGTGCCTGCCCTAGTTTCCATTCCCTTTACATCCCAGGGCTGTGAGCAGCACAAAGCCTTTTCCTGTTCCGCCTAAGCCGGCAAGCAGAGCCCCTTCCTCCGTCCTCGCCAGGCAGAGCATCCCTATCTCTTGGCAAGAGCATCATTAAAGCCTGTTCTGCCTAAGCCAGCAAGCAGAGCCCCTTCCTCCATCCTCACCAGGCAGAGCATCCCTATCTCTTAGCAAGAGCATCATTAAAGCCTGCATCAGCAGGGAAAACAAAGCGCGAGGGGTTATTCCCCATGCTTCCCTAGCAAAAGCTTCCTTCCTCCTCCTTGCTGTAGTCATCTTGGATGATGGAAAAGCCCTTCCGAGGAGCCAGCTTTTCATAAGGAGATGACAGCATAAGCGTTCAGGAAAGGGCTGTAAGTGCTGTCAGCATCACGTATGTCAAGAAACAGAGCCTGGGCTGGGATCTGGATTGCTCCTCTAAGGCGCTTGATTCGGTGCTGCTTTAAAGGCTCTCTTTTGATGCCGATCGGGAAGCAACGGTTTGGTGGTTGATGGATCTTCCCTCCTCTTATTAAGGAGTGCAGCAGCAGGGTGTTAAAAATAGACTAACCTTCAGCATCGGAGCGAATGCCTCCTGCATACAAATAGAGGGAGAAGAGACAGATTCCGAGATGCTTTGTGTAGACTTTACTGCTCAGGGTCTCTTCCTCCCGTTATGGCCTTTGCAAACGCCCTCAATTGCTTTGTAGCCCCAAAACCTCCTTGGAAATGCAAAGCAAACCCCGCACGCGCCTCGCTATTGGCCTGAATCAGCCCGATTCCACGCTCGCTGTAACGAACCTGGAAGGAAGAGGCTGCTGGTTGCGTGGCATCGCTCGGAGAACCTGCCAAGTCAGCAAAAGGGGTCGTTGCTTCCCGTGCAACAGGGGGGAAAAAGCAGGATTCGAGCCATGGATAACTGCGGTGCCACAGATTCCTCCTGTTATTTATGGATATCATGATTTTAATTAGTATTAAAATGATTCAGTGCATCTTTTAAGCATAAAACTGCTTTAAACCAAGTTTTGCTCGGAATCCGAGGCTCGGTCGGGATGCTCATTGGGGCTTCGCGTGCGCATGCACCCATTCCAAGCTCTCCACCATTCCAGCCCCTCAAGAGCTCTATAGACACCAACTCGCTTTGCCAAACCCAGGAGGAAAAGGAAAACCTGGGAAAAGAAGGGGGGAAAAGCGGTCTCTTCCCACCCTGACCTTCCCATGGGATGCTTCCTTCCCCTCATTTAATGGGGGCCGACCACGCGTTGCCTCCGCGTGCGCGCCGTGAGTTGGCTCCCAATGGAGAGCCCTGGCATCTGCAGCTCTGCAGGTTTTATATCTATATAAAACCTGTAATATAAATGTATATATAAATAGTATAAATTAATATATATTATAGATATTTATATATATAATAGAAACAAATATAATAATATATAAATAATAAAGAATAAATAATAATAAATAAATAAAAATAAAAATAAATAATAGATAAATAATAATAAATAATATAAATAAATATAATAATAGATAGAATATAAATATATATAAAACCTCTAATATGCATATTATGTATGTAATTATATATATAATTATTATCTATCATTATAATGATTTTATATGTAATATGCATAATACAGATAATTATTGTATATTATAATTGTAATTATATAAAAATGTATTATATGTATAATATAATAATATATAATATAACTAATATATATATTTTAATATATATATATCTATATTTTCTCTAAACTGCTTGAATAAAAGCCCATTTCTTCCCCATTTTCAGGTCCAAAGGTGACCATCCCCTACCCAGCTCGAAGCATCCTCTCTTTCGCTCACAAGGAACCCATCAGGTTCTCAGCGCTGCTCTTCCACCCCTTCCATTCTGGAGGAAGCCCTTCCCTTGCTCCCATCCATATCGGAATACCGGGGAGCCGTGCTCATGCCACGGACCCTTTGCCTGTCCAGATCCCCTTCTCCTTGGCTTATTCTGGAGACAATGCCTTTGATTTTGCCCCCACCAGGATGGGCAGGACGTTATCCCTTCACCCTCCCTGCTTTGCATGAGCTGCTATTCCCAACCATTAGACTAATTACTTAAGCTGCTGCTATTAGCCTAAACACACCAGATGATCCTCACTATGATGCTAAAAGAGCAAGGGAAACATCTCCAGGGCATCCGACGGGCTTATGAAAGGGAAGCTTTACGACTCTCTTTTCCATTGCTCCATCAACTGAAGCTCATAATGAAGTGAAAAGGGGGAAAGCCTTCATTCCCGCCCCCCCATTAAAGTGGTCCATTAATCAAGCTCCTTTCAAAGTCAATCTACAACAAGAAGCAAACCCATGACCCATCAGTAGGCATTGAGTTAACTCCATGTACCCAGCGCTCACGAAGGCTGCTCGAGGCCAAGGTAAGCGTGGCCCTTGTTGATGCAAGGACCCTGCTGATGAAGAGCGGCCCCAAACCCAAGAGGACCAAGAGGCCGCTTTGGGTTCGTTATGGCCTTCCGCATCCTTCCGGCAGCATGGCAATGAGCGGAACCGGTGTGGAATCCTCACAGCCGGAGCGGGGCAGGAACGCGAGGAAGAGGCACAATTCCTCCTCAGGGCTTCCCTCAGGCTTCCCACTCGCAGCTGAGACAACCACGAGCAGCGTTCTATGTGCAAGTCAGGGCTCGCCGGCTTCCCGGCTGAATCAGCTGCCACAGCGAGCTAATTTTATCAGGAACATGAGAATTTCCATTCCCGTTTCGTTCCCGTTTCGTTCCCGTTTCGTTCCCATCTCCAATTCCCGTTTCGTTCCCGTTTTCAGTCCCGTTTCCAATCCCCATTTCCTTCCCATTTTCATCCCCATTTCCAATCCCCATTTCATCCCCATTTTCATCCCCATTTCCAATCCCCATTTCATCCCCATTTCCAATCCCCATTTCCAATCCCCATTTCATTCCCATTTTCATCCCCATTTCATCCCCATTTCCAATCCCCATTTCATCCCCATTTCCAATCCCCATTTCCAATCCCCATTTCATTCCCATTTTCATCCCCATTTCCAATCCCCATTTCATCCCCATTTCCAATCCCCATTTCCAATCCCCATTTCATCCCCATTTCATCCCCATTTCCAATCCCCATTTCATTCCCATTTTCATCCCCATTTCCAATCCCCATTTCCAATCCCCATTTCATCCCCATTTCCAATCCCCATTTCATTCCCATTTTCATCCCCAACCCTTCCCGGTTATCCCTCCATCCACGTTCTCTTCCAGCTCCAATCACTGCTAACACAGTTTCCTGTTAACCTTCCCGGTTATCCCTACATCCATATTCTCTTCCAGCTCCAATCACTGCTAACACAGTTTTCCATTAACCTTCCCAGTTATCCCTCCATCCCTATTCTCTTCCAGCTCCAATCACTGCTAACACAGGCCCTAAAAGCCTTCCTCTCCGGAGCTCTTCAATCTCACAGTGAGTCTTTTTGCTTCGGGATCTGATTCCTTTCCCCCCATCTCCTGATGATGGGAGACCCTCGGCTCTGGAATACTGCAGCCGATCTGCCCATCCTCCACTCCTAAAGCGCCTTCTGCCCTATTGGAAACCAAGAACCGGGACCGTTGTTAACTGATTAATTACTAGCTCATTAATTACCTTCTGTTAACTAACACGCTTCCGTTTCTGCCGTCATTCTGGTGTATTACCCTTAATGGGAACTGTAGCATTTTGCCTTGATGCATGAGCCCCTAAATCCATCAGCTTCAAGCGGTGACTCACATCAATAGGGGACTAGGGTGCTTCTGCCTGGACTGATGGTGGTCGCAATGGGATGCGCCGCAGAGGGAAGCATCCCGGTGGTGGTGGTACCCGGACAGCGGAGCGTGATGCTCCGCGACTCGGCCTTCAGCATCGCATTGCGCTCTATGGGGAGAAGCATCAGATGAGTTTCTGCTGTCATTGCAGCAGAACAGAACCCCCCAGCATTGTGTTTGCTGCTTCCCCTTTGAGCTGAAGATCTCAGTGCCATCCACGAGGCACTAACAGCTACCGGGTCCTCTGAGGCCACCACAGCACGGAGCAATGCAAGGCATCTTCAGGGGGTGCTGAGTTCAACCTCCAAAGGCCTGCATGGGGGCTGCAGGTTGGAGTAGTGATGTTAGGGATGTAAATGCTGGTACTCAATGTACTACTGCTTCCCTTTAGTGCAACCCGGGGAGAAGAAACCTGCCCGTAGCAATACAGCTCAGGTATTCCAAGTGTCCTCATAGCGTGGATGAGCAGGAAGGAGCAACAGTCAGCAAAGCACCACCAAGAGCCCAATCCAGAAGTGATTCAGCGCTGTTAAAGGTAACCTTGTGTGACATTAGGCATGGCTCTATCACTAGTGAGGAATTCAGGTGAGCAGCCCATCAAGAGCATGCAAGGCAATGGGAAACTCAACGGAAGAGGTGCCAAACCCCCCAGGCTCGACCCACAGCTTCCTATTGCCTTCCAACAGCAAAGGGGCAGAGACCTTGGTACCATTGCATGGAGAAGGGTTATCCATCACACGCAACCTCCGCTGCCGTAAGCAATAGCGCAAGAGTCATCGTGATGCTGCCCAGTTGGGCACTGGGAGAATGGAATAGGAAAAGGCTCAGTCAACCCTATGATGTGATTCCCTGACTTTGGAAAAGGGCTGATAGCAACATTCCAGCTGTGGAATCCCCGTTGGTGGCATTGCAGGTGTCTGCTTTCATGCTGAAACCCCGGACCACAGCAAGATGAAGGGAAAGATAGAGGGTATTTACCCTTATATAAGGGGGTATTTAGGGTATTACTATTATTATATTATTATTATATATTATTGTATTATTATTATTATTATAGGGTATTACTATTATTATATTCTTATTATTTACCCTCATATAAGGGGGTATTTATAGAGGGTATTTACCCTTAGGTCCCATGAAGAGTGGAAATGCATCTTCGCAATGGGGAGCCAGACCAAGGCCAGGCCCCAGTGGAGTATTTCATTAGGAGATGGACCAATTCTTCCCAATTTTTCCATACTTCCAACATTTGTCCCTATTTGCAAATCTGTCCTTTATTTGCAGTCCTCCTTGGGCTTCTTTGCTTCTTTAAACACGTTTGGGTCACGGAGCGATGCTCGAAGGACAAGCACTTGGTAGCGCTTGCACACCATGCTCACCCAATCCAACTGAGAGATGTGATGGATGCCATTGGGTTCAATAGCGCTAACAAAGCAAGTCAGACCCCTCCTGTCTATGCCATTATCCCGGTGCTGGTTCCGTGCTGGAAGCCTTTGTCACCAAGGGACAGAGGCGAACAAACCGAACCTGACAAATGAGCTTAGACACAGAGGCACCATGGGCTGAACGCTCAGCCCATTGCCCTAAGGGGCACTCGGATGAGTCTGAGAGACCTAATGTGATCGATGGGACGCAGGTCAAATGCATCCAGGCCATAGACAAAAGAGCATCCGAATGTTGGATGGAGGATGGAAGCATTGGGTCCTCTCAGGAGACCCCACAGCTTTACCCAGCTCCCCGGCAACCCAATCCAAGTGTCACTTAACCCACATTAGGCTGTTTTCAACGCCTTGGGTCCATCCTAGGCCCTCTTTACATTGCTCCCAGCAACAGCTTCTGTAGAAGAGGATCCCAAGTGCATTTCCCAATTTGGCCTTCGCATGCCATTGCTTTCCCTTCTGATGAGCTGCAGGTCCCTATGAAGGCCACAGCAGAGAGGAAATCCAACTCCAAGCTATGGATCAATCCCCCATCGGCATCCGAGCATCCCTAGGAAGAAGCGGAGGCGGTGCAATGAAAGAGCGGTGGCAAAGCGAGATCAATGGGCTTCGTGTACCTGCCTTTGCTCCTTCCCGAGAAGAAAGGCTCATTCAGAGGTTGACATGGCAACCGGCTGCAGTGTGGGACACGTGGGGCCCTTCACAAAGGTACAGCCCCCTCGTGAGGCAGAGATGCGCTGGAGTCCGCAATGCAGCCCTGCGTTCACTCGTAACGCCTTGGAGGGTGGGCAATGAGATGGGTTATGGTCCAAGAGCCTTATCCTGCGGGAAATGAGCCAATGGGGTGGAAACGGCCGTGTCCAAACCAATGTGACCCATCCCAGCAAGCCAGAAACCAAGAGGAATGGGCAAAGAACGATAGTGAAAGAGCATCCCGATAGCGTGAAACAGGTTGGAGAGCAGCAAAGCAAGGACCACGGAGCAGGGTAGACCTGTCCACCCTTTAAGCTATTCCATTTGCCAAGGAGGCCTCTGATGCTGATGCCGCCAAGGAAAGGAGTCTTTTGGAAGCAAGTTGTATCCAGAGAGCCTTCCTCTTGGAAGCCAGCAATGGAGAAGCATCACTCCCTACCATAAAGGCTCCTCCAGACCAAGAGAGCAATTGAGTTATTGGGCTGAGCTGAAAGCAGTCAACGTCTCCGAAAGCAAAGGCTTGCCCGTGCTTAAATGGAAGCTTAGCATGGAAGTGATGTCCGGAACTCGCCCCGCATCAACTCCTGCTCCACCAGGGCCAGCGGAGAAGTGCCCTTCATCTGAAAGCAGAGGGGCTTTATGGGGGCCAGGAGATGTGGATGCGACCGCAAAGGAGACGCTCGAGAGGACCAAAAGGTATTTCTCAACATCCTTATATCCATAAAGAGCCCCCAAAGGGAAAACATGGAACCATCGAATGGTTTGGGGTGGGAAGGAGCTTGAGATCCTCCAGTTCCAAGCCCCGACATGAGCTTGGCAACCAACTCATCCAACATCATTCCATCTCGGTAGCACAGCATAAAGATCCCGGGACTCAAGGGAAGCAGAGATGAACCAGGAGCAAAGGAAAGGGGCAGATGACAAGGTAAAGATAAAGATGATAACCTTAGGAGTGGGCTTTAGGCCTAAGCAGAGAATGATGCTCTGATGCACGATGATTCATAGCAGGAGCATCTCCTGAAGGAGCTGCCACAACGCCTATCCCAAAGCCACTCAGCCTGCTATTAACTCAAGGAGACGGCCCTGAAGGCATAGCAATAGGTACTGAAAGACAGGATTAAGCCTAAATCGGCTTCAATTGGTTATCACCGATGCTCCCTGCTCCACGGGGAGTGGGCAGCGAGGGGCTGAGCTCAAGCTGGTAGCCAGAGCTGGCTGTTGAATGCAATGAGGTGCGAATGGGCCTTCATTAACTCGTTATTGTTGTGTTAATTGCAGGTAATGGTCAACACTTTGCGGTTGTTCACCCATCAAAGGATCGTTTCTTCCAGCAAAGGGCCTCCTCTGCTGTTTTCCATAGGCTGGTGAGTGTTTCAGGTTTAGATTGGATGCCTTTCCCGTGCCAACGCCAATGGAACGCTTTGGACTGGGAATCCCGCCCTGTTTCCCTTCTGCGCTGCCATTAACATCGAGGAGTTAATTCCGCAGCCGCTGCTCTCCTCCACGAAGCCAGACACCGATAACAGCTTCTAATTTGGAAGTCATCAGTGATGCAAATGAATTCAGATTGCAGCTCCCAGAACCACGGCGCTTCCCCGTTTCCAAAGCCTCCAGCCTACAGACATCAACAGGCACGGATTCGCTCCTAGGACAACACGCAACTGGAGAGGGGAAAGAAGTGGCGGGGTTCCCATTGGAAAGCCGCATCCTAAGGATCCCGGTTCCAAAAGCAGGGACGAAAGGACCACAGGGGGCTAAAGCCTGATGCCAAAAGCGACCTGAGCATCTCAAAGGTACCGTTGGGCTTTGCTCCTTTCAGCTCCAAAGGCAAGGCAAGGACCTTTGTGTTATCCAGTTATCACAACGGGCCATCGCTGCCCGAGGCGCTGGGCTCCGGCGCTGCCAGGGATGGAGCATTCACCCCATCCCTGGGCAACTCATTCCAGTGCCTCAGCATCCTCACTGGGAAGAGCTTCCCGAGCTCCAGCCTGAACACCCCCTGGTCCAGATGGAACCCATCACCCCTCATCCCATCGCTCCGGTCCCTGATGCTGCTCCCTCTTCAGCATCCTTGGAGCCCCCTTCAGACGCCGGAAGCTGCTCTGAGGTCGGAAGCGGTAAATGGGAAGCAGAGGCTCCTAAAAAGAGGTAAATAATGCGAAGAAAGGGAAAAAGCAGAGCTCTAACGCTGCGCTCCGGCTGCTGAGCAGCAGGATGGTAAAGGCGGTCACGAGCGCCTCGTGGTACCCACGGCGCGCATCCCTGTGTTATTGCAGGCAGCACGGATGCGCTTTGTTGCTGTGCAATTCCATGTGCATCGGCCTGGATGTGGAATGAAGGGGAATGGAGGGGAATGAAGGGGAATGAAGGGGAATGAAGGGGAATGCAATGAAAAACTGAAAATGAACATTAAAAAAATAATAAAAGTATAAAATAAAGTAAAATAGAATAGAATAGAATAGAATAGAATAGCTCAATCCTGGAACACCGTTTTGCAGCCACAATCCACTCGGATGCGACCAAATCCACATGGAAGAGGGTTCAGGCGCCATTTCCCTCCGGGCATGCCTCATCTCAGCCCTCATCCAGTTTATGCACCCATTAGAGCCATTAGCATCCCTGTGTGGAAGCGCAAGCACACCTCTCGTCACCAAGGAGAAGATGCTGCTCAATGCCCCTCTTATCTCCCGCCCCATCCGGGCCTTAGGATTCATCCTTAGGAGCATGGATCACATTGCTTGTGCTTGGTATTCCCAAGATGTGACTCACGGCAGGGTGAGGATTCAGCAGCAATTCCCCTTCCCCAAACCTTCCAGACGGGAGGAATTGCGCCGCTGCCTCTAAGGAAGGCGATGAGGATGCTCCGTAAGCCATTATCCCTATCAACACAGGAGGGATCGTCTTAAAGGAAACCCCTCCTTAAATCCCACTTCAAATCCCAGGATTTGGCCTCGCCTTGACCGAAGCGCAACAAAGAGAGGGTTTTGAAGGGGTTTTCCCTTCCTTTGCTTCCATGGATCCCAACCCCTCCGTTTCCCATCTCACACCGGGCAGTTTCTCCCTACGAGAGGCCACTGAGCAAAGGCACCGTGACCCCGTGCAGGGCCATGGCTCAGCATCCCCCCCCCCCCCACATTGACATCCCTGCTCCACGTTGGTGCTCTTCAACTTCCTTAAACCGGGATCCTAAATCGGGAATAACTGTTCCAAGCTGACCCAATCCAAGGGGTGGTCCAAGACCCTTTGAACCCCTTGAGATGCTCTTTGGCTGTGGATCGGAATGGAATCATTTGGGGTGGAAAAGACCCTTAAGGTTGAGTCCCATCATAAACCCATCGCTTCCAAGTCCACCGCTGAATCTGTCCCTTGGTGCCATACCTAAAGGTCTGGATACCCGCAGGGATAACAACTTGGGCATGGGGCAGAGTGTTCCGATGCTCCACATCCCTTTGGGTGCAGAATGGTTTCCCGGCGCTGGTTACTTGGGATGCTATGGAAAGGGACCCCCCCGCTCCCCTCAGCAGCAGCTTCAACCCACTAGAACAGGATGCTCCAAGCCCTGTGTCCAACCTTGGCACCCTCGGCCTCAGCATCCTCACAGGGGAGAACTTCCCTATATTGGACCCGAGCTTCCCCTCTTTCAGCCTGGCTCCCTATGGGAGCTGCTCCAGGCCCTGCTCATCCCTGTGGCCTCGCTCCATCATCCTTGACTCCCTTTGCAGATGCCAATGCCTTGTAATGAACGGAACAACCCCAATTCCCCCGTTAATAGGGAATCCCCAGCACAATCCCAGGCTGGGGGTGACCGGATGGGAGCAACCTTGAGGAGAAGAACTCGGGGGTGTTGGATGATGCCAAGCTCCCCATGACCACGCTTTAACGTGCGCATCCCATAAGGTCATGGAGGGGATCCTCCCCCTCTATCCCCACGGCAGGGGGCTGGAGCCGGATGCTCTTTAAGGTCCTTTCCCCCCCCCAAACCACCCCGCGGTGCCGCGGTTGATTCAACCGGTCCCCATCACCGGCGGATGCCGCCCCCCGCATCCCAACCCCGGACCGCGGGGAGGAGGATGCTCCGTGGGTACCACTCGGGCCAGGACCGCATCTCCCTCCCTCGGCCTCCGCACCGGGGCTGCGGCCATCGGGCGGGGCGGGGCCGGGCGGGGCGCTCCGCCTTCCTCTCCCCTTCTTCCTCCTCCTCCTCCTCCTCCGCCGTCGCCGCCGCTGCGCGGAGCCGGGGCGGGGCGGCCCCTGCGGCAGCGGCTCTGCCCGGCTCCGCCGGTGCGGATGCTCCGCCGGTACCGACCATGGGCGGCGGCGGCGGCGGCGGCCTCGGTGGTGGCAGCGGCGGCGGCGGCGGCGATGGAGACGGCGGAGGAGGAGGAGGCGCGGGGGGGGGCACGGCCGAGGTGATGCCGCCCCTGTAGGCTCGCAACGGGAGAGGTGAGCGCGGGGCTCCGTTACCCGTTACGGGCCCCACCGCGGCTGCGGGTGGGGAGCGTCGGTCCCCTCTCCATCCCCCCCATAGCATCGCTGCGGAGCGGGGGTCCTTACCCCAGCATCGGAACGGGGTTGGGGTGGGGGGGGTGGGGGGGGGGGGTACGGAAGCGTTGGCTCCGCGGTGGTTCTGGTGCCGCCGTCCCTTCGGTGATAAATTGCAGTGTCACTGCCCCGCTGCATGGAGCGCGATTCCCGAGCCTGGATCCGCCCTTCCCAGCGGCTGGAATGCGGGGATCCAGGGGCGGGATGGTTACAAGGCACCGGGGGGGGGGGGGGGAGGTCGTAGCGAGGAGCACCGCGGGGGTCGGGGATGCGATGCTTGTGGATGCCTTCATCCCGGTTCCCGTTGCATTCCCCTTCCCGTCGGGATGCGGCCGACATTCCCGGTTCCCTGCCGGGGGGCAGCCGGCTCTGGATGCTGCCGTTGGGGGTGACCGGCTGTGTCATTGAGGCTGCCTGAGGTGATTCCCAGCGATGGGAATGGCAGCGCCCGTGGAGCTGGAGGGAGGCTGAGAAGGAGGGCCCGGCTACCTGGAAAATCCCTTGGGAATGGGGCTGTGCTCAAGCAAAGGAACGTTGTGCCCCATAGGGTCTCCGGGTAGAGCTCAATGCGTGGCTCCATAGCGGCATTCAGCAGCTGTGATTGGAAACTCGCGCACGTAAAGCTTAAACCCCCCCTTTTTTAGCCTTAAAAGCCCCCAAACCAGCAGAGATTGTGCCTAACGCTGAGCCTATTGGTGCGGGGTGATCCCGGTTCACAAAAACCACCGTTTTCCCCCCTCAATTTGGGGTGAAAAGAGCCGGGTTTAGGCTTGCCCGTGACTTTCCACGCTGGTAACCGGGTGACTCCAGCGGCGCCGCAGGCAGCGCAGCATCGCCCCCTCTGCTGCCTTCAATGCTCACCGCGAGAGGGCCCATCCTGCTCCTGGCTTTGGGGCTGCGCGCTTGGGAACGGGGCTGCTGCGGGCTGGATCCATGCTTTTCCCAAGGGATAACGCCCTCCCCTGCCTGCGCTGGGCGCTGATGCTGCGAAGGACCTGAGGATCCATCCCGGACCGCGTCCCCCGAGGCTCTCGGAGTGGAGCAAGGACCCCCTATGGTGGCTCCCCCCTTCCTATAGGCACCGATTCCCATTCCAAACCTTGGGAATAGGCAGCGCGTGGAGGATGCTTTTTGCCGCCGTGGATGCGCCGAGTAGGACGCTGCCAACATCCCCCTTGGAGCCGATGCGTTTGCCGCCGAGCTGAGCCCGATGGGAAGAGCTTCCCATTCCCACCTCTCGGAAGGGCGACAGGCAGGGAACGGGCAGCTCTTCCCATCTCTTCCAATTGCCTCTACTCCCCAGCGCTGGCGGTGGCGGCTTGGAGTGGGTTTCCCTATGGACGGTTGATGAAGCCATCAGCCCCATAACGCTGATGGATTCCTTCTACCTGATAACAGCACCCCCCAAACAATGTGCCGTTAGCTCGAATTAAGTAGATATTAAACGATTTTGGATATATATATGATAATATATACTATTATAGGTATAAAATGCTATTTTATAGCTAGATAACGCTATTATAGACATAAGGATATAGATCTATAATCCCCATCCCTTCGTTTCAACCACCACCATCAGAGCGCTCGGTTCAGGGCGAAGGTTTCTCCTTTGGCTGTAGAAAACAGAGCAAAAAGGAACCATTGGCATCCGCGTGTCCCATGTATTCCCTTCCGTAACAGAGGCAGCATCCCTATGGATCGGATGCCGGGAATTCCAGGGCCGGAAAAGCTCCTTGTCCTCTCCAAAGGGATTTAATTGCGTCCTTTGGTGGGGTTTTTGCTTCTGTTCCCACTGGGGACAAAGGGTTTCCACTGCTCCGAGCCAAGGCCGAGCTCTCGATGGGCACCGAGCACGGGCAAAGGGGCAACGCTTGGTCCCCAAGGGCCAGGAGCTCGCCATGGAGCAGAGCTTTGGCATCAGCGCCTCTTCATTCTAATGGGTAACAACGGCACTTCCCGATGGATTTCCGGGATCACAGAGGATTCCCGGGATCACAAAGCCCTCTCCTATGTGTGCTGAGGACCATCCTGCGCAGCCCAAACAGCTCCTCCTATGGCTGCTTTGGCCTCTCTTCTTCAAAGGTGAGCTATCGCTCTCCTTAGGGATGCTCTGGGTCACCCGAGTGGTTTCCGCCAGGCTTTTGTGAGCTAAAACCAGGGAGGTTTGGTTAAACCCGGGTCGGTTGTTGGAGCCTTCCCTTCATAGGGTACCAAAAAGAAGCATTTTGGGCCTCCTTTTGTCCCATTCTTCTCTTCCTTTGCACTCGAGCGGTGACACCCAGGGCTCAATCTCAGCTCTTTCAGTGCTGCTGCCTTTAAAGCTGCCCTCCGCTTGCCTTCGAACTTCCTGAGCTGGGAAGTTCGGGAATTGCAGGCAAGAGCGGGAGTGATGGGAGGTGGGATGCAGGCAGCAAAGCGTTTCAGTTGCCCTCTTTGAGGAGTCAATAGCCCCGAATCGGAGGTGCTTTGGGTTTGGGAGGTGGATTTTGCCTCTCTGGTGGCCGGGATGGGTGTCGGGATGGGAATCCAAAGCTCTCCAAAGGCATCCATGGGGAATGCCTGGGTGGGAACCAGTGCCTTTGTCTTCGTAGTGCCTGGGAAGCAGCGCTATAGCGTAGCACAGTGGGGATGCGACTCCTGCTTGGGCTATAGGGAATGCATGTAGAATAGATGGAATTATATGTAATTATAATTATATATGGATATTTAATATATAATATATGGAGAGAGAATACATAATTATATATCATATAGTGCAATAGATATATCATATGTAATTATATATGGATATATAATGCACATAATTATATATGGATATTTAATATATAATATATGGAGAGAGAATAGATAATTATATATAATATAATGCAATAGATATATCATTATAATAATAATACAATGATTTATACTATAATATATAATATAATTATATATAATATATTAATCCATATATGTAATATATATCCATTATATCATATAATTAGTTATATTATATACAACATTATATTGTTATATATTATATATAACACATTAGGTTATCTATAATTACATCATATTATATATATTATAGATTATATATAATTATATATATTATATAAATATATAATGGAGATAGATAGATAGATAGATAGATAGATAGATAGATAATGGATATATATATATAAGCTGGAGGTGCAGCCTATCTTTCCCACTGGAAGAAGACCTCCATGGTGGAGCTGGAGGTGCAGCCTATCTTTCCCATTGGAAGAAGACCTCCATGGTGGACCTGGAGGTGCAGCCTATCTTTCCCATTGGAAGAAGACCTCCATGGTGGAGCTAGAGGTGCAGTCTATCTTTCCCATTGGAAGAAGACCTCCATGGTGGAGCTGGAGGTGCAGCCTATCTTTCCCATTGGAAGAAGACCTCCATGGTGGAGCTGGAGGCGCAGCCTATCTTTCCATTGGAAGAAGACCTTCCATGCTCATGCTTAAGTCCCTATTTACTTAAATCATGTCCCCACGTGCTCTTTCTGCTCAGAAAGGGCCTTTTCCCTTTCCATTTCACCGCCTTGAAAGCAGTTTGGCCTTTGCTTTATCCCTTTAGGTTGGGATTGAAGCCGGAGACGTTTGGGGTTAAACCCAATGCGCTTTGGAGCTCCCGTTCCAACTCCTCTATGGATTCATGGCATGAAACAGCTCTTCAAGGTATCTCCTTGGTGTGCTATGTGCCAGGCTTCTGTATTCCTGCCTAATGGATAATGATGGCAAACAGTGCTTTTGGAGCGCAAGCCAAGCCTGGCCAAGAGGTCGTGTGCCAACATGACCATGAACTCAACCTGGTTGTCCCCAAGGCTCCTTCCATTGAGGGCCTGCAGGCTATGGAAGGGAAGCGGGGTTAAACAAACATGTATTTCCTTCTCTTTATGGGTTCAAAGCACTGGAACGGCCCCAAAACCTGCATGGATGGAGCCCTTGGTGGCATGGGTTAGCGGTGGGCTTGGTTGGACTCAATGGAAGCTCTTCACCGTCCCGGTTTCTTCCATGCTCCCTTTAGTCTCGGCGCTAGGATGGAACCTGCTCCTTTCCCCTCCCACCATTGAGACCCAAGGCACGGCCTCGCTCCTTGCTTCCAGCTGGAACGGAGCGCGGCTCCTGGCACGGGCTCCATGGATGACGTCCTCATCAGGTCGGAAAGAGCCCTGGGGCCCACAGCCATCGCATGGCCCAAAACCGCCCCATTTCGACCACTTTTTACCTTCTATTTTCAACGCAAAGCGAGCCATAGGCTCCTTCCCCGCTGAAACGCCGACAGCGAAGGGCGCTTGGAGTGGTTCTTGCTCCCTTATGGCCTCTCAGGGCCTATTCTTTGTTATGAGACAAGGGTTCTCCGAGCAATATCATTTCCCTTCTATTTAATGCTTTGAAAGGCGACAAATGAGATGGGGAGGTTGAGCGGTGGTGATGGAGAGCTCCATCGGAGGCATCGGGGGTGATGCTCTCTTGAGGAAAGCACTTTCAACCGCCAGAAGTTGGGTATTTTTGGAGCCTGTAACGGTTTCGGTGCTGGCAGGGCCTTTCTGAAGGGGTTTTGCCCATGGAAAACTCTGGATTGGTGCAAAATTGGGTCGCAAATGGCTTTCCGGCCTCGGTCTCTACCGCGTGAGGCCAGCAGGTAACGTAGGAGAGCATCGCTCGCTCCTCCTATCCCATGGAAGCCTATGGGAGGATACGTTTGGACTTGGGCTTTCCCACTTGAGCCAGGCCCATGGCAGCCTTCAGATGGCTCTTAGCCCTTAGAAAGCACCCCCGGATTTGCTTCCCCCCCCCCCATTTTCACTGCTCTTCCTTCCCTCCCTGTAATTAGAAGCCATTTCTACATCTGAAATCACTCTTCAATCCACCTGAGGGCACCGAATCCCCCCTTCCTATTGATGCCATCAGCATCCCTACCCCTAAGGGCACCGAATCCCCCCCTCCTATTGATGCCATCAGCATCCCTACCCCTAAGGGCACCGAATCCCCCCCTCCTGTTGATGCCATCAGCATCCCTACCCCTAAGGGCACCGAATCCCCCCCTCCTGTTGATGCCATCAGCATCCCTACCCCTAAGGGCACCGAATCCCCCCTCCTATTGATGCCATCAGCATCCCTACCCCTAAGGGCACCAAATCCCCCCCTCCTATTGATGCCATCAGCATCCCTACCCCTAAGGGCACCAAATCCCCCCTCCTATTGATGCCATCAGCATCCCTACCCCTAAGGGCACCGAATCCCCCCCTCCTATTGATGCCATCAGCATCCCTACCCCTAAGGGCACCGAATCCCCCCCTCCTATTGATGCCATCAGCATCCCTACCCCTAAGGGCACCGAATCCCCCCTCCTATTGATGCCATCAGCATCCCTACCCCACACTGAGGTTGTTATAGAGCTCCCATTTTGCTGTGTTGGCACTTTTCTCCCTTTCCTGGGATGGAATGCGATGCATTAAATCAGGTCAGCATCAGCGTTGTCTGTATTTGTCCTACTTAGTGTTAGCTTCCCCTCTTGATGTTAACCCCCGAGTGTGCGTTCTGAGTTTCAGATGGTGGCGGGGGGGTTTGGTTTGGTGGGTTTGGGGTTTATTTTGAAGTAAAGGTATGCTTTTTGGGGCTAAAAGCGCTGATTTTAGGTGCATTTTGGGTGGATGGAGATAAAGGTTGGATTTATGGATGTTTTCTTACCAAGCTGAACTTCCAGAGCACCCATCAGCAACTAAATGGTAAGGGGTTTATTCGTTATCTATTTCTAAGGGCCAATGCTTCCTTATCAATCACAGCTCCTTAATTCCCTTATGCCCTGGGGCTGGATACGGATGGAAATGGGATCCCCCTATTTCTAAGGGCCAATGCTTCCTTATCAATCACAGCTCAATTCCCTATTCCCTGGGGCTGGATGGGAATGGATACGGGATCCCTCTATTTCTAAGGGGAATTCTTCCTTATCAATCACAGCTCCTCAATTCCCTATGCCCTGGGGCTGGATACGGATGGAAATGGGATCCCCCTATTTCTAAGGGCCAATGCTTCCTTATAAATCACAGCTCCTCAATTCCCTATGCCCTGGGGCTGGATGGGAATGGATACGGGATCCCTCTATTTCTAAGGGGAATTCTTCCTTATAAATCACAGCTCCTCAATTCCCTCATGCCCTGGGGCTGGATGGGAATGGATACGGGATCCCTCTATTTCTAAGGGGAATTATTCCTTATAAATCACAGCTCCTCAATTCCCTATGCCCTGGGGCTGGATGGGAATGGATATGGGACCCCTCTATTTCTAAGGGGAATTATTCCTTATAAATCACAGCTCCTCAATTCCCTATGCCCTGGGGCTGGATGCAAATGGATGCGGATTCCCCCCTGGCTTTGTGTTTCCAAGGGATATTTGCATGTGAATGCGGATCGCTGGGTCGGCATTCCCATGTCCAAAGGAATTGCCCTGATCCATGGAATCACTTTGCCTTGATGTCAGGTTTTACCCCTAAAACCACTTCCTTTAGGGAGCCCTTAGGCTGCCGGAGGTCAGGAGCATCCCATGCGTGGAGTTCGGTCCCTTCCGCTTAGCTCCGAGGCTGCAGCGCGGAGGGGTTGCCCCAAAATGCCTTGAATTAAGGGGGAAAAGGGATGGAAATGGGGTAAAACCACAGAGAAAAGGGCTTGGCAAAGCTTTGGTTCTTTATGGACGCTCCTATTTCAAGGTACCCACAGGGGGGCCTCAACCCCCCGCTTGCAGAGGCTCCATTAAGTCCCATTTTGAAGCCCGGGATCTGTTTCTTGCCTCCATTCGGCTCTTTTTCGACCATAAGGATGCTCTGCATTGCAAATGATGATGGGGGGGGGTCCCCAATGCCCTGCGTAGTCATAGCCAAGCAGTAGCGCTATTAACAGAGCGAGGGTGGGAATAGCGAGTGGAAGTGGGGCTTTTCCCGCATGGATCTAGCCAGGGAATGGTTGCTTGCTCTCTATGGGATGGGAGGCCTCTCCTAGGAACAGTTCCCTCATGGCTCCGGGCTGTTTGCAGTGGCCGAGCTCATTCCCATTGGGATAACTCCCTCATTCCTTCCCAACGTAGCACCCCCGTCCTAGGAAGGAGCAGGGATTCAAAGCCCACGGCCAAGATGGGGGGGAAAGTGGAGGATGCAGGGAAGGGAGATGCTGTGGATTGCTCCCATGGCGTTCGGAGGGTCCCATTCCCTCTCTGTGCTGGGAATGGAAGATGCTTCCGTGCCCCAGACGCTGCGCGGTGCCCATAGCTCCATGTGGGGAGGCCCCACTTGCAGTGGTGGCCTCAACGTAAGGGCATGGAGCAAGGGACCTTCTTTGCAGCAAGATAACCCCCCATACATTATGGATGTAGATAGTGTATTTAGGGTAATTATATATTTATCATTATATTTACTATTAATCTATTATTATATTCATCAAAAGGATATATTTATTGTTGCATTCATCATATTTATATATTTATGATGACATTTATTAGAATTATATATCATTAAACTTATCACAGTTCTATTAGTATATTACTAATATTGATATCTCTATATTCTGACATTTATTAGCATTATAATGGACCCAATTCCTCCCTCCCCTCCCCGTTTCTGACGCTGCTGTAGGGCTCCATCGCTGCCTCCTCCATTAGGGTTTGCCCCCCGCCCTCCCCTTTCCCACCCCTCCCTCTCCCCACCGACCCTTTCCCATGGGATCCGGAGCGTTTCCCACATCGCCGATGCTCGATCATAGACTCATCCTGTCCATCCGCTCGCCAAAGCGCTCATCTCTTCCTATGGAGGAAGATTGCACCCCCCCCCCCCAACCACCCCCCGTCAGCTCTTCATCCCGCTCCTCATCCGCAATCAGTGCGGCAGCTGAGGGATGCTCGCGGCTCGGGTCCATTCGTTGCCATAGAGCGAAAGGAGCCCTTTGGTGGTCCAGGAGGGGTCGTATCGCGGCACGCGGCGCCTTAAAGCGTGGGTTTAGGCAGACTTTGTCTATTGGAGTATTCCATGTTCCGTTTCCAAAGGGAATTTTTGGTGTTCTGGGGGTTTTTATGGCCTTTTAGAAGCTCCGTTTTTTGGTTTTCCTCCCACAAATGCCTCCGCATCCTTCCTCTGCGAAGGTCAAAGTGAACCTTAAGGCGCCTTCTTCCTTTCTTCCCCCATTCTGCTGGACCTCATACGCTTCGAGCAGCATCTCCATCACCCCTTGGCCTCCTCCGTGCCCTTCCCATGCCCACGCTTGGGCCCTCCACGCGCGGCGGTCCACGAGCTACGGACCGGTCCCATCGTAGGCAACCCAAGTGTTGGCATGGGGAGGGCAGAGCCAAACTCCGAGCTCTTCCCCCTAAACCCAACCAAGATCAAGTGAGCTTCTACATCCATTGCCCTCTTTGGAAGGGGTCTCCAGTTGGCACCGAAGACATCGACGTAACCCCGTTTTAAGGCCTATTTACGTGCGTTTCTCCTTCTTTTCCCCCTTTAGGTCTGCCCTGCTCCTTACGATGGAAAGGCTGCTTGTCTCCCTACTGGTTATTAGCACAGCTGTGAAGGCCATGATGTGTCCCAAGCGCTGCATGTGCCAAAACCTCTCTCCATCCTTCACCATCCTCTGTACCAAGACGGGGCTCCTCTTCGTGCCCCCCACGATCGACAGGAGAACGGCGGAGCTGAGGTTGATGGACAACTTCATCACGACGCTGAGGAGGAAGGACTTTGCCAACATGACCAACCTCATCCACTTGACGCTCTCCAGGAACACCATCAGCCAAATCATGCCTTACGCGTTCTTCGATCTCAAAGGCCTTCACGCCTTGCACTTGGATAGTAATAGATTGACTTACATCAACGAGGACCACTTCAAGGGTTTAATTAACCTCCGGCATTTAATACTCAGCAACAACCAACTGAGCTCCATTGCCCCGGGGGCGTTGGATGACTTCGTGGAGACCATCGAGGACCTGGATCTCTCCTACAACAACCTCATCCACGTCCCTTGGGAGACCGTGGCCAAGCTCTCCAACGTCAACACCATCAGCTTGGACCACAACCTCATCGAGGTCGTCCCGGAGGGCATCTTCTCCAACCTCCACAAGCTCGCCCGCTTGGATATGACCTCCAACAAGCTCAAGAAGATCCCTCCGGATCCGCTCTTCTCCAGGATCCCCGTGTACACCAAACCCAAAGGATCGCCCCTCTCCTCCCTGGTGCTCAGCTTCGGGGGGAACCCTTTGCATTGCAACTGCGAGCTCGTCTGGTTGAGGCGCCTCACCCGGGAGGACGACCTCGAGACCTGCGCCTCCCCCCCCGAGCTGATGGGCAAATACTTCTGGTCCATCAAAGAGGAGGAGTTTGTGTGCGACCCCCCCATGATAACGCACCGCACCCCCAAGGTGACGGCCACCGAAGGCCAAAGCGTCTCTTTGAAGTGCAAAGCCGTCGGCGACCCGGAGCCGTACGTGCGTTGGATCGCTCCCGACGGGAAGCTCGTCTCCAACACATCCCGGACTATATCCTATGAGAACGGTACCCTGGATATCCTGGTGGCTTCCCTAAGCGACAAGGGCGCCTTTACCTGCATAGCATCCAACGCCGCGGGCGAGTCGACGGCTCCGGTGGAGCTCCACATCGCCCCGTACCCCAACCTTGCCAACAGCACCAACTGCGACAAGGATGCTGAGCCCGGCCCCTCCGACATCCTCATCTCGGCCAAGTCGAGCTTCCCGAACGAGACCAAGGCCCAGCAGGAGAAGGCGGTGGTGGTGGCGGAGCTGACGTCTTCCTCCGCCCTTATCCAGTGGCCTTCCCAACATCACCTGCCCGGGATGCGGATGTACCAGATCCAATACAACAGCTCTTCCGATGACATCCTGGTGTACAGGTAACCCCGCTCGTCCCTCTGGGAGGGGGTGCTGGGAGCAAGGGGAAAGGATGGGTGCCGATGGGATGCGCTCCGCCTGTGTATCTACGCGGTAGAACTGCGTAAGAGGGAATGGGAGACGGTGATCGCTCCATCTCCCATCAAACTCCTCTTGTTGAGTGGCTGATGGGGAGATCTTGGTCATGGCCCTTTCAGGGGGGTGTTTGGGTTCCCTTTAATGCCGAGGAAGTGGAACGATTGTCCCCAAAAGGATGGGAAGAGAGGAAGAGATAGGGATGCCCAAAGCAACTTTCCGCCTGTATGGGTCTGGTGGTACCCTACGATGCCAAACCTCCGGCCCCGATCCGTGGTAGTGTGCTTCCATATCATGGCACGGTTTGGGTGGGAAAGGACCTGCAGATATCCGATCCCAACCCTCAGGGCTGCCTCCCGCTAGACCAGGATGCTCCAAAGCTGCCCTTGGGATGGGGCAACCGCAGCGTCTCCATCCAACCCATCCCAATGTCCCACCACCCGCACTTCCTTATCTCCACCCTGTTCCCACGGGAACCCATCACCCCGTGTCCTACTGCTCCGCTCCCATCTCCAGCATCCCCCTTCAGACATTAAAACCCCCATCTCCGTCTCCTTAAGGAGGTGCCATGAGTTAAACCCATCCTTGGTGCTACAGCATCACCCTCAATCACAGCATCTCTCAGGAAGGAGATGGTACATCGCTGCTATTGCTGCCAGGAGGGATGCCATTCATCCTCCCGTCGTCATGGCTACGAGCGAGCAAGGATGCAGGAGGACGCGGTGGGGGGGGGGAAGCGAGGGTCTGTGCAGCAAGGGGGGGGGAGGATGAGGATGCTTTGGTGGTACCTGGCAGGGTGGTGAGGAAGAGGAAGCTGCGAGGACGTCGGTGCTGTTGCTGCAGGGATGCGGAAGGAAGGGGATGCGGAAGGAAGGGATGCGGAAGGAAGGGGATGCGGAAGGAAGGGGATGCGGAAGGAAGGAAGGGGATGCGGAAGGAAGGGGAATGCGGAAGGAGGGGGACGCGGAAGGAAGGGGGATGCAGAAGGAAGGAAGGGGATGCGGAAGGAAGGGGGATGCGGAAGGAAGGAAGGGGATGCGGAAGGAAGGGGATGCGGAAGGAAGGGGATGCGGAAGGAAGGAAGGGGATGCGGAAGGAAGGGGATGCGGAAGGAAGGGGATGTGGAAGGAAGGGGATGCAGAAGGAAGGGGGATGCAGAAGGAAGGAAGGGGATGTGGAAGGAAGGGGAATGCGGAAGGAGGGGGACGCGGAAGGAAGGGGGATGCAGAAGGAAGGAAGGGGATGCGGAAGGAAGGGGATGCGGAAGGAAGGAAGGGGATGCGGAAGGAAGGGGATGCGGAAGGAAGGGGATGCGGAAGGAAGGGGATGCGGAAGGAAGGGGATGCAGAAGGAAGGGGGATGCAGAAGGAAGGAAGGGGATGTGGAAGGAAGGGGAATGCGGAAGGAGGGGGACGCGGAAGGAAGGGGGATGCAGAAGGAAGGAAGGGGATGCGGAAGGAAGGGGGATGCGGAAGGAAGGAAGGGGATGCGGAAGGAAGGGGATGCGGAAGGAAGGGGATGCGGAAGGAAGGGGATGCGGAAGGAAGGGATGCAGAAGGAAGGGGATGCAGAAGGAAGGGGGATGCAGAAGGAAGGAAGGGGATGTGGAAGGAAGGGGGATGCGGAAGGAAGGGGGATGCGGAAGGAAGGGGATGCGGAAGGAAGGAAGGGGATGCGGAAGTAAGGGGATGCGGAAGGAAGGGGGATGCAGAAGGAAGGGGATGCGGAAGGAAGGGGATGCGGAAGGAAGGGGAGTGCGGAAGGAAGGGGGATGCAGAAGGAAGGAAGGGGATGCGGAAGGAAGGGGATGCAGAAGGAAGGGGATGCAGAAGGAAGGAAGGGGATGCGGAAGGAAGGAAGGGGATGCGGAAGGAAGGGGATGCGGAAGGAAGGAAGGGGATGCGGAAGGAAGGAAGGGGATGCGGAAGGAAGGGGATGCGGAAGGAAGGAAGGGGATGCGGAAGGAGGGGGACGCGGAAGGAAGGGGGACGCGGAAGGAAGGGGGACGCGGAGCGGGGACGTCTCCACTGCTGTGGCTGAGGGTTTCTAAAGGGCCTTCCTATGCTTCTCCCATTGGGAAGCAAAGGGAAGCGGTCCCATAGGAGAGCCTTCGCCACCCTTGGCCGTGTCAGCGGGCAGCCCCCATCCAGCCGCAGCCATTGAGGCTCAATGGGTGTCAGGCGGTGCGAAGGCGCTGTCCATCAATGGGGGGCTCGGGGGGGTAGCTTGGAGCAGTAATTAGTAGGAGGTGTTAATGAATGGGGGGGAGCCGAGGCAACGGCTGCTGGGCCATTGGTATTAATAACATAACTGTGTAATCATCTACATTTGGAATCAATATAACGGTATATATTAAGCGTATAGATGATATATATTATGTGTATGGTATATATAATGTATACAATATAATATGTTATATAAAATATATAGTATATATTACAATATATAAGCATATAGGATATATATTATATCGAATATATAGAATAGATATCATATATAGAATATGTAGTCATCTATTCATATTATATATATAATATATTCATATATATAATGTCTATATTGTATATACAATATAATATGTTGTATAAAATATATAGTATATATTATAATATATAATCTTATAGAATATATAATATATAGAATATATAGATATATATAGACTATATAGTCATCTATTCATATTATATATCTATTCCTATATATAATGTCTATATCATATATATAATATGTGATATAAAATGTATAGTATATATTATAATATATAATCATATAGAATAGATATTATATTGAATATATAGAATAGGTATTATATATAGAATATATATTAATCTAGTCATATTATAAATAATTTATATTCATATATATGATGTCTATATCATATATACAATAGAATATGTTATATAAAATATATAGTCTATGTTATAATACATACTCTTATATAATATATATCGTATATAATATATATCACATATAATACATATAGCATATAATAACTACTTATTGAAGTGAATGACTGTGATTGCGGACTCTGAACTGGAATCACCCCCTGAGCCCCCCTTAAGCTTTCTGCCCTGCTTCAAATCACTGCGCCCTGGTCCCTTGGAGCCCCCGAGGCCCCCCCGGCACGCTGGGGAACGGGAATGCCGCTGCCTGCGCAATGGGAATGCCGCTGCCTGTGCAATGGGAATGCCGCTGCCTGCGCAATGGGAATGCCGCTGCCTGCACAATGGGAATGCCGCTGCCTTTCCCCGGAGCCGGGCCCTGGATAACGGCTCAGCCATGCAGAAACCTCCCCTCCTTCCTCTTCCTCCTCCTCCTTCTCTCCTCCCTGCATGGCCATGGAGCCGGAAACAGCCCCGCGGTACCCATACCGCGAACAGACCCCACGTGCGGGGGGGCACGGATGTACCCTCCTTGGTGCCATGCGAACCTGCCCCAGCAAGGGCTGGGAATGCCGGGATGCAGCTCCGGCTCCACAGAGCATCCCTGGGCAATGAGTCCCGACCGGAATGCCATAGGGAAGCGGCGGGAAAGGGAATTGGGGAGCATCAAAGGCCGCTGAATAAGGCCAAGAATGGGGATATTAAGGCGGAAAACAGCGCTTTGCATCGCTCTCCCTCTCGCGGGTGGGCAGGGTCCTAAGGGCGAGGGAGGCACTCGCGGAGCGGTGCCTCCTGTCCATTCCTGCCTATATAGTCCTGTGTATCCATTCCTATATATACTCCTATCTATCCATTCCTATATGTACTTATATTCCTATCTATCCATTCCTATAGGTACTTATATTCCTGTATATCTATTCCTGTATATCTACTCCTATCTATGCCTATATATATATTCCCATATATCTATTCCTATACTTACATGTATATTCCTGTCTATATATTCCTATACATCTATTCCAATACTTTTATATATATATTCCTATATCTCTATTCCTGTCTATATATACTCCTTTATATCTATTCCTGTCCATATATCCCTATATATCTATTCCTATATATACCTATATATATATTCCTGTGTGTATATATCCCTATATATCTATTCCTATGTATACCTATATATACCCCTATATATCCACTCCTATATGTACTTCCACATACACCTCTGTCTCTATCCCTACATCTCCTTCCACACCTATCCCTGCGCATCCATCCCCATCCCCTTCTCCTCCATACACCACCGATGCCATCCCTCCCCTGAGATCCGGCACCGGCCCTACCCGTGCCAACCAACGCCAACGACCGGCCTGCGCAGGCTCCACCCCCCCTCCCCCCCATCCATCCCCGGCAGCTGACCCCGCTTCCTTTCCAACCTTCCCAGGATGATTCCCGCCGGGAGCACCTCCTTCTCCTTGACGGACCTGGCCGCCGGCCGCGAGTACGACCTCTGCGTCCTCGCCGTCTACGCCGACGGCGCCACGGCGCTGACGGCCACGCGGGTGATCGGCTGCGCGCGCTTCGCCACGCGGGAGGAGCGCCGCCAGTGCCGCTCCCTGCACGCCCAGTTCCTCGGCGGCACCATGATCATCGTCATCGGCGGCATCATCGTCGCCTCCGTCCTCGTCTTCATCTTCATCCTCCTCATGAAGTACAAAGTCTACAACGGCCACCCCAAGGCCAAGGCGCCCAAAGTCACCAACGGCTGCTCCCAAACCAACGGCGCCGCCGCCAAGGCGCCGGAAGGCGCCGCCTCGCCCGGCATAGGGAGAACCGCGATGGACGCGGAGGGCGACAAAGCCGCCGCCTTCCTCACGCCGGAAGCGTTGCCTTAGCGACCGCCGGGAGGGATGCTCGAGGCGTTGGGGCGGGTTTTAAGCCGATTATTGTCTATTTTTAAGATCCCATTGGGTTTAAAGAGTATTTTTTTAACGGGGACGCACATTTCTTGCATTCGGAGCGGTTTTGGGTCACGGCGGTCGAATCCCAACGCGCGGCGGAGAAGGGCTCGTTCCGAGCGGGTTCTGCCTGCGCGCGGTTCTGCCTGCACGCGGTTGCCCGACCAGCGGGGAAATGGCCCTCAGGGGTTGTCTATGGAGATGGGAATGGTCGATGGGAAAGGGAATTGTCAATGGGAGATGGGAATTGTCGATGGGAGATGGGAATGGTCTATTGAGAGATGGGAATTGTCTATGGGAATTGTCTATGGCGGATGGGAATGGTCTATGGGGGATGGGAATTGTCTGTGGGGGATGGGAATGGCCTATGGGAGATGGGAATGGTCTATGAGAGATGGGAATGGTCTATGAGAGATGGGAATTGTCTATGGGGGATGGGAATGGTCTATGAGAGATGGGAATTGTCTATGGGGGATGGGAATTGTCTATGGGAGATGGGAATTGCCTATGGGAGAGGGAATTGTCTATGGGGGATGGGAATTATCTATGGGACATGGAATGGTCTCTATGTCATGGGCTATGGGAGACGGGAATTGTCTATGGGGGATGGGAATTGTCTATGGGGGATGGGAATTGTCTATGGGAGACGGGAATTGCCTATGGGAGAGGGAATTGTCGATGCGAGACGGGAATTGTCTATGGGAGATGGAATTGTCGATGGGCGATGGAATTGTCGATGGGAGATGGGAATTGTCTATGGGAGACGGGAATTGTCAATGGGAGATGGGAATTGCCTATGGGACATGGAATTGTCGATGGGAGATGGGAATTGCCTATGGGACATGGAATTGTCGATGGGAGATGGAATTGTCGATGGGGGATGGGAATTGTCTATGGGGGATGGGAATTGCCTATGGGACATGGAATTGTCGATGGGAGATGGGAATTGCCTGGCTGGAAACCGGTCCTTCCCCTCTGTGTGACGATGAAGCAGCGCCAGGATCAGCGCCGTGGTCCCCCCCAGGACCAAGGATGCTCAGCAGAGCATCGCATGCGCTGGACCCGCCCTCGCTCCAATCCGAGCTTCCCTCTGCGCCTGCAGTGGCATTCCTGCCCTTTGGAAGCTTGGGATACGTGGAAGGTGAAGCCGGGGGGGGGGGTGCGAATGGGATTCGGTTCTTGTTTGCATGGGATCACCCAGAGGAAATCCAGGGAATACCGCCGGAATCCCATTTCCTCCCTATGGGAAAGGAACTCCATCATCGGACAGTAAGGCCCAAATTGCACCCCCCCCAAAGCCTGAAATGCCCCAAAGTGCCCCCAAACAGCACCCAAATTGCCCCGGATCAGCTCAAATGGCCCCAAAAGTGGCTTTAATTGTCCTAAAGCAGCCCCAAATAGCCCCAAATTCACTCCAAATGCCCCAAAACTGCTGGAATTACCCCCAAAAAGCCAAATTGCCCCCAAAGTGGCTTTAATTGCCCTAAAGCAGCCCCAAATAGCCCCAAAGTAGCTCCAAAGTCACTCCAAATGCCCCAAAACTGCTGGAATTACCCCCAATTATGCCCCAAAAGCCCAAATTGCCCCAAACCACCTGGAAATGCCCCAAAAAGTCCCCAAATTACCCCCAAAACCACCCAGCCCCGGCTCCCTCAGCCATTCCCTGGGGACAGCGAGGGGAAGGGGGAGTTCACACGGGGATAGGACACTGGGAACAGGGAATGGGCACAACGGGAATACCGCAGGGGCCCCATTCCCGCGCACCGCCCCCACGTGTCACTTCCGCGTCAGCGCGGGAAAGGGAGGCGTGGCGGGAAAGCGGAGGGGGCGTGGCCACGGCGCGGCCACGGCGGCAGGGTCGGGGGGGAGGGGGGCTGGAAGCATCCATGGGGCCGGGGCCTAGGGGGGGGGGTCCCCGCAATGGGGGGGGGGTGTTTAGAAGCGGCTTTGCTGGGGCTGAGCCCCAAACATGGGGGGGGGGGGGGGCGACACCAGTGTTAATGGGGGGGCGGTGACGGGGACACCCCCGGTGGGCGCGGCTCGATGAGCCCGCCCTGGGGGGCGTGGTCAAGCTGGAAGGGGGCGTGGTCTGGTTGGCTGTCTGCCGAGGGGGCGTGGCCAAAGCGGCGGTGGGCGTGTCCTGGGCGGGGGGCTTGGGCCGGCAGCCAATGGGGCGTGGTAGGGGGGCGTGGCCGCGGGGAGGGGGCGTGGCCGGGGAGGGGGCGCGCTGCGGGCGGCGGCCGCGGCGGCCATGGACGGGCGGCCCGGGGCGAGGTACGGGGGGGGGCCGGGACCGGGGTTGGGGGGCGTGGGGGGGGCCCGGAATGGGTCTTGGGGTACGGGGGGAGGTGGGGGCAGGGTCCGCCCCCCCTGGGGTTTGGTCCCTGCGGAGAGAGCAGGATCCGACCCGGGGGGGGCGGGGTCCGTGGGGGGGGCCCAACGGGGGTCCCGTTAGGGCAGAATCGGGCCCTTTGGGGGGGGTTTCAGGGGCAGGATCCGACCCCCAAGGGGGGGGCGGGGTCCATGGGGGGGGGGGTCCCGATTGGGGTCCCGTTGGGCAGAATCGGGCCCTTGGGGGGGGGGTTTCAGGGTCAGGATCCCCCCCCTCTAGGGGTGGGAGTGGTCCATGGGGGGGGTTTCCAATGAGGGTCCCGTTAGGGCAGGATCGGGCCCTTGGGGGGGGGCATTGGGGTGAGTTGGGGGGGGGGCAGTATCCTCTACCCCGAGGCTTGGAGGGGGGGGACGCACCCAGCACCCATTGGGGGGGGGGGGTCCTCCTATGGGGGGGGGGGGCACTTATGGGGGTCCCGTGCCAGCCCATGCGGTGAGCCCGGTGCACACGCGTGTGCGAGGGAACACGTGTGTGCGTGTGTGCATCACGTGTGGCCTTGGCGTGACGTGGTCATGGGGGGCATCCACGCACCCCCCCCCCCGGTACCCTATAGGGCCCCCTTGGCCTCATACTGGGACCAGTAGAGATCCCGTTAGATCCCGTTCCCATTGAGTTCCCAGTGCCTGATCCCAGTTCGATCCCGTTCCCATTGAGTTCCCAGTGCCTGATCCCAGTTAGATCCCATTCCCATTCAGTTCCCAGTGCCTGATCCCAGTTAGATCCCGTTCCCATTCAGTTCCCAGTGCCTGATCCCAGTTAGATCCCGCTCCCATTCAGTTCCCAGTGCCTGATCCCAGTTAGATCCCGTTCCCATTGAGTTCCCAGTGCCTGATCCCAGTTCAATCCCGTTCCCATTGAGTTCCCAGTGCCTGATCCCAGTTAGATCCCGCTCCATTGACTTCCCAGTGCCTGATCCCAGTTAGATCCTGCTCCCATTGAGTTCCCAGTGCCTGATCCCAGTTAGATCCCGTTCCATTCAGTTCCAGTGCCTGATCCCAGTTAGATCCCGTTCCCATTCAGTTCCCAGTGCCTGATCCCAGTTAGATCCCGTTCCCATTCAGTTCCCAGTGCCTGATCCCAGTTCGATCCCGTTCCATTGAGTTCCCAGTGCCTGATCCCAGTTAGATCCCGTTCCCATTCAGTTCCCAGTGCCTGATCCCAGTTCGATCCCGTTCCCATTGAGTTCCCAGTGCCTGATCCCAGTTCGATCCCGTTCCCATTGAGTTCCCAGTGCCTGATCCCAGTTAGATCCCGTTCCCATTCAGTTCCCAGTGCCTGATCCCAGTTCGATCCCGTTCCCATTGAGTTCCCAGTGCCTGATCCCAGTTAGATCCCGTTCCCATTCAGTTCCCAGTGCCTGATCCCAGTTCGATCCCGTTCCCATTGAGTTCCCAGTGCCTGATCCCAGTTCGATCCCGTTCCCATTGAGTTCCCAGTGCCTGATCCCAGTTAGATCCCGTTCCCATTCAGTTCCAGTGCCTGATCCCAGTTCGATCCCGTTCCCATTGAGTTCCCAGTGCCTGATCCCAGTTAGATCCCGTTCCCATTCAGTTCCCAGTGCCTGATCCCAGTTTGATCCCGTTCCCATTCAGTTCCCAGTGCCTGATCCCAGTTCGATCCCAGAACTGGTCCCAGTTCTCCCAGTACCTCCATGGGGTGGGGGGGAATGAGCCGGTCCCGAGCGGGAGCCGCCAGCGCGCGTGTGGGCGTGCCCTCGTTAGCATGCATTAGCATACATTAACATACATTAGCATACATTGGCGGGGCCACGCCCCCTCGGCGCGCTCCCCCCCGCCCCGCGGCCGCCGGGCGCGGCGCCAGGGACGGGAACAGCGCGTCCCGAGCGGAGCCCGCGCCGAGCACGTAGGGAGGGAGGGGCACGGCCCGGAGAGGAGGGGGGGAAGGGGGCAGGCACGGGCGTGGATGTGGATATGGGTATGGATATGGGTATGGATATGGGTATGGATATGGATATGGATATGGATATGGGTATGGATATGGGTATGGATATGGGTATGGATATGGGTATGGATATGGGTATGGATATGGGTATGGGTATGGATATGGGTATGGGTATGGATATGGGTATGGATATGGATATGGATATGGGTATGGGTATGGATATGTGTATGGATATGGATATGGATATGGATATGGGTATGGATATGGGTATGGGTATGGATATGGATATGGGTATGGATACGGATATGGGTATGGATATGGATATGGGTATGGATATGGGTATGGATATGGATATGGATATGGGTATGGGTATGGATATGGGTATGGATATGGATATGGGTATGGATATGGGTATGGATATGGGTATGGATATGGATATGGATATGGGTATGGATATGGGTATGGGTATGGATATGGGTATGGATATGGGTATGGATATGGGTATGGGTATGGATATGGGTATGGGTATGGATATGGGTATGGGTATGGGTATGGGTATGGATATGGATATGGATATGGGTATGGGTATGGGTATGGGTATGGATATGGGTATGGATATGGATATGGATATGGATATGGGTATGGATATGGGTATGGATATGGATATGGGTATGGGTATGGGTATGGGTATGGATATGGATATGGATATGGGTATGGATATGGGTATGGGTATGGATATGGGTATGGGTATGGGTATGGATATGGGTATGGATATGGGTATGGGTATGGGTATGGATATGGATATGGATATGGGTATGGGTATGGGTATGGATATGGGTATGGATATGGATATGGATATGGATATGGATATGGGTATGGATATGGGTATGGATATGGATATGGGTATGGATATGGATATGGATATGGGTATGGATATGGATGTGGGTATGGGTATGGGTATGGATATGGGTATGGATATGGATGTGGATATGGGTATGGATATGGGTATGGATATGGATGTGGATATGGGTATGGATATGGGTATGGATATGGGTATGGATATGGGTATATCCTCAGCAGCATCTACTCACTGGGCACTGCCAAGAACCCCTACGTAGAGAGGTGCCCCCACACCTATGGGTGCATTGGGTGCAATGGGTGCAATGGGTGCATTGGGTGCAGTGGGTGCACTGGTTGCAGTGTGGGTGCAATGGGTGCAATGGGTGCAATGGGTGCAATGGGTGCAATGGGTGCCCAGTGGGTGCAGTGTGGGTGCAATGGGTGCAATGGGTGCCCCGTGGGTCCATTGGGTCCATTGGCTGCAACGGGTGCAATGCGTCTGTTGGGTGCAATGGGGGCTCCATGGGTGCACTGAGAGCCCCATGGCTGCGCAGGGTCCCCCATTGGCTGCACGGGGTCCCCCATGGCTCCATTGACTGCTCTGGGTCCCCATTGGCTGCTCTGGGTCCCCCATTGGCTCCAATGGATCCCCATTGGCTGAACTGGGTCCCCATTGGCTTCAATGGATCCCCATTGGCTGCACGGGGTCCCCCATTGGCTGATCTGTGTCCACCATTGGCTTCAATGGATCCCCATTGGCTGCTCTGGGCCCCCATTGGCTCCAGTGGGTCCCCGTTGACTCCATCGGCTCCATTGGGTCCCCATTGACTGCGCTGGGTCCATTGACTCCAGTGGCTCCCCATTGACTCCATTGGGTCCCCATTGACCCCATTGACTCCATTGGGTCCCCATTGGCTCCATTGGCTCCCCTTTGGCTCCATTGGGGAGCAAGGGGGGGGCATGACTCCATTGGGTCCCCATTGACTCCATTGTCTCCCCATGGACCCCATTGGCTCCCCATTGTCTCCCCATGGACCCCATTGAGCCCATTGTCTCCCCATTGACCCCATTGTCTCCCCATTGTCTCCCCATTGTCTCCCCACTGACCCCATTGTCTCCCCATTGACCCCATTGACCCCATTGTCTCCCCATTGTCTCCCCATTGACCCCATTGACCCCATTGTCTCCCCATTGTCTCCTCATTGACCCCATTGACCCCATTGGCTCCCCATTGACCCCATTGTCTCCCCATTGACCCCATTGTCTCCATTGTCTCCCCATTGTCTCCCCACTGACCCCATTGACCCCATTGTCTCCATTGTCTCCCCATTGACCCCATTGACCCCATTGTCTCCATTGTCTCCCCATTGACCCCATTGACCCCATTGTCTCCATTGTCTCCCCATTGACCCTATGCACCCCATTGTCTCCCCATGCACCCCATTGACCCCATTGTCTCCATTGTCTCCCCATTGACCCCATTGACCCCATTGTCTCCATTGTCTCCCCATTGACCCCATTGTCTCCCCATTGACCCCATTGACCCCATTGTCTCCCCATTGACCCCATTGACCCCATTGTCTCCCCATTGACCCCATTGACCCCATTGACCCCATTGACCCCATTGTCTCCCCATTGACCCCATTGCCTCCCCATTGTCTCCCCATGGACCCCATTGTCTCCCCATTGACCCCATTGTCTCCCCATTGTCTCCCCATTGACCCCATTGTCTCCCCATTGTCTCCTCATTGACCCCATTGACCCCATTGTCTCCCCATTGACCCCATTGACCCCATTGTCTCCCCATTGACCCCATTGACCCCATTGTCTCCCCATTGAACCCATTGTCTCCCCATTGACCCCATTGACCCCATTGTCTCCCCATTGACCCCATTGACCCCATTGTCTCCCCATTGACCCCATTGACCCCATTGACCCCATTGACCCCATTGTCTCCCCATTGACCCCATTGCCTCCCCATTGTCTCCCCATGGACCCCATTGTCTCCCCATTGACCCCATTGTCTCCCCATTGTCTCCCCATTGACCCCATTGTCTCCCCATTGTCTCCTCATTGACCCCATTGACCCCATTGGCTCCCCATTGACCCCATTGTCTCCCCATTGACCCCATTGTCTCCCCATTGACCCCATTGACCCCATTGTCTCCCCATTGACCCCATTGACCCCATTGTCTCCCCATTGACCCCATTGTCTCCCCATTGACCCCATTGACCCCATTGTCTCCCCATTGACCCCATTGACCCCATTGTCTCCCCATTGACCCCATTGTCTCCCCATTGACCCCATTGACCCCATTGACCCCATCGTCTCCACTGTCTCCATTGTTTCCCCATTGACCCCACTGTCTCCCCATTGTCTCCCCATTGTCTCCCCATTGACCCCATTGACCCCATTGTCTCCCCACTGCCCCCGCTCCCTCCCCGCTGCCCCCCCCCCCCCCCCCCCCGGGGCCGCAGGTGCCCCCCGGAGCTGCGCCGGGAGCGCTCCCGGGACGCGGCGCGGAGCCGCCGCAGCCGCGAGGCCGAGGTCTTCTTCCAGCTGGCGCGGGCGCTGCCCTTCGCCCGCGGCGTCAGCGCGCACCTGGACAAGGCCTCCATCATGCGCCTCACCATCAGCTACCTGCGCGTGCGCCGCCTGCTGGCCGCCGGTGAGAGCGCGCCCCCGGGGGGAGCCCACTGACCCCGCTGCATCCCATGGGGCATCCCTGCATCCCGGGGGCATCCCTAGAGCATCCTTGGGGCATCCCTGCATCCCATGGAGCATCCCTGCATCCCATGGGGCATCCCTAGAGCATCCTTGGGGCATCCCTGCATCCCTTGGGGCATCCCAGGGACCACTCTGCATCCCATGGGGCATCCCTGCATCCCATGGGGCATCCCTGGGGACCACTCTGCATCCCGGGGGCATCCCAGGGACACCTCTGCATCCCATGGGGCATCCCTGCATCCCAGGGGCATCCCAGGGACCACTCTGCATCCCGGGGGCCTGCTGGCCGCCGGTGAGAGCGCGTCCCCGGGGGGAGCCCGGGGCATCCCTGGGACCCCACTGCATCCCGGGGGCATCCCTGCATCCCGGGGACCACTCTGCATCCCTTGGGCATCCCTGGGACCCCACTGCATCCCATGGGGCATCCCTGCATCCCTGCATCCCATGGGGCATCCCGGGGGCATCCCAGGGACCACTCTGCATCCCAGGGGCATCTCTAGGGCATCCCTGCATCCTTGGGGCATCCTTGGGGCATCCCTGCATCCCATGGGGCATCCCTGCATCCCGGGGACCACTCTGCATCCCATGGGGCATCCCTGGGGCATCCTTGGGGCATCCCTGCATCCCGGGGACCACTCTGCATCTCTGGGGCATCCCTGGGACATCGCTGCATCCCATGGGGCATCCCTGTATCCCAGGGACCACTGTGCATCCCCTGGGGCATCTCTGGGGCATCCCTGCATCCCGGGGGCATCCCTGGAGCATCCTTGGGGCATCCCTGCATCCTGGGGACCACTCTGCATCCCCTGGGGCATCTCTGGGGCATCCCTGCATCCCATGGGGCATCCCTGCATCCCATGGGGCATCCCAGGGACCCCACTGCATCCCATGGGGCATCCCTGTATCCCGGGGACCACTCTGCATCCCGGGGGCATCTCTAGGGCATCCCTGTATCCTGGGGGCATCCCTGGAGCATCCTTGGGGCATCCCTCCATCCTGGGGACCACTCTGCATCCCGGGGGCATCCCTGGAGCATCCCTGAGACCCCTCTGCATCCCCCGGGACCCCCCAATGTCCTCTGGGATCCCATAGGACCGAATGGGACTCCATCACCTTTGAGACCCCCAAAACCCCCCCATTACCCCCCCCATCACCCCTCCAATCACCCCGGGGACCCCCCCATTACCTCCCAATTGCCCCCTCATCACCCTAGAGACTCCCCCCATTACCCCCCCATCACCCCGGACACCCCCCCCCATTACCCCCCATTAACCCCCCATCACCCTGGTGTCCCCCCCCCATTGCCCCCCATTACCCCCTCATTAATCCCCCATCACCCTGAACACCCCCCCATTACCCCCCCATTACCTCCCCATTACCCATTATCTCCCCATTAACCCCCCATCACCCCGATCCCCCCCCATTACCCCCCCATTACCCCCCCCATTGCCCCCCCATTACCCCCCATTACCCCCCCCATTGCCCCCCCCATTACCCCCCCATTACCTCCCCATTAACCCCCCATCACCCCGATCCCCTCCCCATTACCCCCCCATCACCCCCCATTAACCCCCCATCACCCCGATCCCCCCCCATTACCCCCCCCATTACCCCCCCATTGCCCCCCATCACCCCCCATCGCCCCCCCCATCACCCTTTGCCCCCCCCCCCCCCCGTGCCCCCCCCACAGGCGCCCTGGCGGCCGTGGCCGAGGAGGTGGACGGATGCTACCTGCAGGCGCTGGGGGGGTTCGTGATGGTGCTGAGCGAGGGGGGGGACATGATCTTCCTGTCCGAGAACGTGAACCGGCTGCTGGGGCTCAGCCAGGTGGGGGGGCACCGAGCATCGGGGGGGGGCACCGAGCATCCATGGGGGGGGGCACCGAGCATCCATGGGGGGGAATGGAGCATCCATGGGGGGGGGAAGGGAGTGTCCATGGGGTGGGCACAGAGCATCCATGGGGGGGGCACAGAGCATCCATGGGGGGGAATGGAGCATCCATGGGGGGGGCACAGAGCATCCATGGGGGGGAATGGGGCGTCTGAGGGGGGGAACCCCAAAACTGTGCGGCTGTCCCCATATCCCCATGAGCTCTATCCCTGTGTCCCACATCCCACACCCCACATCCCCATCCCATACCCCATACCCCATACCCCATATCCCATGCCCCATATCCCATATCCCATACCCCATACCCCATATCCCATATCCCATACCCCATACCCCATATCCCATACCCCATATCCCATACCCCATATCCCATATCCCATACCCCATATCCCATACCCCATACCCCATATCCCATACCCCATATCCCATATCCCATACCCCATATCCCATACCCCATACCCCATATCCCATACCCCATATCCCATATCCCATATCCCATACCCCATATCCCATATCCCATATCCCATATCCCATACCCCATATCCCATACCCCATATCCCATACCCCATACCCCATATCCCATATCCCTATCCCTGTATCCCATACCCCATACCCCATACCCCATATCCCTATCCCTGTATCCCATTCCCTATCCCATTCCCTGCCCCTATCCCTGTCTCCGCAGTTGGAGCTCATTGGCCACAGCGTCTTTGACTTCGTGCACCCCTGTGACCACGAGGAGCTGCAGGATGTGCTGAGCCCGCGGCAGGGTGAGCGCGGCCCATAGGGACCATAGGGACCCATAGAGATCATAGGGACCCATAGAGACCCATAGAGACCCATAGAGACCCATAGAGACCCATAGAGACCCATAGGTACCCATAGGGACCATAGGGACCCATAGGGACCCATAGGGACCCATAGGGACCATAGGGACCCATAGAGACCCATAGAGACCCATAGAGAA
>CM077907.1:231344-323471 GCA_039720435.1 Amazona ochrocephala
TCATTCCCATACCCCATACCCCATATCTCCCATATCCCCATACCCCATACCCCATATCCCATACCCCATAACCCCAAACCCATACCCATACCCCATAATCCCATACCCCATACCCATACCCCATATCCCATACCCCCATACCCCATATCCCATACCCCTATACTCCCATACCCATACCCCACCATATCCCATACCCCATACCCCAACCCCATACCCCATATCCCATACCCCATACCCATATCCCCATACCCCATACCCCATATCCCATACCCATACCCCATACCCATACCCATACCCCATACCCCATACCCCATACCCCATACCCCATATCCCATACCCCATACCCATATCCCATACCCATACCCATATCCCATATCCCATACCCCATACCCCATATCCCATACCCCATACCCCATACCCCATACCCATACCCCATATCCCATACCCATACCCCATATCCCATACCCATACCCATACCCCATACCCCATACCCATACCCATATCCCATACCCCATACCCATACCCATCCCATACCCCATACCATACCCCATACCCCATACCCATATCCATACCCATACCCATATCCCATACCCATACCCATACCCCATATCCCATACCCATACCCCATACCCCATACCCCATACCCATATCCCATACCCCATACCCATACCCCATACCCCATACCCCATATCCCATACCCATACCCATATCCATACCCATACCCCATACCCCATATCCCATACCCCATACCCCATATCCCATACCCATACCCATATCCCATACCCCATACCCCATACCCATACCCCATACCCCATACCCATACCCCATACCCCATACCCATATCCCATACCCCATACCCCATATCCCATACCCCATACCCATACCCATACCCCATACCCCATACCCATATCCCATACCCCATACCCCATACCCCATATCCCATACCCCATACCCCATACCCATACCCCATACCCCATATCCCATACCCCATACCCATATCCCATACCCATACCCATACCCCATATCCCATACCCCATATCCCATACCCCATACCCCATACCCATATCCCATACCCCATATCCCATACCCCATACCCCATACCCCATATCCCATACCCCATACCCCATATCCATACCCATACCCCATACCCATATCCCATACCCATACCCCATACCCCATATCCCATATCCCATACCCCATACCCCATACCCATACCCCATATCCCATACCCCATACCCCATACCCCATATCCCATACCCCATACCCCATATCCCATACCCCATACCCATACCCCATACCCCATACCCCATACCCCATATCCCATATCCCATACCCCATACCCCATACCCCATACCCATACCCCATACCCCATACCCCATACCCCATACCCCATACCCCATATCCCATACCCCATATCCCATATCCCATATCCCATATCCCATACCCCATATCCCATATCCCATATCCCATACCCATACCCCATACCCCATACCCCATATCCCATATCCCATACCCCATATCCCATATCCCATATCCCATATCCCATACCCCATACCCCATATCCCATATCCCATATCCCATATCCCATACCCCATATCCCATACCCCATACCCCATACCCCATATCCCATATCCAATATCCCATATCCCATATCCCATACCCCATATCCCATACCCCATACCCATACCCCATATCCCATACCCATATCCCATATCCCATATCCCATATCCCATACCCCATACCCCATATCCCATATCCCATATCCCATATCCCATATCCCATACCCCATATCCCATACCCCATACCCCATACCCCATATCCCATATCCAATATCCCATATCCATACCCCATACCCCATATCCCATACCCATATCCCATATCCCATATCCCATATCCCATACCCATACCCCATACCCCATACCCATACCCCATATCCCATATCCCATATCCCATACCCCATACCCCATACCCCATACCCCATATCCCATACCCCATACCCCATACCCCATATCCCATATCCCATACCCCATACCCCATATCCCATACCCATACCCATACCCCATACCCATACCCATATCCCATACCCCATACCCCATACCCATATCCCATACCCCATACCCCATATCCCATACCCATACCCCATACCCATACCCCATACCCCATATCCCATACCCCATACCCCATACCCCATATCCCATACCCCATACCCCATATCCCATACCCCATACCCCATATCCCATATCCCATATCCCATATCCCATACCCATACCTCATACCCCATACCCCATATCCCATACCCCATATCCCATACCCCATACCCCATATCCTATATCCCATATCCCATATCCCATATCCCATATCCCATACCCCATATCCCATACCCCATACCCCATACCCCATATCCCATATCCCATATCCCATACCCCATACCCCATATCCCATACCCCATACCCCATACCCCATACCCCATACCCCATACCCCATATCCCATACCCCATACCCCATACCCCATATCCCATACCCCATACCCCATACCCCATACCCCATACCCCATATCCCATACCCCATACCCCATATCCCATACCCCATACCCCATACCCCATATCCCATACCCCATATCCCATACCCATACCCCATACCCCATATCCCATACCCCATATCCCATACCCCATACCCCATACCCCATATCCCATACCCCATACCCCATATCCCATACCCCATACCCCATACCCCATATCCCATACCCCATACCCCATATCCTATATCCCATATCCCATATCCCATATCCCATACCCCATACCCCATATCCCATACCCCATACCCCATACCCCATATCCCATATCCCATATCCCATACCCCATACCCCATATCCCATACCCCATACCCCATACCCCATACCCCATACCCCATACCCCATATCCCATACCCCATACCCCATACCCCATATCCCATACCCCATACCCCATACCCCATACCCCATACCCCATATCCCATACCCCATACCCCATATCCCATACCCCATACCCCATACCCCATATCCCATACCCCATATCCCATACCCCATACCCCATACCCCATATCCCATACCCCATATCCCATACCCCATACCCCATACCCCATATCCATACCCCATACCCCATATCCCATACCCCATACCCCATACCCCATATCCCATACCCCATACCCCATACCCCATATCCCATATCCCATACCCCATATCCCATACCCCATACCCCATATCCCATACCCCATACCCCATACCCCATATCCCATACCCCATACCCCATATCCCATACCCCATACCCCATACCCCATACCCCATACCCCATACCCCATATCCCATACCCCATACCCCATACCCCATACCCCATACCCCATACCCCATACCCCATACCCCATACCCCTCCCCAGCCGGGCCGTGCCCTCAGCAAGCGGGGGGTCAGCTGCCAGTTCGGGCCCGACGTCACGCGCCGCTTCCTGGAGCTCAACGGCCTGCAGTACATCATCCGCAGCCACGAGGTCAAGGCCGAGGGCTACGAGGTGGCGCACGGCGGCCACTGCGTCACCGTCTTCTCCGCGCCCAACTACTGGTGAGGGGCCCCCCCCTCCGTCACTGTGCCCCCCCCTCCCATAACTGTGCTCCCCCATCCCATCCTTGTGCTCCCCCCATCCCATCCCTGTGCCCCCCCATCCCATCCCTGTGCCCCCCCATCCCATCCCTGTGCCCCCCCATCCCATCCCTGTGTCCCCCCATCCCGTCCCTGTGCCCCCCCATCCCGTCCCTGTGCCCCCCCCATCCTATAACTGTGCCCCCCCATCCCATCCCTGTGCTCCCATCCTTGTGCCCCCCCCATCCTGTAACTGTGCCCCCCCATCCCATCCCTGTGCCCCCCATCCCATCCCTGTGCCCCCCATCCCATCCCTGTGCCCCCCATCCCATCCCTGTGCCCCCCCATCCCATCCCTGTGCCCCCCCATCCCATCCCTGTGCCCCCCCCATCCCATCCCTGTGCCCCCCCATCCCATCCCTGTGCCCCCCCATCCCATCCCTGTGCCCCCCCATCCCATCCCTGTGCTCCCATCCCTGTGCCCCCCCATCCTATAACTGTACCCCCCCATCCCTGTGCCCCCCCATCCCATCCCTGTGCCCCCCATCCTATAACTGCCCCCATCCCATCCCTGTGCCCCCCCATCCTATAACTGCCCCCATCCCATCCCTGTGCCCCGCATCCCATAACTGTGCCCCCCCATCCCTGTGCCCCCCCCATCCCATCCCTGTGCCATCCCATCCCATAACTGTACCCCCACATCCCTGTGCCCCCCCATCCCATCCCTGTGCCCCCCCTCTCGTCACTGTGCCCCCATCCCATCCCTGTGCCCCCCCATCCCATAACTGTGCTCCCATCCCATAACTGTGCCCCCCCATCCCATAACTGTGCCCCCCCATCCCATAACTGTGCTCCCATCCCATAACTGTGCCCCCCCCATCCCATCCCTGTGCCCCCCATCCATCCCTGTGCCCCCCCATCCCACCCCTGTGCCCCCCCATCCCATAACTGTGCCCCCCCATCCCATCCCTGTGCCCCCCATCCCATAACTGTCCCCCCCATCCCATCCCTGTGCCCCCCCATCCCACCCCTGTGCCCCCCCATCCCATAACTGTGCCCCCCCATCCCATCCCTGTGCCCCCCATCCCATAACTGTCCCCCCCATCCCATAACTGTGCCCCCCCATCCCATCCCTGTGCCCCCCATCCCATAACTGTCCCCCCCCATCCCTTTCCCCCCCCATGTCCCATCCCTGTGCCGCCCCCCATGTCCCATCCCTCTGCCCCCCCCCCCCGTGCCCCCCCCATCCCCCCCCCCGTCCCTGAGCCTTGCTGTCCCTACACAGAGCTGTGTCCCCCCGTGTCCCCTGTCCCTGCGGGGGGCCCCAGGCCTCGGTGTCCCCGTGGGGGGGCCCCGGCCTTGGTGTCCCCAAGCGACCCCCATCGTCCCCCCCCCAGCGATCAGATGGGGAACAAAGGCTCCTACATCCGCCTGCGCGGCAGCGACCTGCGCCCCGACTTCCACCAGTTCACTGCAGTGGTGAGGGGGGGCCCCGGGCCCCGACCCCCCCTTGGCTACCCCTGGAACCCCCCTTGGGTACCCCATGAACCCCCTATGGGCATCACTGAACCCCCTATGGGCATCACTGAACCCCCCCTTGGGTACCCCATGACCCCCCCATGGGCATCACTGAACCCCCCTTGGGTACCCCCTGCCCCCCCCTATGGGTACCCCCTGCCCCCCCCTTGGGTACCCCCTGACCCCCCATATGGGCATCACTGACCCCCACTTGGGTACCCCCCAACCCCCCCCTTGGGTACCCCATGAACCCCCCTTCGGTACCCCCTGACCCCCCCTTGGGTACCCCCTGACCCCCCTGAACAACCCTATGGGTACCCCCTAACCCCCCCCCCATTATGGACCCCCTCAACCCCCCCTTTGGGCACCCAAACCCCCCCATAGGGACCTCTTGAACCTGACCCCCCCCAACCCCACCCTGGGGCCCCCCATAACCCTTCACCCATGGCCTGTCCTATTTGGGGTGACTTGGGGGGGGGGGGGGAGGGATGAATGGGGGGGTTTGGGGGGGGGTCCATAGGGATTTGGGGGTGGGGGGGGCACCTTCCCCCCCCTGACCCCCCCTTTTCTCCCCCCCCCAGCCTCACCCCAATGTCAAGCCCATGATGTACGCCAGCACCCTGCTGCAGCTGGGCATGATGTGACCCCTGCCCCCCCCCCACCGGCTGCCCCCCCCCCAACCGGGGCCCCCCAAAACCCCATCGGGCCCCCCCCAAGTCCCCCCCCCCGGGGGCTTTTTAATCTATGGGAAGATTGTATTTATACCCCCCCCCCCCAGTGCTCCCAGTTCACCCAATAAGGGGGGGTCAATGGGGGGGGGTCTCTGCTGGTGTTGCCCCCCCCCCCCCCATGGGGGCAGGAGATGGGGGGGGGATGCTCAGGATCGGTCCCGCCCCCCCCCCGGCCCCCCCCCCCCGGGGATTTAATTATCTGTAATTAATGAGGAAATAAAGTAATTATTGTAAAGGGGGGGGGTGGCCCCCGTTGTTGCCATAGAAACGGGGCGGGGCTTCACGCTGAAGGCCACGCCCCCTTGTGGCTGCTCAACAGCAGCCAATCAAAGCGCTGCTCTTGGCCCGCCTGCACCTCCTCAGCCAATGAGGCGGCGGGTTTCTTCTCCCAGGGGGCGTGGCCTGAGACATGGGCGTCGCTGGGAGGGCGGGGCCGACGTTGTCATGGAGACGCTTGGGGGTTGCCATGGAGACCATGGGGCTGGGATGGAGTCGGGGGTACCGGGGGTCCCCCATGGCTCCATAGCCTGGGATTGGGGCTGGAAATGGAGGGGCCATGGGCTTGGGATGAGTTTGGGATGGGATCGGGATGGGCTTGGGATGGCTTTGGATGAGTTTGGGATGAGTTTGGAATGGGCTCAGGATGGGCTTGGGATGGGTTTGGGATGAGTTTGGGATGGGCTCGGGATGAGTTTGGAATGGGATGGGGATGGCTTTGGGATGAGTTTGGGATGGGATGGGCTTGGGATAGGTTTGGGATGAGTTTGGGATGGGTTTGGGATGAGTTTGGGATGGGTTCGGGATGGGTTTGGGATGAGTTCGGGATGGGCTTGAGATGGATTCGGGATGAGTTTGGGATGGGTTTGGGATGAGTTTGGGATGGGTTTGGGATGAGTTTGGGATGGGTTTGGGATGGGCTTGGGATGGGTTGGGATGAGTTTGGGATGGGTTTGGGATGAGTTTGGGATGGGCTTGGGATCGGCTTGGGATGAATTTGGAATGGGCTCGGGATCAGTTTGGGATGGGCTTGGGATGAGTTTGGGATGGGTTCAGGATGGGCTTGGGATGAGTTTGGAATGGGTTCGGGATGGGCTTGGGATGGCTTTGGGATGAGTTTGGGATGGGATGGGTTTGGAATGGGATGGGGATGGCTTTGGATGAGTTTGGAATGGGTTCGGGATGGGCTTGGGATGAGTTTGGAATGGGATGGGTTTGGAATGGGCTTGGGATGAGTTTGGGATGGGATGGGCTTGGGATGGGTTTGGAATGGGCTTGGGATGGGATGGGGATGGCTTTGGAATGGCTTTGGGATGAGTTTGGAATGGGCTTGGGATGGCTTTGGATGGGATGGGAAGGGGATGGGAATGGCCGTTGGTCCTGGAGAGGAGACCTTGAAGCAGCTCCCAGTGCTTAAAGGGGCTCCAGGGAACCCGGGGAGGGCCTTGGGATAAGGGATGGGATGAGGAGGAGCGGCTCCCATGGGAACAGCGGGAGCTGGATGGGATATTGGGAGCGGAGGGACCCTGCGGTGGGCGGGGGTTGGGATGCGCCAGCCCCAGGCCCTTCCGCTCCAGCCCTTGGGTCCATGGGAGGCCCAGAGCTGCGGTGGAGGTGGGATACAGGAGGATGGGGATCTGGGATGCTGGGATAGCGGGGGGGGGGGGAACAGGATAACAGGGATACTGGGATAACGGGAGACCGGGATAACGGGAGAGCAGGGTGATGGGGTGTTGGGATAATGGAGCTGTGGGATGCAGGAGAATGGGATAGAGGGAGAGCAGGATGATGGAGAGAATGGGAACAGTGGGCTAGCGCGGGATAACGGGGAATGGCAGACGATGGGGAGAGTGGGATCACTGGGAATAGTGGGATAAGGTGGGAGAGACGGCGGTAACGGAGAGGCTGAGCCATTGGGAATAGCGCCGGGATAGCGCCGGGATAGAGCTGGGATAGAGCCGGGATAGCGCTGGGATAGAGCTGGGATAGAGCCGGGATAGCGCTGGGATAGGGCTGGGATAGAGCTGGGATAGAGCCGGGATAGGGTTGGGATAGGGCTGGGATAGAGCCGGGATAGGGTTGGGATAGGGCTGGGATAGAGCCGGGATAGCACTGGGATAGAGCTGGGATAGAGCCGGGATAGCGCTGGGATAGGGCTGGGATAGAGCTGGGATAGAGCCGGGATAGCGCTGGGATAGAGCTGGGATAGAGCTGGGATAGAGCTGGGATAGAGCTGGGATAGAGCTGGGATAGGGCTGGGATAGCGCTGGGATAGCGCTGGGATAGAGCTGGGATAGAGCTGGGATAGAGCTGGGATAGCGCTGGGATAGAGCCGGGATAGCGCTGGGATAGAGCTGGGATAGAGCTGGGATAGAGCTGGGATAGAGCCGGGATAGCGCTGGGATAGGGCTGGGATAGAGCCGGGATAGAGCTGGGATAGAGCCGGGATAGCGCTGGGATAGAGCTGGGATAGAGCTGGGATAGAGCTGGGATAGCGCTGGGATAGAGCTGGGATAGAGCTGGGATAGAGCTGGGATAGAGCCGGGATAGAGCTGGGATAGGGCTGGGATAGCGCTGGGATAGGGCTGGGATAGAGCTGGGATAGAGCCGGGATACTGTTGGGATAGAGCCGGGAAAACACTTGGATAGCGCTGGATAGAGCCGGGATAGCGCTGGGATAGGGCTGGGATAGCGCTGGGATAGAGCCGGGATAGAGCTGGGATAGCGCCGGGACAGCGGGACCGCCCCCCCCCCCCGCCCCCCCCAGGTCCCTCCCCCCGCTCCGTGGGGGCGGGGCCGGGCCGGGAGGCGCCGCGGGCCGGGATAAGGGGGGCGGCAGCTGCGGCCCCCCCCGAGCGGAGCCCTCGGCGCCGGCAGCGCCGGAGCGGAGCCGCGGCCATGGCGGAGGCGGAGGGGGAGGATGAGGTCCAGTTCCTGAGGACGGTGAGGGAGGGGGTGAACGGGAATGGGGGGGGAATGGGGATGGGGGGGGAATGGGGGGGGAATGGGGAATGGGAATGGGGGGGGAATGGGGAACGGGGGGGAATGGGGAATGGGGGCACTGGGAATGGGGGGGGAATGGGAATGGGGAATGGGAATGGGGAATAGGGGGGGAATTGGGAATGGGGGGGAATGGGGGCACTGGGAAGGGACTGGGAATGGGGTGGGAATGGGATGGGAATGGGGACACTGGGAAGTGACTGGGAAGGGACTGGGAAGGGGGAATGGGGGCACTGGGAGAGACTGGGAAGGGGCTGGAGGAGAACAGGAATGGGAATGGGGGGGGAATAGAGTGGGAATGGGGGCACTGGGAATGGGGTGGGAATGGGAATGGGGGGGAATGGGGGCACTGGGAATGGGATGGGAATGGGAATGGGGGGGAATGGGGGCACTGGGAATGGGGTGGGAATGGGAATGGGGGGGAATGGGGGCACTGGGAATGGGGTGGGAATGGGAATGAGGGGGAATGGGGGCACTGGGAATGGGGGGGAATGGGGAATGGGAACGGGAATGGGGACTGGGAATGGGAATGGGGAATGGGAATGGAGTGGGAATGGGGAATGGGGGGGAAATGGAGTGGGAAGGGGGAATGAGGGCACTGGGAATGGAAAGGAAGGGACTGGGAATGGGGGCAGTGGGAAAGGACTGGGAAGGGACTGGGAATGGAGTGGGAATGGGGAATGGGGACAACTGGGAAGGGAATGGAGTGGGAATGGAGTGGGAATGGAGTGGGAATGGACTGGGAATGGAGTGGGAATGGAGTGGGAATGGACTGGGAATGGAGTGGGAAGGGGAATGGGGGCACTGGGAGAGACTGGGAAGGGGCTGGAGGAGAACGGGAATGGGAATGGGGAACGTGAGGAGCTGGAAGGGGGAAAGGGGGATACTGGGGGATAACTGGGAATGCTGGGAATGGGATACTGGGGCTCAATGGGGATAATGGGGACACTGGGAATGGCAATGGATACTGGGGGATAACTGGGAATACTGGGAATGGCAATGGGATACTGGGGGTCAATGAGGGATAATGGGGATACCGGGGCTCAATGGGGATGCCGGGGGGGGTGCTGCTGGGGATAATGGGGGTCAATGGGGGGCCCTGGGGGGGATGTGCCCGCCCCTCCCCCCCCCACCTGTCCCCTGGGGGTCACGTGGGCTCCCAAAAAAGCAACGTGTAAAGCCCGGGGGGGGGGGGGGGGGGGGAGGGGGAGCAGCTGAGGGGGGGGGAGGGGCGAAACAAATCCCCCCGGGGGGGGGGGGGGGGGGAGGGGGTGCCCCAGATCCTTCCCTTGGCCCAGTTCGGCCTTGAAATGGGGGGGAGGGGCCAAAGGGGGGGAGGGGCCAAAGGGGGGGAGGGGAGGAGGGGGGAGGGGCGTGGGAACTGCTGAGCTCTGCGCTTTGGGGAGGGGGGGGAGGGGGTTGAACCCCCCCATTGCCCAAAGGGGAAACTGAGGCTCGAAGCCCCTCCCCCCTCCTTTGGCCCCTCCCCCTCCTTTGGCCCCTCCCCCCTCCTTTGGCCCCTCCCCCTCGTGGCCTCCGGGGCACGCGGGAGGAATCTGCCCCTCCCCCACCCGCGGGGGGGTCGGAGCGATGGGAACAGGTGGGGGGGGGGGAGGGACACGGGGAGGTCACCCCCTCCCCCACCCCATAGGGAGCCATGGGGGGCACCTGCCCCATAGCGGGGGGGGGCATTGCCCCCTATGGGTCCCCATTGCCCTCCATGGGTCCCCATTGCCCCCTATGGGTCCCCACTGCCCCCTATGGGTCCCCATTGCCCCCCCTATGGGTCCCCATTGCCCCCTATGGGTCCCCATTGCCCTCTATGGGTCCCCACTGCCCCCTATGGGTCCCCATTGCGCCCATGGGTCCCCATTGTGCCCTATGGGTCCCCATTGTGCTATGGGTCCCCATTGTGCTATGGGTCCCACTGCCCCCTATGGGTCCCCATTGTGCTATGGGTCCCCATTGTGCTATGGGTCCCCACTGCCCCCTATGGGTCCTCATTGTGCTATGGGTCCCCATTGTGCTATGGGTCCCCATTGCTCCTATGGGTCCCCATTGCCCCCTATGGGTCCCCATTGCCCTCTATGGGTCCCCATTGTGCCCTATGGGTCCCCATTGCCCCCTATGGGTCCCATAGGAGGACGAGGTGGTGCTGCAGTGCTCGACCACGCTCCGCAATCAACCGCTGAAGCTGTGCCTGGCGGCCGAGGGCTTCGGCAATCGATTGTGCGGCCTGGAGCCCACCTCCAACGCGCAGGTGCGGGGTCAGGCGAGGACACGGCCGGGCCGGACCATTGCTACGGGGGGGGGAGTATGGGGGGGTCCCATTGGTGCCTATGGGGGGGGATAGGGACAAAGGGGGTCCCATTGGTGCCTATGGGGGGTGAGGGGGTTCCATTGGTGCCTATGGGGGATGAGGGGGTCCCATTGGTGCCTATGGGGGGGGATAGGGACCCCATTGGTGCCGATGGGGGGGAAAGGGATGAAGGGACCCCATTGTCCCATATGGGGGTAAGTGAACCCCATTGTCCCCTATGGGCCCCCATTGTCCCCTATGGGATAAGTGAACCCCATTGTCCCCTATGGGGACCCCATTGTCCCCTATGGGATAAGTGAACCCCATTGTCCCCTATGGGGACCCCATTGTCCCCTATGGGATAAGTGAACCCCATTGTCCCCTATGAACCCATTGTCCCCTATGGGTCCCCATTGTCCCCTATGGCCCCATTGTCCCCTATGGCCCCGTTGTCCCCTATGGGTCCCCATTGTCCCCTATGGGTCCCCATTGTCCCCTATGGGCCCCATTGTCCCCTATGGGTCCCCATTGTCCCCTATGGGCCCCATTGTCCCCTATGGCCCCCATTGTCCCCTATGGGTCCCCCATTGTCCCCTATGGCCCCATTGTCCCCTATGGCCCCATTGTCCCCTATGGTCCCCATTGTCCCCTATGGGTCCCCATTGTCCCCTATGGCCCCATTGTCCCCTATGGCCCCCATTGTCCCCTATGGTCCCATTGTCCCCTATGGCCCCATTGTCCCCTATGGCCCCCATTGTCCCCTATGGCCCCATTGTCCCCTATGGGTCCCCATTGTCCCCTATGGTCCCCATTGTCCCCTCTGGGTCCCCATTGTCCCCTATGGTCCCCATTGTCCCCTATGGCCCCATTGTCCCCTATGGCCCCCATTGTCCCCCATGGGTCCCCATTGTCCCCTATGGCCCCATTGTCCCCTATGGCCCCATTGTCCCCTATGGGTCCCCATTGTCCCCTATGGCCCCATTGTCCCCTATGGGTCCCCATTGTCCCCTATGGCCCCATTGTCCCTATGGCCCCATTGTCCCCTATGGCCCCCATTGTCCCCTATGGCCCCATTGTCCCCTATGGCCCCCATTGTCCCCTATGGCCCCATTGTCCCCTATGGGTCCCATTGTCCCCTATGGCCCCCATTGTCCCCTATGGCCCCATTGTCCCCTATGGACCCCATTGTCCCCTATGGCCCCATTGTCCCCTATGGGATAAGTGAACCCCATTGTCCTCTATGGACCCCATTGTCCCCTATGGGTCCCCATTGTCCCCTATGGGATAAGTGAACCCCATTGTCCCCTATGGGCCCCATTGTCCCCTATGGTCCCCATTGTCCCCTATGGCCCCATTGTCCCCTATGGGCCCCATTGTCCCCTATGGCCCCATTGTCCCCCATGGGTCCCCATTGTCCCGTATGGCCACCATTGTCCCTATGGGTCCCCATTGTCCCCTATGGGATAAGTGAACCCCATTGTCCCCTATGGCCCCATTGTCCCCTATGGCCCCATTGGTCCCCTATGGCCCCATTGTCCCCTCTGGCGCCCCCCCAGGCCGTGCCCCCGGACCTGGCCGTTTGCTGCTTCGTGCTGGAGCAGTCGCTGTCGGTGCGGGCGCTGCAGGAGATGCTGGCCACGAGCGCGCAGCCCGGAGCCGAGGTGGGGGGGTATGGGGCAGAGGGGGGGGCTATGGGGGGCTATGGGGCAGGGGGGTTTCTATGGGGCAGGGGGGCTATGGGGTGGGTGGGGTCTATGGGGTGATGGGGGTCTATGGGGTGGGTGGGGTCTATGGGGTGGGGGGGGCTATGGGGCGGGGGGTTTCTATGGGGAGGGGGGGCTATGGGGTGGGGTGGGCTATGGGGTGATGGGGGTCTATGGGGTGGGTGGGGTCTATGGGGCAGAGGGGTCTATGGGGTGGGGGGGGCTATGGGGGCAGGGAGGGTTCTGTGGGGCAGGGGGGGTCTATGGGGTGGGGGGCTATGGGGCAGAGGGGTCTATGGGGTGGGTGGGGTCTATGGGGTGGGGGGGGCTATGGGGTGGGGGGGCTATGGGGCAGAGGGGTCTATGGGGGCAGAGGGTCTATGGGGTGGGTGGGGTCTATGGGGTGATGGGGGTCTATGGGGTGATGGGGGTCTATGGGGTGGGGGGGGGCTATGGGGCAGAGGGGTCTATGGGGCAGAGGGTCTATGGGGTGGGGTGGGTCTATGGGGTGATGGGGGTCTATGGGGTGGGGGGGTCTATGGGGTGGGGGGGCTATGAGGCCGGGGGGGCTATGGGGCACTGGGGGTTCTATGGGGTGGGGGGTGGTTCTATGGATCAGGGGGGGGTTTCTATGGGGCAGGGTGGGGGTCTATGGAGCAGGGGGGTTTTCTATGGGGCGGGGGGGGGGTTCTATGGGGCAGGGGGGGGTTCTATGGGGCGGGGGGTGTTAAGGAGGGGTTGGAGGGGTTCCGAGCCCCCTTTGACCCCCCTTTTCTCTTCCCCCCCCCTCCCCTGCCCTCGGCCCCCCCCACCCCCTCCCCACCCCCCCCATTGCCCCCCCCAGGGGCTCGACCTGGATAAGTGGGTAGGTGCCACTGTGGTGCTGTGCCCCCCCCATCCCATCCCATCATCCCATTGGATGCCGTTATCCCATTGGATCCCATCCTGTGCCGTTATCCCATTGGATCCCATCCTGTGCCGTTATCCCATTGGATCCCATCCTATGCCGTTATCCCATTGGATGCCATCATCCCATTGGATGCCATCCTATCCCATTGGATCCCGTTATCCCATTGGATCCCATCCTATGCTGTTATCCCATTGGATCCCATCCTATCATCCCATTGGACCCCATCCTATCCCATTGGATCCCATTATCCCATTGGATCCCATCCTCCTCCTCACCCCCCCATAGCGCTCCCCCACCTCCGCATGGACCCAGGTGTCCTCGTGTGCCCCCCCCCCAACCCTTCCGCATGGACCCCCCCAGTGTGATGCAGGGGCCCCCCCCCCATCTATGGGGCGTGCACAAAGGGGGGGGGCCCACACCAGGGCTTGCACAGGAGGGGGCACAAAGGGTACCCCAATACGAGGGGGGTCCCCCCCACCCGGGGGGGGTATTGGGGCGCCCCCCTGACCCCCATGTCCCCCCCCCCCAGTCCTCGCAGGGTGGGGGGCACCGCACGCTGCTCTATGGGCACGCGATCCTGCTGAGGCACTCACACAGCGGCATGGTATGGGGGGCAATGGGGGGCAATGGGGGCAGGCAATGGGGGGCAATGGGGGGCAATGGGGTATGGGGGGCAATGGGGGGCAATGGGGTATGGGGGGCAATGGTGTATGGGGGCAATGGGGTATGGGGCGCAATGGAGGAAATGGGGTATGGGGGGACAATGGGGGGCAATGGGGTATGGGGGGGCAATGGGGGGCAATGGGGTATGGGGGGGGCAATAGGGGACAATGGGGTATGGGGGGCAATGGGGGGCAATGGGGTATGGGGGGGCAATGGGTTATGGGGGGGCAATGGGGTAATGGGGGGGCAATGGGGGGCAATGTTGTATGGGGGGCAATGGGGGTAATGGGGGGGCAATGGGGGGCAATGGGGTATGGGGGGCAATGGGGGACAATGGGGTATGGGGGGCAATGGGGTATGGGGAACAATGGAGGAAATGGGGTATGGGGGGACAATGGGGGGCAATGGGGTATGGGGGGGCAATGGGGGGCAATGGAGTATGGGGGGCAATGGGGGGCAATGTTGTATGGGGGGCAATGGAGGGCAATGGGGGGCAATGGAGGAAATGAGTATGGGGGGCAATGGGGGGCAATGGGGTATGGGGGGCAATGGGGTATGGGGGGGCAATGGGGGGCAATGGGGGGACAATGGGGTATGGGGGGCAATGGGTATGGGAGGCAATGGGGGCAATGGGTGTCAATGGGTGCCACTGGGTATCAATGGGTGCCAATGGTGTGTCAATGGGTGTCAATGGGTGCCAATGGGTGTCAATGGGTGCCCATGGGTGTCAATGGGTGTCAATGGGTGTCAATGGGTATCAATGGGTGCCAATGGGTGTCAATGGGTGTCAATGGGTGTCAATGGGTGTCAATGGGTATCAATGGGTGCCAATGGGTGTCAATGGGTGTCAATGGGTGCCAATGGGTGTCAATGGGTGTCAATGGGTGTCAATGGGTGTCAATGGGTGCCAATGGGTGCCAATGGGTGCCAATGGGTATCAATGGGTGCCAATGGGTGTCAATGGGCGCCCATGGGTGCCCCCCCCCGCAGTACCTGAGCTGTTTGACCACCTCGCGCTCCCGTCACCGACAAATTGGCCTTCGATGTGGGGCTGCAGGAGGACGCAGCCGGTGAGCGGCGCCGCTGCGCTGCCCCATGGGCGCTATGGGGCCCTGGGGGGGCAGTGGGGGGCTGTGGGGGGCAGTTTGGGTCACTTTGGGTCGGTTTGGGGTGGTTTTGGGTCGGTTTTGGGTCAGTTTGGGTCCATTTTGGTCCATTTGGGGTCTGTTTGGGGCAGTTTTGGGTCCATTTGGGGTCCATTTGGGTCACTTTGGGTTGGTTTGATGGTGGTTTTGGGTCAGTTTGGGGTGGTTTTGGGTCGGTTTTCGGTCAGTTTGGGTCCATTTTGGTCCATTTTGGGTCTGTTTGGGGCAGTTTTGGGTCTGTTTGGGGCAGTTTTGGGTCCATTTGGCGTCCCTTTGGGCAGTTTTGGGTCCATTTGGGGTCCATTTGGGTCACTTTGGGTCTGTTTTGGGTCCATTTGGGTCACTTTGGGTCGGTTTTGGGTCGGTTTTGGGCTGGTTCAGGCCGGTTGGGGTCACTTTGGTCGGTTTTGGGCCGGTTCGGGCCGGTTTGGTCCGGTTGGGGTCACTTTGGGTCAGTTTTAGGTCGGTTTTGGCCGGTTCGGGCCGGTTTGGTCCAGTTGGGGTCACTTTGGGTCATTTTTGGGTCGGTTTTGGGTCAGTGGGTCCGGTTGGGGCTGGTTGGGGTCACTTTGGGTCAGTTTTAGGTCGGTTTTGGGTCAGTTGGGGCCGGTTGGGGCCGGTTGGGTCACTGTGAGTCGGTTTTGGGTCAGTTTTGGGTTGGTTTTGGGTTGGTTTTGGGCCGGTTCGGTCCGGTTTGGTCCGTTGGGGCCGGTTGGGGTCACTGTGGGTCGGTTTTGGTCCGGTTGGGGCCGGTTTGGTCTGTTGGGTCCGGTTGGGTCTGGTTCGTTCCGGTTTGGTCCGGTTGGGGCCGGTTGGGGTCATTGTGGGTCGGTTTTGGGCCGGTTCGGTCCGGTTTGGTCCGGTTGGTTCCGGTTGGGTCCGGTTGGGTCCGGTTGGGGTCACTGTGGTCAGTTTTGGGTTGGTTTTGGGCCGGTTCGGTCTGGTTGGTTCCGGTTGGTTCCGGTTGGTTCCGGTTGGGGCCGGTTGGGGTCACTGTGGGTCAGTTTGGGTTGGTTTTGGGTCGGTTCGGTCTGGTTGGGTCGGTTGGTTCCGGTTGGTTCCGGTTGGTTCCGGTTGGGTCACTGCGGGCGCTGGCGCAGGGGAGCCGTGCTGGTGGACGATGCACCCCGCGTCCAAGCAGCGCTCGGAGGGGGAGAAGATTCGGGTCGGGGACGACCTCATCCTGGTGAGCGTCTCCTCGGAGCGGTACCTGGCTGAGTGCGGGGCAGGGACACGGCAAGGACACGGCAAAGGACACGCTAAGGACACGCTAAGGACACGCTAAGGGCACGCTAAGGACACACTAAGGGCATGCACAGAACATGCAAAGGACACGCTAAGGGACATGCACAGAACACGCAAAGAACATGCACAGAACACGCAAAGACCACACAAAGAACATGCACAGAACATGCAAAGAACACACAAAGGACACGCAAAGAACACACAAAGAACATGCAAAGAACATGCACAGCACACACAAAGGACACACACGGAACACGCAAAGAACAGGCACAGAACACACAGAGGACACGCACAGAACACACATAGAATAGAACACACAAAGAACATGCAAAGAGCATGCAAAGAACACACGTGTGCAAGCAACATGCATGTGCATGAGTGAGGGTACGCAAGAAACACAAGAGTGAGGATGTGCATGTAAAGAACATACATGTGCATGAGGGAGGACACACAAAGCACACGCATGTCTGCAAAGAGCATGCATGGGTGCAAGGAACACGTGTGTGCCCAAAGAACATGCGTGTGCATGAGTGAGAACACGTAAAGAACACGTGTCCACAGAACACGCGTGTGCATGGGGGAGAACACACAAAGAACACGTATGTGTGCAAAGAACACGCATGGGATGCCCATGCAAAGAACATGTATGTGTGCAAAGAACACGCATGGGATGCCCATGCAAAGAACATGTATGTGTGCAAGGAACACGCATGGGATGCCCATGCAAAGAACACGTATGTGCGCAAAGAACACACATGGGATGCCCATGCAAAGAACATGTATGTGCGCAAAGAACACACATGGGATGCCCATGCAAAGAACATGTATGTGCGCAAAGAACACGCATAGGATGCCCATGCAAAGAACATGTATGTGTGCAAAGAACACGCATAGGATGCCCATGCAAAGAACATGTATGTGCGCAAAGAACACGCATGGGATGCCCATGCAAAGAACATGTATGTGCGCAAAGAACACACATGGGATGCCCATGCAAAGAACATGTATGTGCGCAAAGAACACGCATAGGATGCCCATGCAAAGAACAGGTATGTGCGCAAAGAACACACACGGGATGCCCATGCAAAGAACATGTATGTGCGCAAAGAACACGCATAGGATGCCCATGCAAAGAACATGTATGTGTGCAAAGAACACACATGGGATGCCCATACAAAGAACACGTATGTGTGCAAAGAACATGCATGTGCATGAGTACTGATGCACACGCAAAGAACACGCATGTGCGCAAAGAACACGCATGGGATGCCCATGCAAAGAACATGTATGTGTGCAAAGAACACGCATGTGCATGAGTACTGATGCACACGCAAAGAACACGCGTGTGCGCAAAGAACACGCATGTGCATGAGTACTGATGCACACGCAAAGAACACGGGTGTGCACGAGGGGGAACACGCCAAGACCACGCCTGCAAAGAGCCCTGAGGCGCACGAGCGCGGGCGTGACGTCACGCGTGACACATGACGTGGCATGTAACACGCGTGTCCCTGCGCGCAGCACCTGAGCACGGCCAGCGGGGAGCTGCAGGTCGATGCCTCCTTCATGCAGACCCTGTGGAACATGAACCCCATCAGCTCGGGCTCCGAGGAAGGTGGGGGCCGGGGGGGCACCCATGGGTGCTATGGGGTGGGGGGGCACCCATGGGTGTTATGGGGTGGGGGGTTACACATGGGTGGTATGGGGTGGGGGGGGTACACATGGGTGTTATGGGGTGGGTGGGGGCACCCATGGGTGTTATGGGGTGGGGGGGGTGCACATGGGTGCTATGGGGTGGGGGGGGTACACATGGGTGGTATGGGGTGGGGGGGTACACATGGGTGTTATGGGGTGGGGGGGTACACATGGGTGTTATGGGGTGGGGGGGTACACATGGGTGTTATGGGGTGGGGGGGGTACACATGGGTGTTATGGGGTGGGGGGTACACATGGGAGTTATGGGGTGGGGGGGTACACATGGGTGCTATGGGGTGGGGGGGTACACATGGGTGCTATGGGGTGGGGGGGGTACCCATGGGTGCTATGGGGTGCGGGGGGGCACCCATGGGTGCTATGGGGTGGGGGTGGGGGGTTGACCTCTGGTGACCCCCCCCCCCATTGGTGACCCCAGGGTACGTGACGGGGGGGCACGTGCTGCGGCTGTTCCATGGGCACATGGATGAGTGCCTGACCACGGCGGCGCCGGAGCAGGGGGAGGAGAGGAGGTGATGCGGGAATGGCGGCGGGATGGGGGAATGGGGGGGGTACATGGGATAGATGGGATGTGGGGTATGGGGTATGGGATATGGGGTATGGGGTATGGGATATGGGATATGGGATATGGGGTATGGGGTATGGGGCATGGGGTATGGGATATGGGGTATGGGATATGGGATATGGGATATGGGGTATGGGGTATGGGATATGGGATATGGGGTATGGGGTATGGGATATGGGGTATGGGATATGGGATATGGGGTATGGGATATGGGATATGGGATATGGGGTATGGGATATGGGATATGGGATATGGGATATGGGATATGGGGTATGGGGTATGGGATATGGGATATGGGATATGGGGTATGGGATATGGGGTATGGGATATGGGATATGGGATATGGGATATGGGATATGGGGTATGGGGTATGGGGTATGGGATATGGGATATGGGATATGGGGTATGGGGTATGGGATATGGGATATGGGATATGGGATATGGGGTATGGGGTATGGGGTATGGGATATGGGATATGGGATATGGGATATGGGATATGGGGTATGGGGTATGGGATATGGGATATGGGGTATGGGGTATGGGATATGGGATATGGGGTATGGGATATGGGGTATGGGGTATGGGATATGGGATATGGGATATGGGGCAGGGGGGATGCGCTGACGGTGCCCCCCCAGCAGTGTTGTCAGCTATGAGGGCGGAGCCGTCTGCACCCAGGCCCGGTCCCTTTGGCGCCTGGAGCCGCTGCGCATCAGGTACCGGTGCTGCCAGGGGGCCACTGACCCCAATGGTGGGAGCCCACATCCCACATCCCATATCCCATATCCCATATCCCATACCCCATATCCCATATCCCATATCCCACATCCCACATCCCATACCCCATATCCCATATCCCATATCCCATACCCCATATCCCATATCCCATATCCCACATCCCATATCCCATATCCCATACCCCATATCCCATATCCCATATCCCATATCCCATATCCCATATCCCATACCCCATACCCCATATCCCATATCCCATATCCCATATCCCATACCCCATACCCCATATCCCACATCCCATATCCCATATCCCATATCCCATACCCCATATCCCATATCCCATATCCCACATCCCATATCCCATACCCCATACCCCATATCCCATATCCCATATCCCATACCCCATATCCCATATCCCATATCCCACATCCCATATCCCATATCCCATACCCCATATCCCATATCCCATATCCCATATCCCATATCCCATATCCCATACCCCATACCCCATATCCCATATCCCATATCCCATATCCCATACCCCATACCCCATATCCCACATCCCATATCCCATATCCCATATCCCATACCCCATATCCCATATCCCATATCCCACATCCCATATCCCATACCCCATACCCCATATCCCATATCCCATATCCCATACCCCATATCCCATATCCCATATCCCACATCCCATATCCCGTATCCCATACCCCATATCCCATATCCCATATCCCATATCCCATATCCCATATCCCATACCCCATACCCCATATCCCATATCCCATATCCCATATCCCATATCCCATATCCCATACCCCATAACCCATATCCCATATCCCATATCCCATATCCCATATCCCACATCCCATATCCCATATCCCATACCCCATATCCCATATCCCATATCCCATATCCCATATCCCATATCCCATACCCCATACCCCATATCCCATATCCCATATCCCATATCCCATACCCCATATCCCATATCCCATACCCCATATCCCATATCCCATATCCCATATCCCATATCCCATATCCCATATCCCATATCCCATACCCCATTCCCTGTCTCCCCCCCCCATTCCCGCTGCAGTTGGAGCGGGAGCCACCTGCGCTGGGCTCAGCCCTTCCGCCTGCGTCACGTGACCACGGGCCGGTACCTGGGCCTGGCGGGGGAGGCGGGGCTGCTGCTGGTGGAGGCGGTGGCCGCCAACACCCACGTGACCGCGTTCTGCTTCCGGGCCTCCAAGGTGGGTGCGGGCACCGGGAGGGGACCCCCCCCCCCCCCCATCCCCATCCCCATCCCCATCCCCATCCCCATCCCATCCCATCCCCCCCCATCCCATCCCATCCCATCCCCATCCCCATCCCATCCCATCCCCATCCCATCCCCATCCCATCCCCATCCCATCCCATCCCCATCCCATCCCATCCCCATCCCATCCCATCCCATCCCATCCCCATCCCCATCCCATCCCATCCCCATCCCATCCCCATCCCATCCCCATCCCCATCCCATCCCCATCCCATCCCATCCCCATCCCATCCCCATCCCATCCCCATCCCATCCCCATCCCCATCCCATCCCATCCCCATCCCCATCCCATCCCCATCCCCATCCCATCCCATCCCCATCCCCATCCCCATCCCCATCCCCATCCCATCCCCATCCCCATCCCCATCCCCATCCCCATCCCATCCCATCCCCATCCCATCCCCATTCCCACCCCATTCCCATTCCCGCAGGAGAAGCAGGAGGCGCTCCCCAAGCGGGACGTGGAGGGGATGGGCCCCCCCGAGATCAAGTACGGGGAATCGCTCTGCTTCCTTCAGCACCTGGACAGCGGCCTCTGGCTCACCTACGCGGCCGCCGACCCCAAGGCGCTGCGCCTGGGGCTGCTCAAGAGGAAGGTGGGGCCATGGGGGCGCTGGGGGGCAGCGCTATGGGGCAGCGCTATGGGGCAGCGCTATGGGGCAACGCTATGGGCAGCGCTATGGGGCAACGCTATGGGCAGCGCTATGGGGCGCTATGGGGCAACGCTTTGGGGCAGGGGCAGTGCTATGGGGCGTTATGGGGCAGCGCTATGGGGCGCTATGGGGCAACGCTATGGGCAGCGCTATGGGGCAGCTCTATGGGGCAGCGCTATGGGGCGCTATGGGGCAACGCTTTGGGGCAGTGCTATGGGGCGCTATGGGGCAGCGCTATGGGGCGTTATGGGGCAGCGCTATGGGCAGCACTATGGGGTGCTATGGGGCAGCTCTATGGGGCAGTGCTATGGGGCACTATGGGGCAGGGGCAGTGCTATGGGGCGTTATGGGGCAGCGCTATGGAGCGCTATGGGGCAGTGCTATGGGGCAGGGGCAGCACTATGGGGCTGGGGCTGCGCTATGGGCCAGGGGCAGCGCTATGGGACAGGGGCAGTGCTATGGGGCACAGTCAGTGCTATGGGGCAGGGGGAGCACTATGGGGCAGGGGCAGTGCTATGGGGCAAGGGCAGCGCTATGGGGCAGGGTCAGCGCTATGGGGCAGGGGCTGCTCTATGGGGCGCTATGGGGCAAGGGCAGCGCTATGGGGCAGGGGCTGCGCTATGGGGCTCTGTGCATGGGTTATGGGGGTCTTTGGGGGTCTCCAAGAAGGGGGACTCTGGAGGGGCTCTATGGGGTATCAGGGATGTGTTTGGGGTGTTGTGGGGTCTCGATGGGTGTTTGTGGTCCCTATGGGTCTTGTGGGTCTCAATGGGTCCCCACGGGCTCTATGGGTCCCCATGCATCTCTGTGGGGCTCTATGGTCTCTATGGGGTCTCTATGAGTTGCTATGGGTCTCCATTGGTCTCCATGGGTCTCTATGGGATCTATGGGTTTCTATGGGACTCTGTGGGCTCTATGGGTCCCCATGGGTCTCTATGGGTCTCTATACGTCTCTATGGAGCTCTATGGTCTCTATGGTCCCTATGGGTCCCTATGGTCTCTATGGGTCCCTATGGGTCTCTATGGGTCCCTATGGGTCTCTATGGGTCCCTTTGGTCCCTATGGGTCTCTATGGGTCCCTATGGGTCCCTATGGCCCCTTTGGTCCCTATGGGTCCCTATGGTCCCTATGGGGCTCTATGGGTCCCTATGGGTCCCTATGGGCCTCTATGGGTCCCTATGGCCCCTTTGGTCCCTATGGGTCCCTATGGGTCTCTATGGGTCCCTATGGCCCCTTTGGTCCCTTTGGTCCCTATGGGTCTCTATGGGTCCCTATGGGTCCCTATGGCCCCTTTGGTCCCTATGGGTCCCTATGGGTCTCTATGTGTCCCTACGATTCTCTATGGGTCCCTATGGGTCTCTATGGGTCCCTTTGGTCCCTATGGGTCCCTATGGGTCCCTATGGGTCCCTATGGCCCCTTTGGTCCCTATGGGTCCCTATGGGTCTCTATGGGTCCCTATGGGTCCCTATGGCCCCTTTGGTCCCTATGGGTCCCTATGGGTCTCTATGGGTCCCTTTGGTCCCTATGGGTCTCTATGGGTCCCTTTGGTCCCTATGGGTCCCTATGGGTCCCTATGGGTCCCTATGGCTCTCTATGGTCCCCATGGTCCCCGTGCCCCCCAGGCCATCCTGCACCAGGAGGGGCACATGGACGATGCGCTGTCGCTGACGCGCTCCCAGCGCCAGGAGTCGCAGGCGGCGCGGATGGTGTACAGCACCGCGGGGCTCTACGGGCACTTCATCCGGTGGGCGCTATGGGGCGCTATGGGGCGCTATGGGGCACCATGGGGCTCTATGGGGCTATGGGGCTATGAGGCACCATGGGGCTCTACGGGCACTTCATCCGGTGGGCTCTGGGGGGCGCTATGGGGGGCTATGGGGCTCTACGGGCACTTCATCCGGTGGGCGCTATGGGGCGCTATGGGGCACCATGGGGCTATGGGGCTCTATGGGGCTATGGGGTGCCATGGGGCTCTATGGGGATGAGGAGTCTATGGGGCTCTATGGGGTGCCATGGGGCTCTATGGTCTCTATGTGTCCCTATGGTCCCTATGTATCCCTATGGGTCCCTATGTATCCCTATGTATCCCTATGTATCCCTATGGGTCCCTATGTATCCCTATGTATCCCTATGTATCCCTATGATCCCTATGTATCCCTATGTATCCCTATGTATCCCTATGGTCCCTATGTATCCCTATGTATCCCTATGTATTCCTATGGTCCCTATGTATCCCTATGTATCCCTATGGTCCCTATGTATCCCTATGTATCCCTATGTATCCCTATGTATCCCTATGTATCCCTATGTATCCCTATGGTCCCTATGTATCCCTATGTATCCCTATGGTCCCTATGTATCCCTATGTATCCCTATGTATCCCTATGGTCCCTATGTATCCCTATGGTCCCTATGTATCCCTATGTATCCCTATGGTTCCTATGTATCCCTATGTATCCCTATGTATCCCTATGTATCCCTATGTATCCCTATGGGTCCCTATGGTCCCTATGTATCCCTATGTATCCCTATGTATCCCTATGTATCCCTATGTATCCCTATGGTCCCTATGTATCCCTATGTATCCCTATGGTCCCTATGTATCCCTATGTATCCCTATGGTCCCTATGTATCCCTATGTATCCCTATGTATCCCTATGTATCCCTATGTATCCCTATGGGTCCCTATGGTCCCTATGTATCCCTATGTATCCCTATGTATCCCTATGGTCCCTATGTATCCCTATGTATCCCTATGGGTCCCTATGGTCCCTATGTATCCCTATGTATCCCTATGTATCCCTATGTATCCCTATGTATCCCTATGTATCCCTATGGTCCCTATGTATCCCTATGGTCCCTATGTATCCCTATGGTCCCTATGTATCCCTATGTATCCCTATGGTCCCTATGTATCCCTATGTATCCCTATGGTCCCTATGTATCCCTATGTATCCCTATGGTCCCTATGTATCCCTATGTATCCCTATGGTCCCTATGTATCCCTATGTATCCCTATGGTCCCTATGTAACCCTATGTATCCCTATGGTCCCTATGTATCCCTATGTATCCCTATGGGTCCCTATGGTCCCTATGTATCCCTATGTATCCCTATGTATCCCTATGGTCCCTATGTATCCCTATGTATCCCTATGGGTCCCTATGGTCCCTATGTATCCCTATGTATCCCTATGTATCCCTATGTATCCCTATGGTCCCTATGGTCCCTATGTATCCCTATGTATCCCTATGGTCCCTATGTATCCCTATGTATCCCTATGTATCCCTATGTATCCCTATGGTCCCTATGTATCCCTATGATCCCTATGTATCCCTATGTATCCCTATGTATCCCTATGTATCCCTATGTATCCCTATGTATCCCTATGGTCCCTATGTATCCCTATGATCCCTATGTATCCCTATGTATCCCTATGTATCCCTATGGTCCCTATGTATCCCTATGGTCCCTATGTATCCCTATGTATCCCTATGTATCCCTATGGTCCCTATGGTCCCTATGTATCCCTATGGGTCCCTATGGTCCCTATGTATCCCTATGTATCCCTATGGTCCCTATGGTCCCTATGTATCCCTATGGGTCCCTATGGTCCCTATGTATCCCTATGTATCCCTATGGTCCCTATGGTCCCTATGGTCCCTATGTATCCCTATGTATCCCTATGGTCCCTATGGTCCCTATGTATCCCTATGGGTCCCTATGGTCCCTATGTATCCCTATGTATCCCTATGGTCCCTATGGTCCCTATGGTCCCTATGTGTCCCGCGCTGCTCTGACCCCCCCCGTCCCCCGCAGGGCCTTGGACGCGCTCAGCGCGCGCTCCCGCGCGGGCCCGGCCCCGGCGCTGCCTCTGGCCGCGGTCGAACTGAGTCTGCGCGACCTCATCCGCTACTTCCGCCCGCCGCAGGGGGCGCTGCAGCACGAGCGGCGCCAGCGCGCGCTGCGCAACCTCCGGGCGCGGCAGAACCTCTTCCAGCAGGAGGTGGGGGGGGAGTCAGTGGGGGTCAGTGGGTCCCTATGAGTCCCTATGGGTCCCTATGGGTCCCTATGGTCCCTATGGGTCCCTATGGGTCCCTATGGTCCCTATGGGTCCCTATGGTCCCTATGGGGCCCTATGGTCCCTATGGGTCCCTATGTTCCCTATGTATCTCTATGGCTCTCTATGGTCTCTCTATGGCTCTCTATGGCTCTCTATGGGCTCTCTATGGTCTCTCTATGGTCTCTCTATGGCTCTCTATGGCTCTCTATGGCTCTCTATGGTCTCTCTATGGTCTCTCTATGGTCTCTCTATGGTCTCTCTATGGCTCTCTATGGTCTCTCTATGGGCTCTCTATGGTCTCTCTATGGCTCTCTATGGTCTCTCTATGGCTCTCTACGGTCTCTCTATGGCTCTCTATGGCTCTCTATGGTCTCTCTATGGCTCTCTATGGTCTCTCTATGGTCTCTCTATGGTCTCTCTATGGTCTCTATGGGCTCTCTATGGTCTCTCTATGGTCTCTCTATGGCTCTCTATGGTCTCTCTATGGTCTCTCTATGGTCTCTATGGGCTCTCTATGGTCTCTCTATGGTCTCTCTATGGTCTCCCCATGTATCTCTATGGTCTCTCTATGGTCTCTCTATGGCTCTCTATGGCTCTCTATGGTCTCTCTATGGTCTCTCTATGGCTCTCTATGGTCTCTCTATGGTCTCTCTATGGCTCTCTATGGCTCTCTATGGTCTCTCTATGGTCTCTCTATGGCTCTCTATGGTCTCTCTATGGTCTCTCTATGGCTCTCTATGCTCTCTCTATGGTCTCTCTATGGCTCTCTATGGTCTCTCTATGGTCTCTCTATGGTCTCTATGGGCTCTCTATGGTCTCTCTATGGTCTCTCTATGGTCTCTCTATGGTCTCTCTATGGCTCTCTATGGTCTCCCCATGTATCTCTATGGTCTCTCTATGGTCTCCCCACGTCTCCCTATGGGGCTCTCTCTGCTCCGGCGCAGGGGTTGGTGGCGCTGGTGCTGAGCTGCATCGATCGCCTCAGCGGCCTCAGCGCGGCGCTGGCGGAGCGGGGGGGGGGCGAGGAGGCGGCGGCGGCCAAAGAGATCGTGAACCTGCTCTATGAGCTGCTGGGTGCGCCGGGGGCGCTGTGGGGCGGGATGGGTGCTATGGGGCGCTATGGGGTGCTATGGGGTGGGATGGGTGCTATGGGGCGCTATGGGGTGCTATGGGGTGGGATGGGTGCTATGGGGCGCTATGGGGTGCTGTGGGGCGCTATGGGGTAGGATGGGTGTTATGGGGCGCTATGGGGTGGGATGGACGCTATGGGGTAGGATGGGTGCTATGGGGTGGGATGGACGCCATGGGGTGGGATGGGCACTATGGGGTGGGATGGACACTATGGGGTGGGATGGACGCTATGGGGTGGGATGGACGCTATGGGGTGGGATGGATGCTATGGGGTGCTATGGGGTGGGATGGACGCTCTGGGGTGGGATGGGCGCTATGGGGCGCTATGGGGTGGGATGGGTGCTATGGGGCGCTATGGGGTGGGATGGGCGCTATGGGGTAGGATGGGCACTATGGGGTGGGATGGGTGCTATGGGGCGCTATGGGGTGGGATGGGCGCTATGGGGCGCTATGGGGTAGGAGGGGTGCTATGGGGTGGGATGGGCGCTATGGGGTGCTATGGGGTGGGATGGGCGCTATGGGGCGCTATGGGGTGGGATGGGCACTATGGGGTGGGATGGGTGCTATGGGGCACTATGGGGTGGGATGGGCGCTACGGGGCGCTATGGGGTGGGATGGGTGCTATGGGGCGCTATGGGGTGGGATGGGCGCTATGGGGTGGGATGGGCGCTATGGGGTGGGATGGGCGCTATGGGGCGCTATGGGGCGGGATGGGCGCTATGGGGCAGCTCTGGGTCTCCCCCCCCGCAGCCTCCCTGATCCGGGGCAACCGCTCCAACTGCGCCCTCTTCTGCTCCAACCTGGACTGGCTCGTGGGGAAGCTCGACCGCCTCGAGGCCTCCTCGGGTGCGCGGGGTGGGGGGCCCTATGGGGCTCTATGGGGCTCTATGGGACACTATGGGGCTCTATGGGTCACTATGAGGCTCTATGGGTGTCTGTGGTGCCCTATGGGTCACTATAGGTGTCTGTGGGTCACTATGGGGCTCCGTGGGGCCCTGTAGGTCACTATGGGTCACTGCAGGTGCCTATGGGTCTCTATGGGTCACTATGGGTCCCTATGGGTCACTGTGGGTCCCTATGTGCTCCTATGGCTCTCTATGGGTCCCCGTGGGTCCCTATGGGTCCCTATGGGTCGCTGTGGGTCACTATGGTCTCTATGGATCCCTGTGGGTCCCTATGGGTCCCTATGGTCCCTATGGGTCCCTATGTGTCCCTATGTGTCCCTATGGGTCCCTATGGTCGCTATGGGTCCCTATGGGTCCCTGTGGATCCCTATGGGTCCCTATGGTCCCTATGGGTCTCTATGGATCCCTATGGGTCCCTATGGGTCTCTATGGGTCCCTATGGGTCCCTATGGTCCCTATGGGTCCCTATGAGTCCCTATGGGTCCCTATGGTCCCTATGGTCCCTATGTCTCTCTATGGGTCCCGATGCCCCCGCAGGGATCCTGGAGGTTCTCTATTGCGTCCTCATCGAGAGCCCGGAAGTGCTCAACATCATCCGCGAGAACCACATCAAATCCATCATCGCGCTGCTCGACAAGCACGGCCGCAACCACAAGGCAGGCGCAGGCGTGCTGGGGCGTGTTGGAGCGTGATAGAGCGTGTTGGGGTGTGTTAGAGCGTGTTGGGGCGTGTTAGAGTGTGTCGGGGCATGTTAGAGCGTGTTAGGGTGTGTTAGAGCGTGTTAGAGCGTGTTGGGGCGTGTTAGAGTGTGTTGGGGCATGTTAGAGCGTGTTAGAGCGTGTTAGAGTGTGTCGGGGCATGTTAGAGCGTGTTAGGGTGTGTTAGAGCGTGTTGGGGCGTGTTAGAGTGTGTCGGGGCATGTTAGAGCGTGTTAGGGTGTGTTAGAGCGTGTTAGAGCGTGTTGGGGCGTGTTAGAGTGTGTTGGGGCATGTTAGAGCGTGTTAGGGTGTGTTAGAGCGTGTTAGAGCGTGTTGGGGCGTGTTAGAGTGTGTCGGGGCATGTTAGAGCGTGTTAGGGTGTGTTAGAGCGTGTTGGGGCGTGTTAGAGTGTGTTGGGGCATGTTAGAGCGTGTTAGAGCGTGTTAGAGTGTGTCGGGGCATGTTAGAGCGTGTTAGGGTGTGTTAGAGTGTGTTAGAGCGTGTTGGGGTGTGTCAGGGCGTGTCAGGGCACGTCCGTGTGCTTTGTCCCTCATTGACGCTTGTTGTCCCATGTTACCCCATGTTATCCCTGTGTTATCCCCATGTTATCCCATGTTATCCCATGTTACCCCATGTAATCCCATGTTACCCATGTTATCCCATGTTACCCATGTTATCCCATGTTACCCATGTTACCCCATGTTACCCATATTACCCCATGTTACCCATGTTATCCCATGTTATCCCATGTTACCCCATGTTACCCATGTTACCCATGTTATCCCATGTTATCCCGTGTTATCCCATGTTACCCATGTTATCCCATGTTATCCATGTTACCCATGTTATCCCATGTTATCCCATGTTATCCCATGTTACCCCATGTTACCCATGTTATCCCATGTTATCCCATGTTACCCCATGTTATCCCATGTTTTCCCATGTTATCCCATGTTACCCCATGTTACCCATGTTACCCATGTTTTCCCATGTTATCCCATGTTATCCCATGTTATCCCATGTTACCCCATGTTACCCCATGTTATCCATGTTATCCCATGTTACCCCATGTTATCCCATGTTATCCCATGTTACCCCATGTTACCCCATGTTATCCCATGTTATCCCTGTTACCCCAGGTCCTGGACGTGCTCTGCTCCCTCTGTGTCTGCAACGCCGTCGCCGTGCGCTCCAACCAGAACCTCATCACTGAGAACCTGCTCCCGCGCCGCGACCTCCTCCTGCAGACGGGGCTGGAGGACCGCGTCACCAGGTGGGGCCATGGGGCCTGTGGGGCCTGTGGGGCCTGTGGGGTCTATGGGGTCTATGGGGGTCTATGGGGTCTATGGGGTCTATGGGGGTCTATGGGGTCTATGGGGTCTATGGGGTCTATGGGGGTCTATGGGGTCTATGGGGGTCTATGGGGTCTATGGGGTCTATGGGGGTCTATGGGGGTCTATGGGGTCTATGGGGTCTATGGGGTCTATGGGGGTCTATGGGGTCTATGGGGTCTATGGGGTCTATGGGGGTCTATGGGGTCTATGGGGGTCTATGGGGGTCTATGGGGTCTATGGGGTCTATGGGGGTCTATGGCGTCTATGGGGTCTGTGGGGTCTATGGGGTCTATGAGGGTCTATGGGGCCTGTGGGGTCTGTGGGGGTCTATGGTGTCTATGGGGTCTATGGGGTCTATGGGGTCTATGGGGGTCTATGGGGGTCTATGGGGTCTATGGGGTCTATGGGGTCTATGGGGTCTATGGGGGTCTATGGGGGTCTATGAGGTTCCATGAGGGTCTATGAGGGTCTATGGGGTTTATGGGGTCTATGGTGCTGCTTATGGGGTCTATGGGGCTCTATGGGAGTCTATGGTGTCTATGGGTCTATGTAGGTGCCCATAGACGCCCATAGGTGCCCATAGGTACCCATAGATGTCCATAGTCCCCCATAGTCCCCCACAGGTACCCATAGGTACCCATAGGTGCCCATAGTTCCCCATAGTCCCCCATAGGTGCCCATAGGTACCCATAGGTACCCATAGATGTCCATAGTCCCCCATAGGTACCCATAGTCCCCCATAGGTACCCATAGGTGCCCATAGATGCCCATAGGTACCCGCACAGGTACCTACGCTCCCCCGCAGCCCCTCACCGCGCCCCCGTCCCCCCCAGCATCCGCCCCACGCTGTTCGTGGGCACGGCCGCGGGCAGCACCCAGTTCCCGCGCTGGTACTTTGAGGTGGCCGTGGAGGCCCTGGACCCCTTCCGCGGCGCCGCCCCCACCCTCCTGCGCGTGGGGTGGGCGGCGCTCGGCAGCCACAGCCCCCGCGGCGCCGGCGACGACCTCAGCTCCTTCGCCTACGACGGCCTCCACCTATGGACCGGTGCGGCCACACCCACACCCACACCCCCTTCATCCCCATCCCATCCCCATCCCCATCCCCATCCCTATCCTTGTTCCTGTCCCCATTCCCGTCCCTATCCCTGTCCCTATCCCTGTCCCTGTCGCTATCCCTATCTTTGTCCATATCCCTACCCTTATCCCTATTCCCACCCCCTTCATCCCCATCCCCATCCCCATCCCCATCCCCATCCCCATCCCCATCCCCATCCCCATCCATCCCCATCCCCATCCCTATCCCTATCCCTGTCCTATCCCTGTCCCTGTCACTATCCCTATCCTTATCCCTATCCCAATCCCTATCCCAATTCCTTATCCCTATCCCCACCCCTATCCCCTTCCCCACCCCCATCCCCATCCCATCCCCACCCCCATCCCCACCCCCTTCATCCCCACCCCCATCCCCACCCCCACCCCCATCCCTATCCCTGTCCCTATCCCTATCTTTGTCCATATCCCTACCCTTATCTTTATCCCCATCCCCATCCCATCCCCATCCCCATCCCATCCCCATCCCCATCCCCATCCCCATCCCATCCCCATCCCCATCCCCATCCCATCCCCATCCCCATCCCATCCCCATCCCATCCCCATCCCATCCCCATCCCATCCCCATCCCATCCCATCCCCATCCCCATCCCCATCCCCATCCCATCCCCATCCCCATTCCCATCCCATCCCCATCCCCATCCCATCCCATCCCCATCCCCATCCCCATCCCCATCCCATCCCCATCCCCATCCCCATCCCATCCCCATCCCCATCCCATCCCCATCCCCATCCCCATCCCCATCCCCATCCCCATCCCATCCCCATCCCCACCGCTGCCCCCTTGCAGGGGGGGTCCCCCGGGCCGTGCAGGCCCCGCACCGCCGGGCGCTGGCGGGGGGCGACGTCGTCAGCTGCTGCCTGGACCTGGCGGTGCCGAGCGCCTCCTTCCGCCTCAACGGGGCCCCGGTGCGCGGCGTCTTCGAGGCCTTCAACGTGGACGCGCTCTACGCGCCCGTGGTCAGCTTCTCGGCGGGGGTGCGGTGAGCGCCGCCGGGGGGGGCTGTGGGGGGCTGTGGGGGGCTGTGGGGGTCTATGGGGGTCTCTATAGGGGTCTCTATAGGGGTCTATAGGGGCTCTATAGGGGTCTATAGGGGTCTATAGGGGTCTATAGGGGTTTCTATAGGGGCTCTATAGGGGTCTATAGGGGTCTATAGGGGTCTATGGGGGTCTATGGGGGTCTATAGGGGTCTATGGGGGTCTATAGGGGTCTATAGGGGTTTCTATAGGGGTCTCTATAGGGGTCTATAGGGGTCTATAGGGGTCTATGGGGGTCTATGGGGGTCTATAGGGGTCTATAGGGGTCTATAGGGGTTTCTATAGGGGTCTATAGGGGTCTATATAGGGGTCTATGGGGGTCTGTAGGGGTCTATAGGGGTCTCTATAGGGGTCTATGGGGGTCTATAGGGGGTCTATAGGGGTCTCTATAGGGGTCTATAGGGGTCTATAGGGGTCTCTATAGGGGTCTATAGGGGCCTCTATAGGGGTCTATAGGTGTCTATAGGGGTCTATAGGAGGCTCTATAGGAGGCTCTATAGGGGTCTATAGGGGTCTATAGGGGTCTATATAGGGGTCTATAGGGGTCTCTATAGGTGTTTATAGGGGCTCTATAGGGGTCTATAGGGGTCTATATGGGTCTCTGTAGGTGTCTATAGGGGCTCTATAGGGGTCTATAGAGGTCTATGGGGGTCTCTATAGGGGTCTATATAGGGGTCTATAGGGGCTCTATAGGTGTCTATATAGGGGCTCTATAGGGGTCTATAGGGGCTCTATAGGGGTCTATATGGGTCTCTATAGGTGTCTATAGGGGCTCTATAGATGTCTATAGGGGCTCTATAGAGGTCTGTAGGTGTCTATAGGGGTCCCTGTGGGTCCCTATGGGTCTCTATGGGTCCCTATGGGTCTCTATGGGTCCCTATGGGTCCCTATGGGTCTCTATGGGTCCCTATGGGTCCCTATGGGTCTCTATGGGTCCCTATGGGTCCCTATGGGTCTCTATGGGTCTCTATGGGTCCCTATGGGTCCCTATGGGTCTCTATGGGTCCCTATGGGTCCCTATGGGTCTCTATGGGTCTCTATGGGTCCCTATGGGTCCCTATGGGTCTCTATGGGTCCCTATGGGTCCCTATGGGTCTCTATGGGTCTCTATGGGTCCCTATGGGTCCCTATGGGTCCCTATGGGTCTCTATGGGTCTCTGTCTCTGCCCGCAGGCTGCGCTTGGTGCTGGGGGGCCGCCATGGGCAGTTCCGGTTCCTGCCCCCCCCCGGGTACTCCCCCGTCGCCCACGCGCTGCTCCCGCGCCTGCGCCTGCGCCTGGAGCCCCTCAAGGCCCACGAGGGGGAGGGGGGGCCCCCCGGCACCCGCAGCCTCCTGGGGCCCCCCCACACTCTGCCCCACACCGCGTTCACCCCCTGCCCCGTGGACACCATGCAGGTGCGGGGGGGGCAATGGAGTTCAATGGTGTTCAATGGGGTTCAATGGGGGCAATGGGGGCAATGGGGGCAATGGGGGAATGGGGGTAATGGGGGCAGTGGGGGCAATGGGGGCAGTGGGGTAATGGGGGCAATGGGGGCAGTGGGGGCAATGGAGTTCAATGGGGTTCAATGGAGTTCAATGGGGTTCAATGGGGGTTCAATGGTGTTCAATGGGGTTCAATGGGGTTCAGTGGGGGTCAGTGCGGGGTTATTTGGGGTTCAATGGGGTTCAATGTGGGGTTATTTGGGGGTCCCGGGGGGGTCATTGCTCACCCCCCCTTTGCCCCCCCCCAGATCGTGCTCCCCCCCCACCTGGAGCGCGTGCGGGAGAAGCTGGCGGAGAACATCCACGAGCTGTGGGCCCTGACGCGCATCGAGCAGGGCTGGAGCTATGGGCCCGTGAGTGCCCCATAGAGCCCCATAGGGCCCCATAGAGCCCATAGAGCCCCATAGAGCCCATAGACCAGCATCGAGCAGGGCTGGAGCTATGGGCCCGTGAGTGCCCCATAGAGCCCCATAGGGCCCCATAGAGCCCATAGAGCCCCATAGAGCCCATAGACCAGCATCGAGCAGGGCTGGAGCTATGGGCCCGTGAGTGCCCCATAGAGCCCATAGGGCTCCATAGGGCCCATAGGGCCCCATAGAGCCCATAGAGCCCATAGACCAGCATTGAGCAGGGCTGGAGCTATGGGCCCGTGAGTGCCCCATAGAGCCCATAGGGCCCCATAGAGCCCCATAGAGCCCATAGGGCCCCATAGAGCCCCATAGAGCCCATAGGGCCCCATAGAGTCACATAGGGCCCCATAGACCAGCATCGAGCAGGGCTGGAGCTATGGGCCCGTGAGTGCCCCATAGAGCCCATAGAGCCCCATAGAGCCCCATAGGGCCCCATAGAGCCCATAGAGCCCATAGACCAGCATCGAGCAGGGCTGGAGCTATGGGCCCGTGAGTGCCCCATAGAGCCCCATAGGGCCCCGTAGAGCCCATAGAGCCCCATAGAGTCACATAGGGCCCCATAGACCAGCATCGAGCAGGGCTGGAGCTATGGGCCCGTGAGTGCCCCATAGAGCCCATAGAGCCCCATAGAGCCCATAGAGCCCCATAGAGCCCATAGAGCCCCATAGACCAGCATCGAGCAGGGCTGGAGCTATGGGCCCGTGAGTGCCCCATAGAGCCCATAGGGCCCCATAGGGTCCCATAGAGCCCATAGGGCCCCATAGAGCCCATAGGGCCCCATAGAGTCCATAGGGCCCCATAGAGCCCATAGAGTCACATAGAGCCCCATAGAGCCCCATAGAGCCCATAGGGCCCGTAGAGCCCCGTAGAGCCCCATAGAGCCCCATAGGGCCCCATAGAACCCCATAGAGCCCATAGAGCTCAATAGAGCCCCACTGCACCCCATAGACCCACATTGAGCAGGGCTGGAGCTATGGGCCTATGAGTGACCCCCATAGAGCCCCATTGCATCCCATAGAGCTCCATTGCATCCCATAGAGCTCCATTGCACCCCATAGCCCCCCACAGTCCCCCATTGCACCCCATAGACCCCCATTGCACCCCTAAGCCCCTATTGCCCCCATAGACCCCCCCTTGACCCCCACCTCCCCACTGCCCCCCTGCGTTCAGGGCCCCCTGGAGTGGCTCTGACCCATTTTGGGGGGTCCCTGACCCATTTCTGGGGGTCCCGGGGGGGTTTTTGGGGTGCCCGGACCCATTTTCGAGGGTCCCGGACCCGTTTTTGGGGGTCCCGGCCCCGTTTTGGGGGTCCCTGACCCGGTTTTGGGGTCCCAGGTCCGTGATGATGCTCGGCGCCTGCATCCCTGCCTGCTCAGCTTCCATAACCTGCCCGAGCCCGAGCGCAGCTACAACCTGCAGATGTCGGGGGAGACCCTCAAGTGAGGGGGGGCCCTATGGGGGGGGGGGGGGTTGGGGTCCCCCCCATTGCTCTGATCCCCCCCCTTGGATGGGTTTTGGGGTCCCCCCTCCCTATGTCCCCCCCCCACCAAAGGGATGGGTTTGGGGTGACCCCAATGCCTGGGGGGAGGGGGGGGTTGCCCATTGGGGTGCCCATTGGAGGTCCCCATTGGGGTTACCCATTGAGGGTGCCCATTTGGGTTGCCCATTGGAGGTCCCCATTGATGGTGCCCATTGAGGTTGCCCATTGGGTTGCCCATTGGGGTTGCCCATTGGGTTGCCCATTGAGGGTTTCCGTTGGAGGTCCCCATTGGAGGTGCCCATTGGGGTTGCCCATTGGGTTGCCCATTGAGGTGCCCATTGGGTTGCCCATTGGGGTTGCCCATTGGGTTGCCCATTGATGGTGCCCATTGGGTTGCCCATTGGGTTGCCCATTGGGTTGCCCATTGGGGTTGCCCATTGGGTTGCCCATTGATGGTGCCCATTGGGTTGCCATTGGGGTTGCCCATTGGGTTGCCCACTGAGGGTGCCCATGGGGTTGCCCATTGGAGGTGCCCATTGGAGGTGCCCATTGAGGTTGCCCATTGGGGTGCCCATTGAGGTGCCCATTGGGTTGCCCATTGGGTTGCCCACTGGGTTGCCCCTTGGGGTCCCTCCCCCCCTGCCCCACAGGACGCTGCTGGCCCTGGGCTGCCACGTGGGGATGGCGGATGAGAAAGCGGAGGAGAACCTCAAGAAGATCAAACTCCCCAAAACGTGCGTGGGGGGGGGTCCATTATGGTCCCAGTTGACCCCAGTTTGGTCCCAGTTGACCCCAATTGGTCCCAGTGGACCCCAATTGGTCCCAGTTGACCCCAGTTGGTCCCAGAGGACCCCAATTGGTCCCAGTTGACCCCAATTGGTCCCAGTGGACCCCAATTGGTCCCAGTTGACCCCAGTTTGGTCCCAGTTGACCCCAGTTTGGTCCCAGTTGACCCCAGTTGGTCCCAGTTGACCCCAATAGGTCCCAGTTGACCCCAGTTTGGTCCCAGTTGACCCCAGTTGGTCCCAGTTGACCCCAGTTTGGTCCCAGTTGACCCCAGTTGGTCCCAGTTGACCCCAGTTTGGTCCCAGTTGACCCCAGTTGGTCCCAGTTGACCCCAGTTGGTCCCAGAGGACTCCAATTGGTCCCAGTTGACCCCAATTGGTCCCAGTTGACCCCAATTTGGTCCCAGTTGATCCCAGTTTGGTCCCAGTTGACCCTAATTGGTCCCAGTTGACCCCATCTGACCCCAATTGACCCTATCTGACCCCCGCTGACCCCAGTTGACCCCACTTTCATCCCAGTTGACCCCAGCTGACCCCAGTTGACCCCAACTGACCCCATCTGACCCCAGTTTGGTCCCAGTTTGGTCCCAGCTGACCCCAACTGTCCCCAGCTGACCCCACTTGACCCCAGCTGACCTCAGTTGACCCCACTTGACCCCAGCTGACCCCCACTTGACCCCAACTGACCCCAGTTGACCCTACTTGACCCCACTTGACCCCAGCTGACCCCATCTGACCCCCACTTGACCCCAACTGACCCCAGTTGACCCTACTTTCATCCCAGTTGACCCCACTTGACCCCGGCTGACCCCACTTGACCCCACTTGACCCCAGTTGACCCCACTTGACCCCGGCTGACCCCAGCTGACCCCCGTTGACCCCACTTGACCCCGCTGCCCCCGCCCCCCGCAGGTACACGATGTCCAATGGGTACAAGCCGGCGCCGCTGGAGCTGGCGCACGTGAAGCTGACCCCGGCGCAGAACGCGCTCGTCGACCGCTTGGCCGAGAACAGCCACAACGTGTGGGCCCGCGACCGCGTGCAGCAGGGCTGGAGCTACAGCACCGTGCAGGTGGGCCCTGAAACAGCCCGAAAAGAGCAGAAAACACCCCAAAACACCCCAAAAACAGCGGAAAACACCCCAAAAATGGTGAAAAACACCCCAAAAATGGTGAAAAACACCCCAGAATGAGCCAAAATAGACTAAACCAGGCCTAAACCAGCCAGGACCGCGTGCAGCAGGGCTGGAGCTACAGCACCGTGCAGGTGGGCCCCGAACGGCCCCAAAACCAGCGGAAAACACCCCAAAATACCCCAAAAACAGTGGAAAACACCCCAAAAATGGTAAAAAACACCCCAAAAACGGTGAAAAACACCCCAAAATGAGACAAAAATGGCGAAAAACACCCCAAAATGAGCCAAAATAGACTAAACCAGGCCTAAACCAGCCAGGACCGCGTGCAGCAGGGCTGGAGCTACAGCACCGTGCAGGTGGGCCCCGAACGGCCCCAAAACCAGCGGAAAACACCCCAAAATACCCCAAAAACAGCGGAAAACACCCCAAAAATGGTGAAAAACACCCCAAAAATGGTGAAAAACACCCCAAAATGAGCCAAAATAGACTAAACCAGGCCCAAAACAGCCGGGACCGCATGCAGCAGGGCTGGAGCTACAGCACCGTGCAGGTGGGCCCCGAACAGCCCAAAACCAGCCCAAAAACCCCATAGTGTCCCCATGGTGTCCCCATTGTATCCCCATTGTATCCCCATGGTGTCCCCATTGTATCCCCATTGTATCCCCATGGTATCCCCATGGTATCCCCATGGTGTCCCCATGGTGTCCCCATGGTATCCCCATTGTATCCCCATGGTATCCCCATGGTGTCCCCATGGTATCCCCATTGTATCCCCATTGTGTCCCCATTGTATCCCCATTGTATCCCCATTGTATGCCCATGGTGTCCCCATTGTATCCCCATTGTATCCCCATTGTATTCCCATGGTATCCCCATTGTATCCCATTGTATCCCCATTGTGTCCCCATTGTGTCCCCATTGTATCCCCATTGTATCCCCATTGTATCCCCATGGTGTCCCCATTGTATCCCCATTGTATCCCCATTGTATTCCCATGGTATCCCCATCATGTCCCCATTGTATCCCCATTGTATCCCCATTGTATCCCCATTGTATGCCCATGGTATCCCCATGGTGTCCCCATGGTATCCCCATGGTATCCCCATGGTATCCCCATCGTATCCCCATTGTATCCCCATTGTATCCCCATGGTATCCCCATTGTATCCCCATGGTATCCCCATGGTATCCCCATGCTATCCCCATTGTATCCCTATTGTATCCCCATTGTGTCCCCATTGTATCCCCATGGTATCCCCATTGTATCCCCATGGTGTCCCCATTGTATCCCCATTGTATCCCCATGGTATCCCCATGGTATCCCCATGGTATCCCCATTGTATCCCTATTGTATCCCCATTGTGTCCCCATCGTATCCCCATTGTATCCCCATTGTATCCCCATGGTGTCCCCATCGTATCCCCATTGTATCCCCATTGTATCCCCATGGTGTCCCCATCGTATCCCCATTGTATCCCCATGGTATCCCCATGGTATCCCCATGGTATCCCCATTGTATCCCCTGGTGTCCCTTTGTCCCCACAGGACATCAAGGACAAGCGGAACCCGCGCTTGGTCCCCTACCACCTCCTGGATGAGGGCACCAAGAGCCGGAACCGGGAGAGCCTGGGCCAGGCCGTGCGGACACTGCTGGGCTATGGCTACAACATCGAGCCCCCGGACCAGGACACGCGTGAGGATGGGGGCTATGGGGGCTGTGGGGGCTATGGGGGGTGATGGGGACTATGGGAGCTATGGGGACTATGGGGGCATTGGGGCTATGAGGGGCGATGGGGGCTGTGGGGGTATTGGGGCTATGGGGGTATTGGGGCTGTGGGGGGCTATTGGGTGCCACTGTGTCCATTGGGTACCCCTGGGTCCATTGGGTACCATTGGGTTGATGACTCCATTGGGTACCACTGTGTCCGTTGGGTACCATTGGGTTGATGACTCCATTGGGTACCCCTGTGTCCATTGGGTACCATGGGGTTGACGGCTCCATTGGGTACCATTGGGTTGATGGCTCCATTGGGTACCCCTGGCTCCATTGGGTACCATTGGGTTGATGGCTCCATTGGGTACCGCTGTGTCCATTGGGTACCATTGGGTTGATGGCTCCATTGGGTACCCCTGTGTCCATTGGGTACCATTGGGTTGATGACTCCATTGGGTACCCCTGTGTCCATTGGGTACCATTGGGTTGATGGCTCCATTGGGTACCATTGGGTTGATGGCTCCATTGGGTACCCCTGTGTCCATTGGGTACCATTGGGTTGACGGCTCCATTGGGTACCATTGGGTTGACGGCTCCATTGGGTACCATTGGGTTGATGGCTCCATTGGGTACCACTGTGTCCATTGGGTACCATTGGGTTGACGGCTCCATTGGGTACCATTGGGTTGACGACTCCATTGGGTACCATTGGGTTGACGGCTCCATTGGGTACCATTGGGTTGATGGCTCCATTGGGTACCACTGTGTCCATTGGGTACCATTGGGTTGACGGCTCCATTGGGTACCATTGGGTTGACGACTCCATTGGGTACCATTGGGTTGACGACTCCATTGGGTACCACTGGGTTGACGGCTCCATTGGGTACCATTGGGTTGACGACTCCATTGGGTACCATTGGGTTGACAGCTCCATTGGGTACCATTGGGTTGACGGCTCCATTGGGTACCATTGGGTTGACGACTCCATTGGGTACCATTGGGTTGACGACTCCATTGGGTACCATTGGGTTGACGGCTCCATTGGGTACCATTGGGTTGACGGCTCCATTGGGTACCATTGGGTTAACGGCTCCATTGGGTACCACTGGGTTGACGGCTCCATTGGGTACCATTGGGTTGATGACTCCATTGGGTACCATTGGGTTGACGGCTCCATTGGGTACCATTGGGTTGACGACTCCATTGGGTACCATTGGGTTGACGACTCCATTGGGTACCATTGGGTTGACGGCTCCATTGGGTACCATTGGGTTGACGGCTCCATTGGGTACCATTGGGTTGATGACTCCATTGGGTACCATTGGGTTGACGGCTCCATTGGGTACCATTGGGTTGACGGCTCCATTGGGTACCATTGGGTTGACGGCTCCCTTGGGTGCCCCCGGTCGCTGTCCTTGGTGCTGAGCCCCTCTCCCCCCCCGCAGCCTCGGAGGCGGCCCCGGGCCCCACGGGCGCGCGGCCGCGGCTCTTCCGCGCCGAGCGGGCGCTGGCGGTGCGGGCGGGGCGCTGGTACTTCGAGTTCGAGGCGGTGACGGGCGGGGCCATGCGCGTGGGGTGGGCCCGGCCCCGCCTGCGCCCCGACGTGGGCCTGGGCGCCGACGAGCTGGCCTTCGTGTTCGACGGGCACCGCGTGAGCCGCCGGGGGGGGGCGCGGGGGGGACCCCGGGGGGCCCATGGGGGCGTCATTGGGGATCCATTGGGGCGTCATTGGGGATCCATTGGGGCATCATTGGGGCATCATTGGGGATCCATTGGGGCGTCATTGGGGATCCATTGGGGCGTCATTGGGGATCCATTGGGGCGTCATTGGGGATCCATTGGGGCATCATTGGGGCATCATTGGGGATCCATTGGGGCGTCATTGGGGATCCATTGGGGCGTCATTGGGGATCCATTGGGGCATCATTGGGGCATCATTGGGGATCCATTGGGAATGCATTGGAACATCATTGGGACATCATTGGGACATCATTGGGGATCCATTGGGACATCATTGGGGATCCATTGGGGCATCATTGGGACATCATTGGGGACCCATTGGGGCATCATTGGGGCATCATTGGGGACCCATTGGGGCATCATTGGGGCGTCATTGGGGATCCATTGGGGACCCATTGGGAATGCATTGGGGACCCATTGGGACATCATTGGGGACCCATTGGGACACCATCAGGACCCCCTTGGGAACCCCTTGGGCCACCTCTGGAATACCCCATGTCCCCATTACTCAGGTCCCCCATCCCGCCATAGCCCCCCATCACCCCAAATCCCCCATCACCCCAACCCTCCCCATGACCCCATAGTCCCCCATCACCCCATATCCCCCCATCACCCCATTGCCCCCCATCACCCCATCACCCCCCCTCACCCCCCCAGGCCCAGCGCTGGCACGTGGGCAGCGAGCCCTTCGGGCGGCCCTGGCAGGCGGGGGACGTGGTGGGCTGCATGATCGACCTGGCCGAGGCCCACATCGCCTTCACCCTCAACGGCGAGGTCCTCATCAGCGACGCGGGCTCCGAGGTGGCCTTCAAGGGCTTCGACGTGGGCGAAGGTGGGCGCGGGATGGGGACCCCCCCCCCCATTGCCTCCCCATGGGCGCCAGCGCCCCACGGGCATCCCCATCCCCGCAGGGTTCGTGCCCGTCTGCAGCCTGGGCCTGGAGCAGGAGGGGCGCCTGAACCTGGGGCAGGACGTGGGCACCCTGCGCTTCTTCAGCATCTGCGGCCTGCAGGAGGGGTACGAACCCTTCGGGGTCAACATGAAGCGCCCCATCCCGCTCTGGTACACCCGGGGGCTGCCCCAGTTCGTGCCCGTGGCCCCCGACCATCCCCAGATCGAGGTGAGGGCAATGGGGGGGGGGGATGGGGCGGGGGGGGTGGGGGGGGTCCTTCCATCCCCGTTCCCATCCCCATCCCCATCCCCATCCCCATCCCCATCCCCATCCCCATCCCCATCCCCATCCCCATCCCCATCCCCATCCCATTCCCATCCCCATCCCCATCCCCATCCCCATCCCCATCCCCATCCCATTCCCATCCCCATCCCCATCCCCATCCCATCCCCATCCCCATCCCATCCCCATCCCCATCCCCTTTCCCATTGCCCCCCCCCATCCCCATCCCTTCTCTCTCTCCGCCCCCCCCCCCCAGGTCACTCGCGTGGACGCCACCCCGGACTCCCCCCCCTCCCTCCGCCTCTCCCGGCGCGGAGCCTCGGGGCCGCCCCCCCCCGCCCCGGAGCTGCTTCTGCTCCGCCTCAGCCTCCCCGTGCGCTTCCACGCGCGCTTCCGCTGCGCGCCCCCGCTGCCCCCCCCGGCGGCGCCGCCGCCGCCGGAGCCCCCCGAGGACGCGGCCCCGGACCCCGACGGCGACTTCGAGCGGCTCCGGCGCTCGGCGGCCCCGCGGCAGCCGCTGCCCGACGGCCCCGAAGGGGAGGGGCCCGCGGGGGGCGGGAGCGCGCCCGCCCCCCCCTCCTCCGCGCCCCCGCCGCCGCCGCCGCCTTTGGAGCCCCCTCGCGGCGAGAACGAGAAGGACGCGGCCACCGAGAAGGGCAAAGCCCGGAGGGGGTGAGGGGGGGGGGGGGGGGGGCGATGGGGGGGGAGGGATTGTGCCATAGGGATGGGGGGGGGGGAGCCATTGGGGTTATGGGGGGGTCATTGCCCCATAGGGGATGTGGGGGGGGATTGTGCCATAGGGGATGTGGGGGGAGCCATTGGGGTTATGGGGGGTCATTGCCCCATAGGGGATGTAGGGGGGGATTGCGCCATAGGGGAGGAGGATGAGCCATGGGGGGGTATAGGGGGGTCATTGCACCATAGGGATGTGGGGTGACCCATAGGGGGTATGGGGTGAACCATGGAGGGGTTATGGGGGGGTCATTGCCCCATGGGGGATGTGGGGGGAGCCATTGGGGTTATGGGGGGGTCATTGCCCAATAGGAGACGTGGTGTGACCCATGGGGGGCTATGGGGAGTTCATTGCCCCATAGGGGATGTGGGGTGACCTATGGGGGGTTTATGGGGGTCATTGCCCCATAGGGATGTGGGGGAGCCATTGGGGTTGTGGGGTGGTCATTGCCCCATAGGGGATGTGGGGTGACCATGGGGGGGGGTTAGGGGATGCCATTGCCCCATAGCAGCGTTAGGTGCCCCCCTGTGGGCTGTGTGGGGCCATGGGGCAGCGCTATGGGGGGAGTGACCCCCCCGCTGCCCCCCAGGTTCCTGTTCAAGGGGCGGAAGCCGCCGTTCGCGCCCCCCCCCGCGGCCCCCAGCGTCCCCCGGCTGGAGCAGGATGTGGTCCCTGCGGAGCGCGATGATCCCGACGTCATCCGGGACAGCACCACGGTACCACTGCATCCCTGCATCCCTGTGTCCATGGACCACTGCATCCCTGTGTCCATGTACCACTGCATCCCTGCATCCCTGTGTCCATGTACCACTGCATCCCTGCATCCCTGCATCCATGTACCAGTGCATCCCTGTGTCCATGTACCACTGCATCCCTGCATCCCTGTGTCCATGTACCACTGCATCCCTGTGTCCATGTATCCTGGTACCACTGCATCCCTGCATCCCTGTGTCCATGTACCACTGCATCCCTGTACCACTGCATCCCTGCATCCCTGTGTCCATGTACCACTGCATCCCTGCATCCCTGTGTCCATGTACCACTGCATCCCTGTGTACATGTACCACTGCATCCCTGCATCCCTGTGTCCATGTACCACTGCATCCCTGCATCCCTGTGTCCATGTACCACTGCATCCCTGCATCCCTGCGTCCATGTACCACTGCATCCCTGCATCCCTGTGTCCATGTACCACTGCATCCCTGTGTCCATGGACCACTGCATCCCTGTGTCCATGTACCACTGCATCCCTGCATCCCTGTGTCCATGTACCACTGCATCCCTGTGTCCATGTACCACTGCATCCCTGCATCCCTGTGTCCTTGTACCACTGCATCCCTGCATCCCTGTGTCCATGTACCACTGCATCCCTGTACCACTGCATCCCTGCATCCCTGTGTCCATGTACCACTGCATCCCTGTACCACTGCATCCCTGCATCCCTGTGTCCATGTACCACTGCATCCCTGTACCACTGCATCCCTGCATCCCTGTGTCCATGTACCACTGCATCCCTGTGTCCTTGTACCACTGCATCCCTGCATCCCTGTGTCCATGTACCACTGCATCCCTGCATCCCTGTGTCCATGTATCCCGGTACCAGTGCATCCGAGCATCCCTGTGTCACATATCCCATATCCCTGTATCCACACCCCATATCCCATACCCCATACCCCATATCCCATATCCCGTATCCTTGTATCCATACCCCATATCCCACACCCCATATCCCATACCCCATATCCCATACCCCATACCCCATATCCCATATCCCGTATCCTTGTATCCATACCCCATATCCCGCACCCCATACCCCATATCCCATATCCCATATCCCATACCCCATATCCCATACCCCATATCCCATACCCCATATCCCATATCCCATATCCCATACCCCATATCCCATATCCCATATCCCATATCCCATATCCCATATCCCATATCCCATACCCCATATCCCATATCCCATATCCCATACCCCATACCCCATATCCCATACCCCATATCCCATATCCCATATCCCATACCCCATATCCCATATCCCATACCCCATATCCCATATCCCATATCCCATACCCCATACCCCATACCCCATATCCCATATCCCATATCCCATACCCCATATCCCATATCCCATACCCCATACCCCATATCCCATATCCCATATCCCATATCCCATATCCATATCCCATATCCCATATCCCATATCCCATACCCCATACCCCATATCCCATACCCCATATCCCATATCCCATATCCCATATCCCATATCCATATCCCATGTATCCCTCCACAGTACTACTTCTCGGTGCGGCTGCCGGCCGGGCAGGAGCCGGGCAGTGCCTGGGTCGGGTGGGTGACCCCCGGCTTCCACCAGCACGAGGCCGCCTTCGAGCTGAGCCGCGTGCGCAGCGTCACCGTCACCGTGGGGGACAGCCAGGGACACGTGCACCATAGGTGGGGATGGGATGGGATGGGATGGGATGGGGATGGGATGGGATGGGATGGGATGGGGATGGGATGGGATGGGGATGGGGATGGGATGGGATGGGATGGGATGGGATGGGATGGGGATGGGATGGGGATGGGATGGGATGGGGATGGGATGGGATGGGATGGGATGGGATGGGGATGGGATGGGATGGGATGGGATGGGGATGGGATGGGATGGGATGGGATGGGATGGGATGGGGATGGGATGGGGATGGGATGGGATGGGATGGGATGGGATGGGGATGGGATGGGGATGGGATGGGATGGGGATGGGATGGGGATGGGATGGGATGGGATGGGATGGGGATGGGATGGGATGGGATGGGATGGGATGGGATGGGATGGGATGGGATGGGATGGGGATGGGATGGGGATGGGGATGGGGATGGGGTGGGTATGGGGTGATAGGGATGGGGGTGATGGGGATGGGATGGGGGCTATGTGGCCATGGGGATGGGGCCATGGGGATGGGAATGGAAGCCATGGGGCCATGGGGATGGGGGTGATGGGGATGGGATTGGGGGTGATGGAGATGGGGTTTAGGGGGCTCCTATGGTGGGGATGGGGTTTGGCGGTGATGGAGATGAGGTTTGGGGGGATCCCTTCCTGGGGATGGCGTTTGGGGGTCCTGGGGTGATGGGGATGGGCTTGGGGGTGATGGGGCCATGGGGATGGGGGTGATGGGGATGGGTTTTGGGGGGGTCCCTTCCTGGGGATGACATCTGGGGGTTCCCTGGGCCAATGGGGATGAGGTTTGTGGATGATGGAGCTCCGGAAGTCCCACACGAAGCTTCCCCCCCCCCATCACCCCCTTTCCCCCCCCCCCAGCATCAAGCACAGCAACTGCTACATGGTGTGGGGGGGCGAGTTCAGCAGCGCCCAGCAGACGCGGGTCAGCCATAGCGACCTGGTCATCGGCTGCTTGGTAGACCTGGCCACCGGGCTCATGACCTTCACGGCCAATGGCAAAGAGATCAACACCTTCTTCCAGGTGGGATGGACCCCCCCCCATTGACCCCATGGGGGTCCTAACCCCATCCCATTGACCCCATGGGGGTCCCACCCCCATCCCATTGACCCCATGGGGGTCCCACCCCCATCCCATTGACCCCATTGGGGTCCCACCCCCTGCCCATTGACCCCATGGGGGTCCCAACCCCATCCCATTGACCCATGGGGGTCCCAACCCCACCCATTGACACCATGGGGGTCCCACTGCCCCCCCATTGACCCCATGGGGGTCCCACCCCCACCCCATTGCCCCCGTGGGGGTCCCACCCCCATCCCATTGACCCCATGGGGGTCCCACCCCCACCCCATTGCCCCCATGGGGGTCCCAACCCCATCCCATTGACCCCATGGGGGTCCCACCCCCCATCCCATTGACCCCATGGGGGTCCCCACCCCCTGCCCATTGACCCCATGGGGGTCCCAACCCCATCCCATTGACCCCATGGGGGTCCCAACCCCATCCCATTGACCCCATGGGGTTGATCCCATTGATCCCAATGGGATGCTCCATCCCCGCTGCCCCCCCCTTGCTCCATGCAGGTGGAACCCAACACCAAGCTCTTCCCCGCTGCCTTCGTGCTGCCCACCAGCCACAACATCCTCACCTTCGAGCTGGGCAAGCTCAAGGTGGGGGCCTCAATGGGGTCTATGGGGAGATGGGGGGGGGCCCGAGGTGGAGATGGAGCCCGGATGGGCTTTAAGGGGGGGGCTCTTGGGGTCTATGTGATGGACCAAGGGGTGGTTGAGGTCTATGGAGGGTCCTTGGGGTCTTTAAGGTGGACCAAGGGGTGGTTGAGGTCAATGGAGGGTCCTTGGGGTCTGTGTGATGGACCAAGGGGTGGTTGAGGTCAATGGAGGGTCCTTGGGGTCTTTAAGGTGGACCAAGGGGCGGTTGAGGTCAATGGAGGGTCCTTGGGGTCTGTGTGATGGACCAAGGGGTGGTTGAGGTCAATGGAGGGTCCTTGGGGTCTTTAAGGTGGACCAAGGGGTGGTTGAGGTCAATGGAGGGTCCTTGGGGTCTTTAAGGTGGACCAAGGGGCGGTTGAGGTCTATGGAGGGTCCTTGGGGTCTTTAAGGTGGACCAAGCGGTGGTTGAGGTCTATGGAGGGTCCTTGGGGTCTTTAAGGTGGACCAAGGGGTGGTTGAGGTCTATGGAGGGTCCTTGGGGTCTTTAAGGTGGACCAAGGGGTGGTTGAGGTCAATGGAGGGTCCTTGAGGTCTTTAAGGTGGACCAAGGGGTGGTTGAGGTCTATGGAGGGTCCTTGGGGTCTTTAAGGTGGACCAAGGGGTGGTTGAGGTCAATGGAGGGTCCTTGAGGTCTTTAAGGTGGACCAAGGGGTGGTTGAGGTCTATGGAGGGTCCTTGGGGTCTTTAAGGTGGACCAAGGGGTGGTTGAGGTCTATGGAGGGTCCATCACGACCCGAGGACCCCCCGGGGGGTCCATGCATTGCCCCCCCCCCCCATTGCCCCCCATTGCCCCCCCCCCAGAACATCCTGCCCATCTCGGCGGCCATGTTCAGCAGCGAGCGGCACAACCCGGAGCCGCAGTGCCCCCCCCGCCTGGGGGTGCAGATCCTGACCCCCGTCACCTGGAGCCGCCTCCCCACCGAGGGCCCCCGCGTGGGCACCGCGCGCCTGGGCGAGCGCCAGGGCTGGGCCGTGGAGTGCACGGAGCCCCGCGTCGTCATGGCGCTGCGCATCCCCGAGGAGGACCGGTGGGCGCCACGGGGGGGGCAACGGGGGGCAATGGGGGCGGTGGGGGCAATGGGGGGCAATGGGGGCAATGGGTGCCAATGAGTCCCAATGGGCACCATGGGGGGCAATGGAGGGCAATGGGGGCAGTGGGGGCAATGGGTGCCAATGGGCACCATGGGGGGCAGTGGGGGGCAATGAGGGCAATGGGTGCCAATGGGTGCCAATGAGTCCCAATGGGTGCCATGGGGGGCAATGGGGGGCAATGGGGGCAGTGGGGGCAATGGGTGCCAATGGGTGCCATGGGGGGCAATGGGTGCCAATGAGTGCCAATGAGTCCCAATGGGTGCCAATGGGGGCAATGGATGCCAATGGGTGCCATGGGGGGCAATGGGGGGCAATGAGGGCAGTGGGGGCAATGGGTGCCAATGGGCGCCAATGAGTCCCAATGGGTGCCAATGAGGGCAATGGGTGCCAATGAGGGCAATGGGTGCCAATGAGGGCAATGGGCACCACGGGGGGCAATGAGGGGCAATGGGGGCAGTGGGGGGCAATGTGTCCCAATGGGCACCATGGGGGGCAGTGGGGGGCAATGAGTCCCAATGGGCACCATGGGGGGCAATGGGGGGCAATGAGGGCAATGGGCACCATTGAGGGCAATGGGGGGCAATGAGGGCAATGGGCACCATTGAGGGCAATGGGTGCCAATGAGTCCCAATGGGCACCATTGAGGGCAATGGGTGTCAATGAGTCCCAATGGGCACCATTGAGGGCAATGGGTGTCAATGAGTCCCAATGGGCACCATTGAGGGCAATGGGTGTCAATGAGTCCCAATGGGCACCATGGGGGGCAGTGGGGGGCAATGAGTCTCAGTGGGCGCCATGGGGGGCAATGGGGGGCAATGAGGACAATGGAGGCAATGGGTGCCAATGGGCACCAATGAGTCCCAATGGGTGCCCCTGAGCCCATTGAGGGCAATGGATGCCAATGAGTCCCAATGGGCACCAATGAGTCCCAATGGGCACCCCTGAACCCATTGAGTCCCAGTGGACACCCTGGGAGCCCATTGAGTCTCATTGGAGTCCCTGGGACCCCATTGAGTCCCAAGGGACCCCCGGCACCCATTGAGTCCCAATGGTGCCCCTGAACTATCATCTCCCCCCATCTCCCCATCATCTCCCCCCCATCTCACCCATCCTCCCCCCATCACCCCCCATCATCTCCCCCATCTCCCCCATCATCTCCCCCCATCTCCCCCCATCATCCCCCCATCATCTCCCCCATCATCCCCCCATCATCTCCCCCATCATCCCCCCATCATCCCCCCATCGTTTCCCCCCATCACCCCCCCCATGTCGTCCCCCCCCCCCCAGCTCCCTGGACATCCTGGAGCTCTCGGAGGACCTGGACCTCCAGCGCTTCCAGCAGCACACGCTGCGCCTCTACTGCGCCGTCTGCGCGCTGGGCAACAACCGCGTGGCGCACGCCCTCTGCAGCCACGTGGACCAGGCCCAGCTCCTCTTCGCCATCCGCAGCCCCGAGCTGCCGGGCCCGCTCCGCGCCGGTTACTACGACCTCCTCCTGGCCATGCACCTCGACGCCGCCCAACGCGCCTGCGCCTCCATGAGCGCCGAGTTCATCGTCCCCATCGCCGACGCCGCCAACGATGCCGACGCCACCGACGCCGCCATCGCGCTCTTCCCGCCCGGCTCGCGCTCCCCGGGCCCCCCCGGCGTCGGCCCCAGCGCCTGCCTGCGGCCGCGGCCCCACTTCGCCGACCCCTGCTTCATCCTGGCGCCGGGCGCCGGGCGGACGCGGTTGAGCCCCGGGATCCCGTTGGAGGAGCTGGGGGCCCTCGCCATCGAGATGCTGGCGGAGGCGGTGGCCGGGGGGGGGCCGCAGGCGCGGGACCCGGTGGGGGGCAGCGTGGAGCATCAGTTGGTGCCGGTGCTGAAGTTGGTGTCGGCGCTGTTGGCGGTGGGGGCCTTGGAGGATGAGGAGGTGAGGAAGGTGCTGAGGATGATCGAGCCCAGGGTCTTCGGGGAGGGGCGGAAGGAGGAGGAGGAGGAGAGGAGGAGGAGGAGGAGGAGGAGGAGGAAGAAGAAGGAGGAGGAGGTTGAGGCCGGGGAGATGGAGGAGGAGAAGGAGAAGGAGGAAGAGGAGGAGAAGGAGAAGGGAGAGGAGGAGGAGGAGGAGAAGGAGAAGGAGGAGGAAGAGGAAGAGGAAGAGGAAGAGGAAGAGGAAGAGGAAGAGGAAGAGGAAGAGGAAGGCCTGCAGGAGGGGCTGCTGCAGATGAAGCTGCCGGAGTCGGTCAAGCTGCAGGTGAGGGGACCCGCGGGGGGGCACAGGTGGGGGGGTGCAGGGCCCCATATCCCATATCCCACATCCCATGTCCCTATATCCCTATATCCCTATATCCCATATCCCATGTCCCTATATCCCTATATCCCATGTATCCCGCACCACACATCTCTATATCCCTGTATCCCACCCCCCCCGCATGTGCGAGCTGCCCCATCTCTCTATATCCCTGTACCCCTGTATCCCATATGCCTGTATCCCTATATCCCCCATCCCATCTCCCTGTATCCTATATCTCTATATCCCTATATCCCTGTATCCCACATCCCTATATCTCTATCTCCTGTATCTCATATCCTTGTATCCCTATATCCCCATATCCCTGTATCCCATATCCCTGTATCCATGTATCCCACATCCCTGTATCCCATATCCCTCTATCCCTATATCCCTATATCACTGTATCCCATATTCCTATATCCCTATATCCCTGTGTCCCATATCCCTATATCCCTGTATCCCTGTATCCCACAACCCATATCCCTCTATCCTTATATCCCTGTATCCCATATCCGTATATCCCACATCCCTCTATCCCACATCCCTATATCCCTGTATCCCTCTATCCCTGTATCCCTGTATCCCTGTATCCCTCTATCCCTCTATCCCTCTATCCCTCTATCCCTGTATCTCTCTATCCCTATATCCCTCTATCCCTGTATCCCATATCCCTGTATCTCTCTATCCCACATCCCTCTATCCCTGTATCCCATATCCCTGTATCTCTCTATCCCTGTATCCCATATCCCTGTATCTCTCTATCCCTGTATCCCATATCCCTGTATCTCTCTATCCCACATCCCTCTATCCCTGTATCCCATATCCCTGTATCTCTCTATCCCTGTATCTCTCTATCCCTGTATCCCACATCCCTCTATCCCTATATCCCTCTATCCCTCTATCCCTGTATCTCTGTATCTATCCCTCTATCCCTGTATCCCTGTATCCCTGTCTGTATCCCTGTATCTCTGTCTGTATCCCTGTGTGTATCCCTATATCCCTGTATCCCTGTCTGTATCCCTGTATCCCTGTATCCCTGTATCCCTGTATCCCTGTCTGTATCCCTGTATCCCTGTCTCCCTGTATCCCTGTATGTATCCCTGTCTGTATCCCTGTATGTATCCCTGTATCCCTGTCTGTATCCCTATATCCCTGTATGTATCCCATATCCCTGTCTGTATCCCTCTATCCCTGTCTGTATCCCTGTATCCCTGTCTGTATCCCTGTATCCCTGTGTGTATCCCTATATCCCTGTATCCCTGTGTGTATCCCTGTCTCCCTGTCTGTATCCCTGTGTGTCCCCCAGATGTGCGAGCTGCTGCAGTTCTTCTGCTCGCGGGAGCTGCAGCACCGCGTGGAGGCGCTCGTGGCCTTCTCGGAGCGCCACGTGCAGCGCCTGCAGCGCGACCAGCGCCGCCGCTACGCGCGCCTCATGCGCGCGCTCACCATGAGCGCGGCCGAGACCGCGCGGCGCACGCGCGAGTTCCGCTCCCCCCCGCAGGAGCAGGTGGGGAATGGGAATGGGAATGGGAATGGGAATGGGAATGGGATGGGGATGGGGATGGGGATGGGGATGGGGATGGGATGGGATGGGGATGGGGATGGGATGGGATGGGATGGGATGGGATGGGAATGGGGATGGGATGGGGATGGGATGGGGATGGGGATGGGGATGGGATGGGGATGGGATGGGATGGGGATGGGATGGGATGGGGATGGGATGGGATGGGGATGGGGATGGGGATGGGGATGGGATGGGGATGGGATGGGGATGGGATGGGATGGGATGGGGATGGGATGGGGATGGGATGGGATGGGGATGGGATGGGAATGGGATGGGATGGGGATGGGATGGGAATGGGATGGGGATGGGGATGGGATGGGAATGGGATGGGGATGGGATGGGATGGGGATGGGATGGGGATGGGATGGGGATGGGATGGGGATGGGATGGGGATGGGGATGGGATGGGGATGGGATGGGGATGGGGATGGGGATGGGGATGGGATGGGGATGGGATGGGGATGGGGATGGGATGGGGATGGGGATGGGGATGGGAATGGGATGGGGATGGGATGGGGATGGGGATGGGGATGGGATGGGGATGGGGATGGGGATGGGGATGGGATGGGGATGGGATGGGGATGGGGATGGGATGGGGATGGGATGGGGATGGGATGGGGATGGGATGGGATGGGGATGGGGATGGGGATGGGGATGGGGATGGGGATGGGGATGGGGATGGGGATGGGGATGGGGATGGGGATGGGGATGGGGATGGGATGGGGATGGGGTTGGATGGGATGGGGATGGGATGGGGATGGGATGGGATGGGGATGGGATGGGAATGGGATGGGGATGGGATGGGATGGGGATGGGATGGGGATGGGATGGGGATGGGATGGGGATGGGATGGGGATGGGGATGGGATGGGGATGGGATGGGGATGGGGATGGGGGGGGGATGGGGATGGGGATGGGATGGGGATGGGGATGGGATGGGGATGGGGATGGGGATGGGGATGGGGATGGGGATGGGGATGGGGATGGGGATGGGGATGGGATGGGGATGGGGATGGGGATGGGGATGGGGATGGGATGGGATGGGGATGGGGATGGGATGGGGATGGGGATGGGGATGGGGATGGGGATGGGGATGGGGATGGGGATGGGGATGGGGTGGGATGGGGATGGGGATGGGATGGGATGGGGATGGGGATGGGATGGGGATGGGGATGGGGATGGGATGGGATGGGATGGGGATGGGATGGGGATGGGGATGGGGATGGGATGGGATGGGGATGGGGATGGGATGGGGATGGGGATGGGGATGGGCAAAGGGATAGGACCAGGGGTGCGAATGAGCCTGGCAATGGGAATAACCCCGGGAAGTGCGGGTGTGAATGGCGCTGGGTGCGGGCAGCTGGGATGCGGCTGTGGCCGGGCAGGAGCTGACCCCGCGCCCCCCCCGTGCCCCCCCCCAGGTGAACATGCTGCTGCAGTACCGGGAGGGGCCGGAGGAGGAGGAGTGCCCGGTGCCCGAGGAGATCCGCGGGGAGCTCCAGGACTTCCACAGCGACCTCCTGGCGCATTGCGGTGCGCGGGGGCCGAGGGACCCCCCTAGGGACCCCCCTAGGGACCCCCATAGGGACCTCTATAGGGACCCCCCCATAGGGAACCCCAATGGGGACCACCCCATAGGAACACCCCCGTAGGAACCCCCATAGAGACCCCCATAAGAACCCCCCATAGGGACCCCCCCCCCATAGGGAACCCCAGTGGAGATCCCTCATAGGGACCCCCCCATGGGGACCCCCCATAGGGACCCCCCATAGGAACCCCTCATAGGGACCCCCCCATAATGACCCCCCATAGAGAACCCCCCTTAGGCCCCCCCCATAGGAACCCGCCAAAAGAACACCCCTGTGGGGACCCCCCTATAGGGACCCCCCCATAGAGACCCCCCCATAGGACCCCCATAGAGACCCCCATAGAGACCCCCATAGGACCCCCATAGGACCCCCCCATAGAGACCCCCATAGAGACCCCCATAGAGACCCCCATAGAGACCCCCATAGAGACCCCCCTAGAGACCCCCATAGGACCCCCCATAGAGACCCCCATAGGACCCCCATAGGACCCCCATAGAGACCCCCATAGGACCCCCATAGGACCCCCATAGAGACCCCCATAGAGACCCCCATAGAGACCCCCATAGGACCCCCATAGGACCCCCCCATAGAGACCCCCATAGAGACCCCCATAGAGACCCCCATAGAGACCCCCCCTAGAGACCCCCATAGGACCCCCCATAGAGACCCCCATAGAGACCCCCATAGAGACCCCCCTAGAGACCCCCATAGGACCCCCCATAGAGATCCCCATAGAGACCCCCATAGGACCCCCATAGAGACCCCCATAGGACCCCCATAGAGACCCCCATAGGCCCCCCCCATAGAGACCCCCATAGGACCCCCATAGGACTCCCCATAGAGACCCCCATAGAGACCCCCATAGGACCCCCATAGAGACCCCCCATAGAGACCCCCATAGAGACCCCCCTAGAGACCCCCATAGGACCCCCATAGGACCCCCATAGAGACCCCCATAGAGACCCCCATAGAGACCCCCATAGGACCCCCCATAGAGACCCCCATAGGACCTCCATAGGACCCCCATAGAGACCCCCATAGAGACCCCCATAGAGACCCTCATAGGACCCCCATAGAGACCCCCATAGGACCCCCATAGAGACCCCCATAGAGACCCCCATAGGACCCCCATAGGACCCCCATAGAGACCCCCATAGGACCCCCATAGGACCCCCCATAGAGACCCCCATAGAGATGCCCATAGGACCCCCATAGAGACCCCCATAGGACCCCCATAGGACCCCCATAGGACCCCCCATAGGACCCCCCATAGGACCCCCATAGAGACCCCCATAGGACCCCCATAGAGACCCCCATAGAGACCCCCATAGAGACCCCCGTAGGACTCCCCATAGAGACCCCCATAGAGACCCCCATAGAGACCCCCATAGGACCCCCCATAGAGACCCCCATAGAGACCCCCATAGGACCCCCATAGAGACCCCCATAGAGACCCCCATAGAGACCCCCATAGGACCCCCATAGGACCCCCATAGAGACCCCCATAGAGACCCCCATAGGACCCCCATAGAGACCCCCATAGAGACCCCCATAGGACCCCCATAGGACCCCCATAGAGACCCCCATAGAGACCCCCATAGGACCCCCATAGGACCCCCATAGAGACCCCCATAGAGACCCCCATAGGACCCCCATAGAGACCCCCATAGAGACCCCCATAGGACCCCCATAGAGACCCCCATAGAGACCCCCATAGGACCCCCATAGGACCCCCATAGAGACCCCCATAGAGACCCCCATAGGACCCCCATAGAGACCCCCATAGGACCCCCATAGGACCCCCATAGGACCCCCCATGACCGTGCCCCCCCCCCAGGGATCGAGGTGGCCGCGGAGGAGGAGGAGGAGGCGGAGGAGGCGACGCTGCGGCAGCGGCTCCTGGGGCTGCTGCAGAAGGCAATGGGGCGCCGGGGGGGGGCCAAGGAGGAGGAGCCCCCCCCCAAGGAGACGCCGGTGCCCAGTGAGGGGGGGCACGGGGTGGGAGGGGGGGCACGGGGTGGGAGGGGGGGCCCAGGGCATCGCCCCAGGGTCTGGCCCCCATAGGTCCCCCATGTCCCCATCCACACCCATGGGTGCCCCATCCCCAATGCCCTCCATGGGTCCCTATGACCCCATCCCCAATGCCCCCTATGGGTACCCATGACCCCATCCCCAATACCCCCATGGGTACCCAAGTCCCCATCCCCAATGCCCCCCATGGATCCTCCATCCCCAATGCCCCCCATAGGTCCCCCATGTCCCCATCTGCCCCCATGGGTCCCCCATCCCCAATACCCCCATGGGTACCCAAGTCCCCATCCCCAATGCCCTCTATGGGTCCTCCATCCCCAATGCCTCCCATGGGTACCCCATGTCCCCATCTGCCCCCATGGGTCCCCTATCCCCAATGCCCCCCATAGGTCCCCCATGTCCCCATCCCCAATGCCCCCATGGGTCCCACATCCCCAATGCCCCCCATGGGTGCCCCATCCCCAATGCCCCCCATGGGTCCCCCATCCCCAATGCCCCTATGGGTACCCCATGTCCCCATCTGCCCCCATGGGTCCCCCATCCCCAATACCCCCATGGGTACCCAAGTCCCCATCCCCAATGCCCCCCATGGATCCTCCATCCCCAATGCCCCTATGGGTACCCCATGTCCCCATCTGCCCCCATGGGTCCCCCATCCCCAGTACCCCCATGGGTACCCAAGTCCCCATCCCCAATGCCCCCCATGGGTGCCCCATCCTCAATACCCCCATGGGTCCCCCATGTCCCCATCCCCCCCCATGGTCCCCCATCCCCAATGCCCCCCATGGGTCCCCCATGTCCCCACCCCACCCCCATTGGACCTCCCCCCCCCGTTGCCCCCCGCAGGCTCCCTGCAGGCCCTCATCTCGCAGACCATGGTGCACTGGGCGCAGGAATCCTTCATCCAGAGCCCGGAGCTGGTGCGCGCCATGTTCAGCCTCCTGCACCGCCAGTACGATGCCCTGGGGGAGCTGATGCGGGCGCTGCCCCGCGCCTACGCCCTCAGCGCCCGCTCCGTGCCCGACGCCACCGCGCTCCTCGAGAGCCTCAGCCAGATCCGCTCCCTGCTCATCGTGCAGATGGGGCCCGAGGAGGAGAACCTGCTCATCCAGAGCATCGGGTGCGTGCCGGGGGGCCCTATGGGTACCCAATGGTGCCCTAGGGCATCCCTGAGCATCCCTGAGCATCCCTGCTCATCCAGAGCATCGGGTGGGTGCCGGGATGCTCACTGTATCCTATGGGTACCAAGTGGTACCCAATGGTGCCCTAGGGCATCCCTGAGCATCCCTGCTCATCCAGAGCATCGGGTGGGTGCCGGGATGCTCACTGTATCCTATGGGTACCAAGTGGTACCCAATGGTGCCCTAGGGCATCCCTGAGCATCCCTGCTCATCCAGAGCATCGGGTGCGTGCCGGGGGGCCCTATGGGTACCAAGCGGTACCCAGTGGTGCTCTATGGCATCCCTGAGCATCCCTTGGGTACCCAATGGCATCCCTGAGCATCCCTATGGTGCCCTAGGGCATCCCTGAGCATCCCTATGGTGCCCTAGGGCATCCCTGAGCATCCCTGCTCATCCAGAGCATCGGGTGCGTGCCGTGGGGCTCACTGTATCCTATGGGTACCGAGTGGTACCCAATGGTGCCCTAGGGCATCCCTGAGCATCCCTGCTCATCCAGAGCATCGGGTGCGTGCCGGGGGGCTCTATGGGTACCAAGCGGTACCCAGTGGTGCTCTATGGCATCCCTGAGCATCCCTTGGGTACCCAATGGCATCCCTGAGCATCCCTATGGTGCCCTAGGGCATCCCTGAGCATCCCTATGGTGCCCTAGGGCATCCCTGAGCATCCCTGCTCATCCAGAGCATCGGGTGCGTGCCGTGGGGCTCACTGTATCCTATGGGTACCGAGTGGTACCCAATGGTGCCCTAGGGCATCCCTGAGCATCCCTATGGTGCCCTAGGGCATCCCTGAGCATCCCTGAGCATCTCTATGGTGCCCTATGGCATCCCTGAGCATCCCTGCTCATCCAGAGCATCGGGTGCGTGCTGTGGGGCGCAATGGGTACCCAATGGTGCCCTATGGCATCCCTGAGCATCCCTGAGCATCCCTTGGGTGCCCTAGGGCATCCCTGAGCATCCCTATGGTGCCCTATGGCATCCATGAGCATCTCTGAGCATCCCTATGGTGCCCTAGGGCATCCCTGAGCATCCCTTGGGTACCCAATGGCATCCCTGAGCATCCCTGCTCATCCAGAGCATCAGGCGGGTGCTGTGGGGCCCACTGGACCCTATGGGTACCCAATGGTACCCGATGGCATCCCTGAGCATCCCTGCTCATTGCCACCCCATAACGCCCCCCCCCAGGAACATCATGAACAACAAGGTGTTCTACCAGCACCCCAACCTGATGCGGGCGCTGGGGATGCACGAGACCGTGATGCAGGTGATGGTCAGCGTGCTGGGGGGCGGCGAGTCCAAGGTGAGCCCCGGGGCCTCCCCATCCCGCGTCTCCTCCCGTCCCCCGTTGCCGGTGTCCCTGAGCCCATTCCCGGTGCCCTTCCCGGCATTCCCGGTGCAGGAGATCCGCTTCCCGAAGATGGTGACGAGCTGCTGCCGCTTCCTGTGCTACTTCTGCCGCATCAGCCGCCAGAACCAGCGCTCCATGTTCGACCACCTCGGGTACCTGCTGGAGAACAGCAGCATCGGCCTGGGTGAGCCCCGGCATCCCCCGGCGTCCCCATGGCAACCGATGGTGGCCTGCGGTACCCATGTGGTACCCCTATGGAACCTCAATGGTGCCCCCGTGGTACCCCTATGGAACCTCAATGGTGCCCCTGTGGTACCCATATGGTGCCTCAATGGTGCCCCTATGGTACCCATATGGTGCCTCAATGGTGCCCCTGTGGTACCCATATGGTACCTCAATGGTGCCCCTGTGGTACCCCTATGGTACCTCAATGGTGCCCCCGTGGTACCCCAATGGTACCTCAATGGTGCCCCAGTGGTACCCATATGGAACCTCAATGGTACCTCAATGGTGCCCCTGTGGTACCCATATGGTACCTCAATGGTGCCCCAGTGGTACCCCAATGGTACCTCAATGGTACCCCTGTGGTACCCATATGGTACCCCAATGGTGTCACTGTGGTACCCATATGGAACCTCAATGGTGCCCCTCTGGTACCCATATGGAACCTCAATGGTACCCCTATGGCACCACCCTGCTACACCTATGGTACCCAATGGTACCTTAATGGTACCCCAATGGTACCCCAATAGTACCCCTGTGGTACTCCAATGGTACCCCTATGGCACCCCAATGGTACCCCTGTAGTATCCTTATGGTACCCCTATGGCACCCCAATGGTACCTCAATGGTACCCCTGTGGTACCCCTATGGCATCCCAATGGCATCCCAATGGTACCCCTATGGCACCCGTATGGTACCCCAGTGGTACCCCAATGTGTCCCAATGGCACCCCCCATGGTACCTCTATGGCCCCCCCCCGATACCCCCATTGTATCCCCATGGCACCTCCCTGGTCCCCCCATGGTAACCCCCGGTTCCCCAATGTCACCCCTATGGCACCCACCTCACCCCTGACCCCCCCCTGTCTCACTCTGGGGTGCCCCTGACCCCCGTGTGTGTCCCCCCCCCAGGGATGCGGGGTTCCACCCCCCTGGACGTGGCGGCCGCATCCGTCATTGACAACAATGAGCTGGCGCTGGCGCTGAAGGAGCAGGACCTGGAGAAGGTGGGGACCCCCCTTGTACCCCAATGTGCCCCAATGGACCCCCTTGTACCCCAATGGACCCCAATGGACCCCAATGTATCCCAATGGACCCCAATGGACTCCAATGGAACCCAATGAGCCCCAATGGACCCCAATGTGCCCCAATGAGCTCCATTGTATCCCAATGGACCCCAATGGACCCCAGTGTGCCCCAATGTATCCCAATGGACCCAATGTATCCCAATGGACCCCAATGTGCCCCAATGTATCCCAATGGACCCCAATGTGCCCCAATGTATCCCAATGGACCCAATGGACCCCAATGGACCCCAATGGACCCCAATGTGCCCCAATGTGCCCCAATGGATCCCAATGTGCCCCAATGCACCCCAATGTGCCCCAATGTGCCCCAATGGATCCCAATGTGCCCCAATGCACCCCAATGTGCCCCAATGTATCCCAATGGACCCAATGTATCCCAATGGACCCCAGTGTACCCCAATGGACTCAATGTCCCCAATGTACCCCAATGTCCCCAATGTACCCCAACGTACCCCAGTGTCCCCAATGGACCCCAATGCACCTCAGTGTACCTCAATGTACCCCAATGTCCCCCATGTACCCCAATGTCCCCCATGTCCCCCATGTACCCCAATGTCCCCCATGTACCCCAGTGCACCCCAATGCACCCCAATGCACCCCAATGTACCCCAGTGTCCCCCATGTACCCCAATGTCCCCCATGTCCCCCAATGTACCCCAATGCACCCCAATGCACCTCAGTGTACCCCAATGTCCCCCATGTACCCCAATGTCCCCAATGCACCCCAATGGACCCCAATGCACCCCAATGCACCTCAGTGTACCCCAATGTCCCCCATGTACCCCAATGGACCCCAATGTCCCAAATGCACCCCAATGCACCCCAATGCACCCCAATGCGCCTCAGTGCCCCCCGATGCCCGCAGGTGGTGACGTACCTGGCGGGCTGCGGGCTGCAGAGCTGCCCCATGCTGCTGTCCAAGGGGTACCCCGACATCGGGTGGAACCCCTGCGGGGGGGAGCGCTACCTCGACTTCCTGCGCTTCGCTGTCTTCGTCAATGGTGAGGGGGGGGCACTGGGGGGGCCATGGGGCCCGATGGGCACTGGGGGGGGGCGTTGGGGGGGGTCCATGGGGTCCAATGGGCACTGGGGGGGGGCGTTGGGGGGGGGCCATTGGGGGGATCCAATGGGTGTCCGTTGGGAGGGGTCCATTGGGGGCATCCATGGGGTCCAATGGGCACTGGGGGGGGGGGCATTGGGGGGGGTCCATGGGGTCCAATGGGCACTGGGGGGGGGCCATGGGGGGGGACCATTGGGGTCCAATGGGCACTGGGGGGGGGGGGCATTGGGGGGGTCCATGGGTTGGTCCATTGGGGGTGTCCAATGGTGTCCAATGGGTGTCCCAATGGGGGGCCCATTGGGGGTGTGCAATGGTGTCCATGGGTGTCCCAATGGGGGGCCCATTGGGGGTGTCCATGGGTTGGTCCATTGGGGGTGTCCAATGGTGGTGTCCAATGGGTGGCCCAATGGGTGGCCCACTGGGGGCGTCCATGTGTGTCTATGGGGTCAGTGGTTCTCCATGTGCGTCTATGGGGTCTATGGGTGTCTATGGGGTCTATGGGTCTCCATGGGTGTCTATGGGGTCTATGGGGTCAATGGTTCTCCATGTGTGTCTATGGGGTCTATGGGGTCCATGGGTGTCTATGGGGTCCATGTGTGTCTATGGTGTCGATGGGGTCAATGGGTGTCTATAGGGTCTATGGGTGTCCATGGGTGTCTATGGGGTCCATGTGTGTCTATGGTGTCTATGGGGTCAATGGGTGTCTATGGGGTCTATGGATGTCTATGGGTGTCTATGGGGTCAATGGGTGTCTATGGGGTCCATGGATGTCAATGGGTGTCTATGGATGTCTATGGTGTCCATGTGTGTCTCTGGGGTCTATGAACGTCTATGGGGTCTATGGGGTCCATGTGTGTCCATGGGTCTCAATGGCGCCCCCGGTGGCAGGGGAGAGCGTGGAGGAGAACGCCAACGTGGTGGTGCGGCTGGTGTGCCATTGGTGTCCCATTGGGGTGTCCATGGGGTCTATAGGGTCTATGGGGTCCATGTGTGTCTATGGATGTCTATGGGTGTCTATGGTGTCTATGGATGTCTATGGTGTCCATGGGTCTCAATGGCGCCCCCGGTGGCAGGGGAGAGCGTGGAGGAGAACGCCAACGTGGTGGTGCGGCTGGTGTGCCATTGGTGTCCCATTGGGGTGTCCATGGGGTCTATAGGGTCTATGGGGTCAATGGGTGTCTATGGGGTCTATGGATGTCTATGGGTGTCTATGGGGTCAATGGGTGTCTATGGGGTCAATGGGTGTCTATGGGGTCAATGGGTGTCTATGGGGTCTATGGGTGTCTATGGATGTCTATGGGTGTCTATGGTGTCTATGGATGTCTATGGGGTCCATGTGTGTCTATGGGGTCTCAATGGCGCCCCCGGTGGCAGGGGAGAGCGTGGAGGAGAACGCCAACGTGGTGGTGCGGCTGGTGTGCCATTGGTGTCCCATTGGGGTGTCCATGGGGTCTATAGGGTCTATGGGGTCAATGGGTGTCTATGGTGTCTATGGGTGTCTATGGTGTCTATGGATGTCTATGGGGTCCATGTGTGTCTATGGGGTCTCAATGGCGCCCCCGGTGGCAGGGGAGAGCGTGGAGGAGAACGCCAACGTGGTGGTGCGGCTCCTGATCCGGCGCCCCGAGTGCTTCGGTCCGGCGCTGCGGGGGGAGGGCGGCTGCGGGCTCCTGGCGGCCATTCAGGAGGCCATGGGCATCGCCCAGGATCCGGCCCGGGATGGGCCCAGCGTCCGTAGGGAGCGCCGGAGGGAGCCGTGAGTGCGGGGGGGTGGGATGGGGATGGGGATGGGATGGGGATGGGATGGGGATGGGATGGGGATGGGGATGGGATGGGGATGGGATGGGATGGGGATGGGATGGGGATGGGATGGGGATGGGGATGGGATGGGATGGGGATGGGGATGGGGATGGGATGGGATGGGGATGGGGATGGGGATGGGATGGGATGGGGATGGGGATGGGATGGGGATGGGGATGGGATGGGGATGGGATGGGGATGGGGATGGGGATGGGGATGGGATGGGGATGGGGATGGGATGGGGATGGGATGGGGATGGGGATGGGATGGGGATGGGGATGGGATGGGGATGGGGATGGGATGGGGATGGGATGGGGATGGGATGGGATGGGGATGGGGATGGGATGGGGATGGGATGGGATGGGGATGGGGATGGGGATGGGATGGGATGGGGATGGGGATGGGATGGGATGGGATGGGATGGGGATGGGATGGGATGGGGATGGGATGGGATGGGGATGGGATGGGGATGGGGATGGGGATGGGATGGGATGGGATGGGGATGGGGATGGGATGGGATGGGGATGGGGATGGGATGGGGATGGGGATGGGGATGGGGATGGGATGGGATGGGATGGGATGGGATGGGATGGGGATGGGGATGGGATGGGATGGGGATGGGATGGGGATGGGATGGGATGGGGATGGGGATGGGGATGGGGATGGGATGGGATGGGATGGGATGGGGATGGGGATGGGATGGGATGGGGATGGGATGGGGATGGGATGGGATGGGGATGGGGATGGGGATGGGGATGGGGATGGGGATGGGATGGGGATGGGATGGGATGGGGATGGGGATGGGGATGGGGATGGGGATGGGATGGGATGGGGATGGGATGGGATGGGATGGGGATGGGATGGGGATGGGGATGGGGATGGGGATGGGATGGGATGGGGATGGGATGGGATGGGGATGGGGATGGGATTGGAGCTCTGATGAGTCCATGACCATTCCTGAACCCATCCCATGGGATCCCTGGGGGGGTTGGAGGGGGGGAGGTTCTGGGGGTCCCCATTCCGGACCCCCCCCTTTGTCCCGCTCAGGTTCGGGGCCGAGGACCCCCCCGAGGAGAACCGCGTGCACTTGGGCAATGCCATCATGTCCTTCTATGCGGCCCTCATCGACCTGCTGGGGCGCTGCGCCCCCGAGATGCACGTGAGGAGGGGGGGCCATGGGGGGGCACACGCAGGGGGAGGGGGGGGGGCAGGGCCCGGGGTGACCCCCCCCCCGCCCCCCCCCCATCCGTGCCACAGCTGATCCAGGCGGGAAAAGGGGAAGCGCTGCGGATCCGCGCCATCCTGCGCTCCCTGGTGCCGCTGGAGGACCTGGTGGGGATCATCAGCCTGCCGCTGCAGCTGCCCTCCATAGGGAAAGGTGGGAATGGGGTGTGGGGTATGGGGTATGGGGATGGGATATGGGATATGGGATATGGGGTATGGGATATGGGGTATGGGATATGGGATATGGGATATGGGATATGGGATATGGGGTATGGGATATGGGATATGGGGTATGGGGTATGGGATGTGGGGTATGGGATATGGGATATGGGATATGGGGTGTGGGATATGGGATATGGGATATGGGGTATGGGGTATGGGGTATGGGATATGGGATATGGGATATGGGGTATGGGGTATGGGATATGGGGTATGGGGTATGGGATGTGGGGTATGGGATATGGGATATGGGATATGGGGTATGGGGTATGGGATATGGGATATGGGATATGGGATATGGGGTATGGGGTATGGGATATGGGGTATGGGGTATGGGATATGGGGTATGGGATATGGGATATGGGATATGGGGTATGGGGTATGGGATATGGGATATGGGATATGGGATATGGGATATGGGATATGGGGTATGGGATGTGGGGTATGGGATATGGGGTATGGGGTATGGGATATGGGGTATGGGATATGGGGTATGGGATATGGGATATGGGATATGGGGTATGGGATATGGGATATGGGATATGGGATATGGGATGTGGGGTATGGGATGTGGGGTATGGGATATGGGATATGGGGTATGGGGTATGGGATATGGGATATGGGAATGTACCATGGTCTCAGTGGCGCCCCCACTGGGTCCCCATTGTCTCCACGCCCCCCCCCAGATGGCGCAGTGGTGGAGCCCCGTTTGGCCGCGGGGTTTGTGCCCGAGCACAAGGCCCCCATGGTTCTGTTCCTGGACCGCGTCTACGGGGTGGAGAGCCAGGAGCTGCTGCTGCGCGTGCTCGACGTGGGCTTCCTGCCCGACATGCGCGCCGCCGCCTCGCTCGACACGGTGCGGGGGGCTGTGGGGCGGGAATGGGGGGGCTATGGGGTGGGAATGGGGGGACACGGGGGGCCCTATGGGGTGGGAATGGGGGGTTCTATGGGGTGGGTATGGGGTGGTCCCTATGGGGTGGGAATGGGGGGGCTGTGGGGTGGGAATGGGGGGGGCTATGGGGTGGGAATGGGGGGGGTCTGTGGGGTGGGTATGGGGTGGTCCCTATGGGGTGGGAATGGGATGGTCCCTATGGGATGGGAATGGGATGGTCACTATGGGGTGGGAATGGGGGGGGTCTATGGGGTGGGTATGGGATGATCCCTATGGGGTGGGTATGGGATGGTCCCTATGGGGTGGGTATGGGATGGTCCCTATGGGGCGGGAATGGGGGGGGTCTATGGGGTGGGAATGGGGGGGGTCTGTGGGGTGGGTATGGGATGGTCCCTATGGGGTGGGAATGGGGGGGGTCTATGGGGTGGGAATGGGGGGGGGATATGGGGTGGGAATGGGGGGGTCCCTATGGGGCGGGAATGGGGGGGGCTATGGGGTGGGAATGGGGGGCCCTATGGGGGGACATGGGGTGGGCATGGGGGGGATATGGGGTTGGAATGGGGTGGGAATGGGGGGGCTATGGGATGGGAATGGGGAGGTCTATGGGGCAGGAATGGGGGGGCTATGGGAAGGGAATGAGGGGGCTATGGGGGGGCATGAGGGGCCATGGGGTGCGAATGGGGGGGCCCTATGGGGCGGGAAGGGGGGGACGCAGGTGGGCCCTATAGAGCAGACATGGGGGAGCCTGAATGGGCCCTATGGGGCAGGCACAGGAGGGTCCCTATGGGGCGGGAATGGGGGGGCCCTGATGGGCTCTATGGGTTGGGAATAGGGAGACGCAGATGGGATCTATGGGGCGGGCCTGGGGGACCTGGATGGGCCCTATGGGGTGGCCATGGGGGGACCCAGATGTCCCCTATGGGGTTGCCCATATGGGGTGGGCATGGGGTACCCCAGATCTCTCTATGGGCCCCCCAAATCCTTCTGTGGGTACCCCATCCGTTGCCATGGTGTTGCCATGGGATCCCTCCGCCCCATAGTGACCCCTCTGCGCGCCCCCCCATCCGTTGCCATGGGATCCCTCCGCCCCATAGTGACCCCTCTGCGCTCCCCCCATCCATTGCCATGGGGCCCCTCCGCCCCATAGTGACCCCTGTGCGCCCCCCCCAGGCTGCCTTCAGCACCACGGAGATGGCGCTGGCGCTGAACCGGTACCTGTGCCAGGCGGTGCTGCCGCTGCTCACCAAGTGCGCGCCGCTCTTCGCCGGCACCGAGCACCGCGCCGGCCTCGTGGACTCCGCCCTCCACACCATTTACCGCCTCTCCCGCGCCAGGGCCCTCACCAAGGCCCAGCGCGACCTCATCGACGAGTGCCTCATGGCGCTCTGCCGGTGAGCGCTGCCCGCACCCCTGCCTGCGCGGCGCCGGGGGGGGGGGGGGATAGGAGCCAATAGTGGGGGCCAGGACCCAAGCATGGGCTCCATGACTCAACCAGGGCATCCAAAACCCAACTATGAGAACCCAAAGCCCAACTATGGACGCCAGGACCCAAGCATGGCACCCAAAGCCCAACTGTGACAACCCAAAGGCCAACCATGGTACCCAAACCCCATCCATGGGCGCCATGACCCAACCATGGGTGCCAAAACCCAACCATGGGCGCCATGACCCAACCATGGGCACCATGACTCAACCATGGGCACCATGACTCAACCATGGGCTCCATGACCCAACCATGGGCTCCATGACCCAACCACAGGCACCATGACCCAACCATGGGCTCCATGACCCAACCATGGGCTCCATGACCCTACCATGGGGCACAAACCCAACCATGGTACCCAAACCCCATCCATGGGCTCCATGACCCAACCATGGGCTCCATGACCCAACCATGGGCTCCATGACCCAACCATGGGCTCCATGACCCAACCATGGGCTCCATGACCCATCCATGGTACCCAAACCCCATCCATGGGCTCCATGACCCAACCATGGGCTCCATGACCCACCCATGGTACCCAACCCCCCCCGTCCCCCCCCAGGTACATCCGCCCCTCCATGCTGCAGCATCTCCTGCGCCGCCTCGTCTTCGACGTGCCCATCCTCAATGAGTTCGCCAAGATGCCCCTGAAGGTGAGGCCATGGGGGGGGACACGGGGGGGGGGTCTATGGGGGTCCCACCATGGGGACACCCCCATTGGCACCATGGGGACACCCCCATTGACACTGTGGGTCCCACCATGGGGACACCCCCATTGATGCCATGGGGACACCCCCATTGACACCATGGGGACACCCCCATTGACACTGGGGGTCCCACCATGGGGACACCCCCATTGACACCGTGGGTCCCACCATGGGGACCCCCCATTGACACTGTGGGTCCCACCATGGGGACACCCCCATTGACACCGTGGGTCCCACCATGGGGACCCCCCCATTGACACCACGGGTCCCACCATGGGGACACCCCCATTGACAACGTGGGTCCCACCATGGGGACACCCCCATTGACACCATGGGGACACCCCCATTGATACCATGGGTCCCACCATGGGGACACCCCCATTGACACCGTGGGTCCCACCACTCACCATGGGGACACCCCCATTGACGCCATGGGTCCCACCATGGGGACCCCCCCATTGACACCACGGGTCCCACCATGGGGACACCCCCATTGACAACGTGGGTCCCACTGTGGGGACACCCCCATTGACGCCATGGGGACACCCCCATTGACACCACGGGTCCCACCATGGGGACCCCCCCATTGACACCATGGGGACCCCCCATTGACACTGTGGGTCCCACCATGGGGACACCCCCATTGACACCATGGGGACACCCCCATTGACGCCATGGGGACCCCCCCATTGACACTGTGGGTCCCACCATGGGGACACCCCCATTGACGCCATGGGGACACCCCCATTGACACTGTGGGTCCCACCATGGGGACACCCCCATTGACACCATGGGGACACCCCCATTGACACCATGGGGACCCCCCCATTGACCCCGCCCCCCCCAGCTGCTGACCAATCACTACGAGCGCTGTTGGAAGTACTACTGCCTGCCCAGCGGGTGGCCCAATCAGGGCGTGAGCTCCGAGGAGGAGCTCCACCTCACCCGGAAGCTCTTCTGGGGCATCTTCCAGTCCCTGGCGCATAAGGTGGGGCCATGGGGGGGGGGACGGGGGGGGTGGGGACATGGGGGGGGGATGGGGGTGATGGGGACATGGGGGGGGATGATGAGGATGGTGATGGGGAGATGGGGATGAAGATGGGAATGATGGGGATGGGGATGATGATGATGATGATGATGGGGATGATGATGATGATGGGGATGACAATGGGGATGGTGGTGCGGATGATGACGATGATGGGGATGAAGATGGGGATGGTGATGATGGGATGACAATCGGGATGATGACGATGATGATGACAATGGGGGTGACGATGATGACGATGATGATGATGATGATGACGATGATGACGATGGTGATGATGACGATGACGATGACGATGACGATGACGATGATGACGATGATGATGACGATGACGATGATGACGATGATGAAGATGATGATGATGACGACGATGATGACGATGGTGATGATGACGATGACGATGACGATGACGATGATGACGATGATGATGACGATGACGATGACGATGATGACGATGATGATGATGATGACGATGATGACAATGACGATGATGACGATGATGATGACGATGACGATGATGACGATGATGATGATGATGATGATGACGATGATGATGATGATGACGATGACGACGGCGATGACGATGATGATGACAATGATGATGACGACGATGACGATGATGATGACGATGACGATGACGATGACGATGATGACGATGACGATGATGACGATGACGATGACGATGACGATGACGATGACGATGACGATGATGACGATGACGATGACGATGACGATGACGATGATGACGATGACGATGATGACGATGACGATGACGATGATGACGATGACGATGATGACGATGACGATGACGATGGTGCTGATGCCACGGTGCCGCAGCGCTTCGACGCGGAGCTCTCCCGCCTGGCCATGCCGTGCCTCTGCGCCATCGCCGGCGCGCTCCCGCCCGACTACGCCGACGCCACCTACACCTCGCGCACCGAGAAGAAGGCGGCCGTGGACGCCGAGGGCAACTTCGACCCCAAGCCCGTGGAGACCCTCAAGTGAGCCCAGAGACCTCCTGCCCCATAGCGCTGCCCCATAGATCTGCCCCATAGCTCTGCCCCATGGCCCTGCCCCATAGCTCTGCCCCATGGCTCTGCCTCATAGCCCTGCCCCATAGCTCTGCCCCATAGCCCTGCCCCATAGTGCTGCCCCATGGCTCTGCCCCATAGCCCTGCCCCATAGCTCTGCCCCATAGCTCTGCCCCATAACCCTGCCCCATAGCTCTGTCCCATAGCTTCGCCCTATAGCCCTGCCCCACAGCTCTGCCCCATAGCTCTGCCCCATAACTCTGCCCCATAGCCCTGCCCCGTGGCTCTGCCCCATAGCCCTGCCCCATGGCTCTGCCTCATAACCCTGCCCCATGGCTCTGGCCCATAGCTCTGCCCCATAACCCTGCCCCATAGCTCTGCCCCATAACCCTGCCCCATAGCTCTGCCCCATAGCTTCGCCCTATAGCCCTGCCCCACAGCTCTGCCCCATAGCTTCGCCCTATAGCCCTGCCCCACAGCTCTGCCCCATAGGGTCCTCTCCTGACCCCCCCGTGTCCCCTCTGCCCTTCAGCGTCATCATCCCCGAGAAGCTCGATGCCTTCATCAACAAATACGCGGAGTTCACCCATGAGAAGTGGGCGTTCGAGAAGGTGGGACCCAAACGTGGCCCCCCCATGGACCCCACCCCCCCCATGGACCCCAACCCCCCATGGACCCCAACCCCCCCATGGACCCCAACCCCCCATGGACCCCAACCCCCCGCATGGACCCCCCCATGGCCCCCCCCCCATAGCCCTCCCCCATGGGCCCCCCCATGGACCCCCCGCATGGACCCCCCCATGGCCCCCCCCCCATAGCCCCCCCCCATGGGCCCCCCCATGGACCCCCCGCATGGACCCCCCCCATGGCCCCCCCCCATGGCCCCCCCCCATGGCCCCCCCCCATGGCCCCCCCATGCCCCCCCCCGCGTGGCCCCCCCATGGCCCCCCCATAACCCAGCACCCAATGCTGCCCCAGCACCCAATGATGCCCCAGCACCCAATCCTGTCCCAGCACCCAATGATGTCCCAGCACCCAATGCTGCCCCAGCACCCAATCCTGTCCCAGCACCCAATGATGCCCCAGCACCCAATGATGTCCCAGCACCCAATGCTGCCCCAGCACCCAATCCTGTCCCAGCACCCAATGATGCCCCAGCACCCAATCCTGTCCCAGCACCCAATGATGCCCCAGCACCCAATGATGCCCCAGCACCCAATGATGGCTCAGCACCCCCAATCCTGTCCCCCCCATTGCAGATCCAGAGCAATTGGACCTTCGGGGAGGCAGTGGATGAAGAGGCCAAAACCCACCCAATGCTGCGCCCATATAAGACCTTCTCGGAGAAGGTACCGGGTCCGGATGGGGCCCCCCAACAGCTGTGGGGCACCACAAAGACTATTGGGGTCCCATCCAACCCCATCCAACGTCATTGGGGTCACCCAACCCCATCCAACGTCATTGGGGTCACCCAACCCCATCCAACGTCATTGGGGTCACCCAACCCCATCCAACGTCATTGGGGTCACCCAACCCCATCCAACATCATTGGGGTCCTCCAACCCCATTGAGATCCTCCAACCCCATCCAACCCCATTGAGTTCCTCCAACCCCATCCAACCTCATTGAGTTCCTCCAACCCCATCCAACCCCATTGAGATCCTCCAACCCCATCCAACCCCACTGAGTTCCTCCAACCCCATTGAGATCCTCCAACCCCATCCAACCCCATTGAGATCCTCCAACCCCATCCAACCCCATTGAGATCCTCCAACCCCATCCAACCCCATTGAGATCCTCCAACCCCATTGAGTTCCTCCAACCCCATCCAACCCCATTGAGTTCCTCCAACCCCATCCAACCCCATTGAGTTCCTCCAACCCCATCCAACCTCATTGAGATCCTCCAACCCCATTGAGTTCCTCCTACCCCATCCAACCCCATTGAGTTCCTCCAACCCCATCCAACCCCATTGAGTTCCTCCAACCCCATCCAACCCCACTGAGATCCTCCAACCCCATCCAACCCCATTGAGATCCTCCAACCCCATCCAACCCCATTGAGTTCCTCCAACCCCATCCAACCCCATTGAGTTCCTCCAACCCCATCCAAACCCATTGAGATCCTCCAACCCCATCCAACCCCATTGAGATCCTCCAACCCCATCCAACCCCATTGAGTTCCTCCAACCCCATCCAACCTCATTGAGTTCCTCCAACCCCATCCAACCTCATTGAGTTCCTCCAACCCCATCCAACCTCATTGAGATCCTCCAACCCCATCCAACCCCATTGAGTTCCTCCAACCCCATCCAACCTCATTGAGTTCCTCCAACCCCATCCAACCTCATTGAGTTCCTCCAACCCCATCCAACCTCATTGAGATCCTCCAACCCCATCCAACCCCATTGAGATCCTCCAACCCCATCCAACCCCATTGAGATCCTCCAACCCCATCCAACCCCATTGAGTTCCTCCAACCCCATCCAACCCCATTGAGTTCCTCCAACCCCATCCAACCTCATTGAGTTCCTCCAACCCCATCCAACCTCATTGAGTTCCTCCAACCCCATCCAACCTCATTGAGATCCTCCAACCCCATCCAACCCCATTGAGATCCTCCAACCCCATCCAACCTCATTGAGTTCCTCCAACCCCATCCAACCTCATTGAGTTCCTCCAACCCCATCCAACCCCATTGAGATCCTCCAACCCCATCCAACCCCATTGAGTTCCTCCAACCCCATTGAGATCCTCCAACCCCATCCAACCTCATTGAGTTCCTCCAACCCCATTGAGATCCTCCAACCTCATTGAGTTCCTCCAACCCCATCCAACCTCATTGAGTTCCTCCAACCCCATCCAACCCCATTGAGTTCCTCCAACCCCATCCAACCCCATTGAGATCCTCCAACCCCATCCAACCCCATTGAGATCCCCCAACCCCATTGGGGTCCCCCCACCCCATCCACCCCCGTTGGGGCCCCCAAAGCCCCCCCTGAGCCCCACATCCCCCCCAGGACAAGGAGATCTACCGCTGGCCCATCAAGGAGTCCCTCAAGGCGATGCTGGCCTGGGAATGGACGGTGGAGAAGGCGCGGGAGGGAGAGGAGGACAAAGTGGAGAAGAAGAAGACGCGGAAGATCTCCCAGTCTGCCCAGGTCTGCGGTCCATAGGGGTCCATAGGGGACCATGGGGGTCCATAGGGGCAATAGGGGTCCATAGGGTTCATGGGGGTCCATAGGGGTCCATGGGGTCCAGAGGGGTCCATGGGAGTCCATAGGGGACCATGGGGGTCCATAGGGGCAATAGGGGTCCATAGGGTTCATGGGGGTCCATAGGGGTCCATAGGGGTCCATGGGGTCCAGAGGGGTCCAGAGCGGTCCATAGGAGTTCATAGGAGTCCATAGGGTCCATTGGGGTCCAAAGGGGTCCATAGGGGACCATAGGGTCCTTAGGGGCCCATGGGGGTCCATAGGGATCCATGGGGTCCATAGGGGTCCATAGGGTTCATAGGGTCCATGGGGTCCATAGGGTCCATGGGGTCCATAGTTTCCATGGGGTCCATAGGGTTCCATAGAGGCCCTTGGACCCCTCACGCTGCTCTTGGTCCCCCCAAGGCCACCTACGACCCCAGCCATGGCTACAGCCCCCAGCCCGTGGACCTGTCGGGGGTGACACTGTCCCGGGAGCTGCAGGTCCGTGTCCCCATATCCCATATCCCATATCCCATACCCCATACCCCATATCCCATACCCCATATCCCATATCCCATACCCCATATCCCATACCCCATATCCCATATCCCATATCCCATATCCCATACCCCATATCCCATACCCCATATCCCATATCCCATACCCCATACCCCATATCCCATATCCCATACCCCATACCCCATATCCCATATCCCATATCCCATATCCCATATCCCATATCCCATACCCCATACCCCATATCCCATATCCCATACCCCATATCCCATACCCCATATCCCATATCCCATATCCCATATCCCATATCCCATATCCCATACCCCATATCCCATATCCCATACCCCATACCCCATATCCCATATCCCATATCCCATATCCCATACCCCATATCCCATACCCCATATCCCATACCCCATACCCCATATCCCACATCCCATACCCCATACCCCATATCCCATATCCCATATCCCACATCCCATACCCCATACCCCATATCCCATATCCCATATCCCATGTTCCATACCCCCCACGTCCCCCCATGTCCCCAGGCCATGGCAGAGCAGTTGGCTGAGAACTACCACAACACGTGGGGCCGCAAGAAGAAGCTGGAGCTGGAGGCCAAAGGTGAGGACCCCCCCATGGCACCCATGGGTGCTCCTCAGCCCCACATCTCCCATTGCCCCACTGCAGTGCTCTGTGCCCCCATTGGGTTCTCCATGTCCCATTGGATGCTCTGTGCCCCCATTGGGTTCTCCACCCCCCATTGGGTTCTCCATGCCCCCCATTGGATGCTCTGCATCCCATTGGATGCTCCATGCCCATTGGATGCTCTGCATCCCATTGGATGCTCCATGCCCATTGGATGCTCTGCCCCCCATTGGATGCTCCATGCCCCCCATTGGATGCTCTGCATCCCATTGGATGCTCCATGCCCATTGGATGCTCTGCCCCACATTGGGTGCTCTGTCCCCCATTGGATGCACCATCCCTGATGCTCCGCCCCCATGCTCCGCCCCCGATGCTCCGTCCCCACATGCTCCACCCCCCGATGCTCCGCCCCCCGTTGCTCCGCCCCCCATGCTCTGCCCTCGATGCTCCACCCCCATTGGATACTCCCCCCCATGCTCCACCCTCTTGGATGCTCCGCCCCCCGATGCTCCACCCCCATTGGATGCTCCACCCCCATTGGATGCTCCCCCCCCCGATGCTCCACCCCCATTGGATACTCCCCCCCCCCATGCTCCACCCCCATTGGATGCTCCACCCCCATTGGATGCTCCACCCCCATTGGATGCTCCGCCCCCGCCGATGCTCCACCCCCATTGGATGCTCCACCCCCCGATGCTCCACCCCCATTGGATGCTCCGCCCCCCGATGCCCCGCCCCTGATGCCGCGGTGCCGCAGGGGGGGGCTCGCACCCGCTGCTGGTCCCCTACGACACGCTGACGGCGCAGGAGAAGGCGCGGGACCGGGAGAAGGCGCAGGAGCTGCTCAAGTTCCTGCAGCTCCATGGCTACGCCGTGACCCGGTGGGTGCCAGGGGCGCCGGTGGGGGCCAATGGGTGTCAATGGGTGTCAATGGGTGTCAATGGGTGCCAATGGGTGCCAATGGGTGCCGATGGGTGTCAATGGGTGCCGATGGGTGTCAATGGGTGTCAATGGGTGTCAATGGGTGTCAATGGGTGCCAATGGGTGCCAATGGGTGCCGATGGGTGTCAATGGGTGCCGATGGGTGTCAATGGGTGTCAATGGGTGTCAATGGGTGCCGATGGGTGCCAATGGGTGCCGATGGGTGCCAATGGGTGTCAATGGGTGTCAATGGGTGCCAATGGGTGCCAATGGGTGCCAGTGGGTGCCGATGGGTGCCAATGGGTGTCAATGGGTGCCTATGGGTCTCTGTGGGTCTCTATTATCTCTATGTTCACTATGGGTCCCTATGGTCCCTATGGGTCCCTATGGGTCCCTATGGTCCCTATGGGTCTCAATGGGTCTCTATGGTCCCTATGGGTCCCTATGGGTCTCTATGATCTCTATGTTCACTATGGGTCGCTATGGGTCCCTATGGGTCCCTATGGTCCCTATGGTCCCTATGGTCCCTATGGGTCGCTATGGGTCCCTATGGGTCGCTATGGGTCCCTCTGGCCGCAGGGGGCTGAAGGACATGGAGCTGGACACGTCCTCCATTGAGAAGCGCTTTGCCTTTGGGTTCCTGCAGCAGTTGCTGAAGTGGATGGACACATCCCAGGAGTTCATCGCGCACCTGGGTGCGGGCCAGGGATACAGGGGATGGACACGGGATGGACACGGGATGGACACGGGATGGACATGGGATGGACACGGGATGGACACGGGATGGACACGGGATGGACATGGGATGGACACGGGATGGACATGGGATACATGGGATACATGGGATGGACAAGGGATACATGGGACTCACATGGAAATCGCATGGGACCCCCTCATGGGTCTCTGTGGGTCTGTATGGGGCTCTAAGAGTCTCTATGGGTCCCTATGGTTCTTTATGGGTCTTTATGGGTCCCTATGGTCTCTATGGGTCTCTATGGGTCCCAATGGTCTCTATGGGTCCCAATGGTCTCTGTGGGTCTCTATGGGTCCCTATGGGCCCCCCATGATCTCTCTGTCTCCCCCCAGAGGCTGTGGTCAGCAGTGGCCGAGTGGAGAAATCCCCCCATGAACAGGAGATCAAATTCTTCGCCAAGGTCAGTGGGGCCATGGGGCGGGGGGGGTCTCTATGGGGCTCTATGGGTCCCTATGGGTCCCTGTGGGTCCCTACGGTCCCTATGGCCACTATGGGTCCCTATGGGTCCCTATGGTCCCTATGGTCCCTATGGGTCCCTATGGTTCCTATGGGTCCCTATGGGTCCCTATGGGTCCCTATGGGTCCCTATGGTCCCTATGGTCCTATGGGTCCCTATGGTCCCTATGGGTCCCTATGGTCCCTATGGGTCCCTATGGTCCCTATGGGTCCCTATGGGTCCCTATGGTCCCTATGGGTCCCTATGGGTCCCTATGGTCCCTATGGTCCTATGGGGCTCCCTGTGCCCGCTGCAGGTGCTGCTGCCCCTCATCAACCGCTACTTCCACAACCACTGTGGGTACTTCCTGAGCACCCCGGCGCTGGCGCTGGGCAGCGGCGGCCACGCCTCCAACAAGGAGAAGGAGATGGTCACCAGGTGGGACCCACAGCGCCCCACAGCGCCCGTGGCGCCCATGGCAACCATAGCACCCATAGCATCCATAGCATCCATAGCATCCATAGCATCCATAGTGCCTGTAGCAACCATAGCACCCATAGCATCCATAGCACCCAGAGCATCCGTGGTACCCATGGCGCCCATGGCACCCATAGCACCCATAGCATCCATAGTGCCCGTAGCAACCGTAGCATCCATAGCTCCTATAGCACCCATAGCATCCATAGCATCCATAGCATCCATAGCATCTGTGGTACCCATGGCGCCCATAGCAACCATAGCATCCATAGCATCCATAGCTCCTATAGCACCCATAGCATCCATAGCATCCATAGCATCCATAGCATCTGTGGTACCCATGGCGCCCATAGCAACCATAGCATCCATAGCTCCTATAGCACCCATAGCAACCATAGCATCCATAGCTCCTATAGCACCCATAGCATCCATAGCATCCATAGCATCCATAGCATCCATAGCAGCCATAGCACTCATAGCATCCGTGGTACCCATGGCGCCCATGGCACCCATAGCACCCATAGCATCCATAGTGCCCGTAGCAACCGTAGCATCCATAGCTCCTATAGCACCCATAGCACCCATAGCATCCATAGTGCCTGTAGCAACCATAGCATCCATAGCGCCCATAGCACCCAGAGCATCCATAGCCCCCATAGCACCCATAACCCCCATAGCCCCATCACCCCCATAGCCCCCATAGCCCCCATCACACCCATAACCCCCATAGCACCCATACCGCCCATAGCCCCCATAGCCCCCATCACCCCCATAGCCCCCATAGCCCCCATCACCCCCATAGCCCCCATAGCACCCATCACCCTCATAGCCCCCATAGCCCCCATAGCCCCCATAGCCCCCATAGCCCCCATAGCCCCCATAGCCCCCATCACCCCCATGGCCCCCATGGCCCCCATAGCCCCCATAGCACCCATAGCCCCCATAGCACCCATAGCCCCCATCACCCCCATAGCCCCCATAGCCCCCATAGCACCCATCACCCTCATAGCCCCCATAGCCCCCATAGCCCCCATAGCACCCATCACCCCCATAGCCCCCATAGCACCCATAGCCCCCATCACCCCCATAGCCCCATAGAGCCCCCCCGACCCACAGCTCAGCCATTGTCCCCCCCCTTCAGCCTCTTCTGCAAGCTGGCGGCCCTGGTCCGGCACCGCGTGTCGCTGTTCGGTGAGGGGCCCATGGGGCTCTATGGGAGATCTATGGGGTCTCTATGGGGTCTCTATGGGGTCTCTATGGGTCTCTATGGGGTCTCTGTGGGTCTCTATGGGTCTCTATGGGGTCTCTATGGGTCTCTATGGGTCTCTATGGGTCTCTGTGGGTCTCTATGGGTCTCTATGGGGTCTCTATGGGTCTCTATGGGTCTCTATGGGTCTCCATGGGTCTCTATGGGGTCTCCATGGGGTCTCTATGGGGTCTCTATGGGTCTCTATGGGTCTCTGTGGGTCTCTATGGATCTCTATTTGGTCTCTATGGGGTCTCTATGGGTCTCTATGGGGTCTCTATGGGTCTCTATGGGTCTCTATGGGTCTCTATGGGTCTCCATGGGTCTCTATGGGGTCTCCATGGGGTCTCCATGGGTCTCTATGGGGTCTCCATGGGGTCTCCATGGGGTCTCTATGGGGTCTCTATGGGTCTCTATGGGTCTCTGTGGGTCTCTATGGATCTCTATTTGGTCTCTATGGGGTCTCTGTGGGTCTCTATGGGGTCTCTATGGGTCTCTATGGGGTCTCTATGGGTCTCTATGGGTCTCTATGGGTCTCTATGGATCTCTATTTGGTCTCTATGGGGTCTCTATGGGGTCTCTATGGGTCTCTATGGGTCTCTATGGTTCTCTATGGGTCTCTATGGGGTCTCTGTGGGTCTCTATGGGTCTCTATGGTTCTCTATGGGTCTCTATGGGGTCTCTATGGGTCTCTATGGGGTCTCTGTGGGTCTCTATGGGGTCTCTATGGGTCTCTATGGGTCTCTATGGGTCTCTATGGGTCACTGTCCCTGTCCCGCAGGGACGGATGCTCCGGCCGTGGTGAACTGCCTGCACATCCTGGCCCGCTCCCTGGATGCCAGGTCCGGGGGTCCCCATGGTCCCTATGGGGTCCTGGGGCCACCACCCCCTCCCTATGGGCTTCCATGCCCATCCCCTGCCCCATTGCTGCCCCATTGCTGCCCCATTGCTGCCCCATTGCTGTCCCCATGGGGTTCCATGCCCATCCCCTGCCCCATTGCTGCCCCATTGCTGCCCCATTGCTGCCCCATTGCTGTCCCCATTGCTGTCCCCATGGGGTTCCATGCCCATCCCCTGCCCCATTGCTGCTCCATTGCTGCCCCATTGCTGTCCCCATTGCTGTGCCTTCCCCATCGCTGTCCCCATTGCTGTCCCTATGTCCCATTGCTGCCCCATGTCCATCCCCATGTCCCCACATCCATCCCCACGTCCCCACGTCCATCCCCATGTCCCCATGCCCATCCCCGTGTCCCCATTGCTGCCCCATCCCCATATCCCCATGTCCCCATGTACCCATATCCCCATCCCCATGTCCCCACTGCTGCCCCACTGCTGCCCCATCCCCATCCCCATCCCATCCCCATCCCACCCCATCCCATCCCACCCCACCCCATCCCATCCCACCCCCTCCCATCCCATCCCCATCCCATCCCATCCCATCCCATCCCATCCCATCCCATCCCCATCCCCATCCCATCCCCATCCCATCCCATCCCATCCCCATCCCATCCCACCCCATCCCATCCCATCCCATCCCATCCCATCCCATCCCACCCCACCCCACAGGACAGTGATGAAGTCGGGCCCGGAGATCGTCAAGGCGGGGCTGCGCTCCTTCTTCGAGGGCGCGGCGGAGGACATGGAGAAGCTGGTGGAGAACGTGCGCCTGGGCAAGGTGGCGCCGGGGCGCACCCAGGTCAAGGGCGTGGCGCAGAACGTGACCTACACCGGGGCCGCGCTGCTGCCCGTGCTCAGCTCCCTCTTCCAGCACCTGGGACAGCTCCGCTGCGGGGACGACGTCATCCGTGAGTATAGGGATGCGTAGGGATGTAGGGGGTATGGGGTGTATGGGGTATGGGGTATGGGGTATGGGATATGGGATATGGGATATGGGGTATGGGGTATGGGATATGGGGTATGGGATATGGGATATGGGATATGGGATATGGGATATGGGATATGGGGTATGGGATATGGGATATGGGGTATGGGGTATGGGGTATGGGGTATGGGATATGGGGTATGGGATATGGGATATGGGGTATGGGATATGGGATATGGGGTATGGGATATGGGATATGGGGTATGGGATATGGGATATGGGGTATGGGGTATGGGATATGGGGTATGGGATATGGGATGTGGGATATGGGATATGGGGTATGGGGTATGGGATATGGGATATGGGATATGGGATATGGGGTATGGGGTATGGGGTATGGGGTATGGGATATGGGGTATGGGATATGGGATATGGGGTATGGGATATGGGATATGGGGTATGGGATATGGGATATGGGGTATGGGGTATGGGATATGGGGTATGGGATATGGGATATGGGGTATGGGATATGGGGTATGGGATATGGGGTATGGGATATGGGATATGGGGTATGGGGTATGGGATATGGGGTATGGGGTATGGGGTATGGGATATGGGGCTCCACAGCGGCAGTGCTGGGGGCAGTTCCTGTCCCCTGATGTCCCCTCCTGTCCCCCCCTGTCCCCCGTCCCGCAGTCGATGATGTCCAGGTCTCCTGTTACCGCATCCTCAGCAGCATCTACTCACTGGGCACCGCCAAGAACCCCTACGTAGAGAGGTGCCCCCACACCTATGGGTGCTATGGGTGCTGTGGGTGCTATGGGTGCTATGGGTGCTATAGGTTCTATGGGTGCTATGGGTGCTATGGGTGCTATGGGTGCTATGGGTGCTGTGGGTGCTATGGGTGCTATGGGTGCTATGGGTGCTGTGGGTGCTATGGGTGCTATGGGTGCTATGGGTGCTATGGGTGCTACGGGTGCTGTGGGTGCTATGGGTGCTATGGATGCTATGGGTGCTATGGGTGCTATGGATCCTATGGATGCTATGGGTGCTATGGGTGCTATGGGTGCTATGGGTTCTATGGATGCTGTGGGTACTATGGGTGCTGTGGGTGCTATGGGTGCTATAGGTGCTATGGGTGCTATGGGTGCTATGGGTGCTATAGGTGCTATGGGTGCTATGGATGCTATGAGCGCTATGGGTGCTATGGGCACTATGGGTGCTATAGATGCTATGGATGCTATGGATGCTATGGGTGCTATGGATGCTATGGGTGCTATGGATGCTATGGATGCTATGGGTGCTATGGGCGCTATGGGTGCTATGGGTGCTATGGATGCTATGGGTGCTATGGGTGCTATGGGTTCTATGGGTGCTATGGGCGCTATGGGTGACCCCAGCTCATGCCCACAGGCAGCGCCCGGCGCTGGGGGAGTGCCTGGCCCGCTTGGCCGCGGCCATGCCCGTGGCCTTCCTGGAGCCGCATCTCAACCACTTCAACCCCTGCTCCGTCTACAGCACCAAATCCCCCCGCGAGAGGGCCAGTGAGTGGGGCAGGGACCCCGTGGCCCCACACTTATGGGGCGCCCCCATCACCATTGGGTGCCCCCTTCACCATTGGGTGCCCCCATCACCATTGGATGCCCCCTTCACCATTGAGTGCCCCCATCACCATTGGGTGCCCCCTTCCCCATTGGGTGTCCCCTTGACCATTGGGCATCCCTTTGACCATGGGTTGTCCCTTTCATCATGGGCCTTCACCATTGGGTGCCCCATTGACCATTGGGTGCCCCCTTTGCCATTGGGTGTCATCTTCACCATTGGATGCCCCATTGACCATTGGGTGCTCCCTTGACCATTGGGTGCCCCCTTCCCCATTGAGTGCTCCCTTGACCATTGGCCGCCATCTTCACCATGGGTTGTCCCCTTCACCATGGCCCTTCCCCATTGGGTCCCCCCTTCCCCATTGGGTGCCCCCATCACTGCGATGTGCCCATTCCCCCCCATGACCACACCCCCTTCCCCATTGGGTGCCCCCTTCCCCATTGGGTGCCCTCTTCCCCACTGGGTGCCCCCTTCCCCATTGGATGTCCCCATCCCCATTGGGTGCCCCCATCCCCGCAATGTGCCCATTCCCCCCCATGACCATGCCCCCTTCCCCGTTGGGTCCCCCCTTCCCCATTGGGTGCCCCCATCCCCATTGGGTCCCCCCTTCCCCATTGGGTGCCCCCATCCCCATTGGGTGCCCCCATCCCCATTGGGTGCCCCCCATCCCCATTGGGTGCCCCCATCCCCATTGGGTGCCCCCCATCCCCATTGGGTGCCCCCATCCCCATTGGGTGCCCATTCCCCCCCCCATGACCACCCCCCTCCCCTCTCTGCCCGCAGTCCTGGGGCTGCCGAGCCGGGTGCAGGATCTGTGCCCGGACATCCCGGCCCTGGAGCAGCTCATGGCGGACATCGGGGCGCTGGCGGAGTCGGGCGCGCGCTACACGGAGATGCCGCACGTCATCGAGGTGACGCTGCCCATGCTCTGCAGTTACCTCCCCCGCTGGTGGGAGCGCGGCGCCGAGGCGCTGCCCGCCGGGCCCTGCCCCACCGCCGTCACCGGCGCCCACCTCAACACGCTGCTGGGCAACATCCTGCGCATCCTCGTCAACAACCTGGGCATCGACGAGGCCGCCTGGATGAAGCGCCTGGCGGGTGCGCGGCGGCGCCCAATGGGGCTCGGGGGTCGGGGGGGGGGGGCGGGGGGGGGCCGAGAGATGGGGGTGGTTGACCTAAGTGGGTCTTGGGTTGATGGGGGTTGACCTAAGTGGGTCTTGGGTTGATGGTGGTTGACCTAAGGGGGTCTTGGGTTGATGGTGGTTGGCCTAAGTGGGTCTTGGGTTGATGGTGGTTGACCTAAGGGGGTCTTGGGTTGATGGTGTGGTTGACCTAAGTGGGTCTTGGGTTGATGGTGGTGGACCTAAGTGGGTCTTGGGTTGATGGTGGTTGACCTAAGTGGGTCTTGGGTTGATGGTGGTTGGCCTAAGTGGGTCTTGGGTTGATGGGGGTGGACCTAAGTGGGTCTTGGGTTGATGGTGGTTGACCTAAGTGGGACTGGGGTTGATGGTGGTTGACGTAAGTGGGTCTTGGGTTGATGGTGGTGGACCTAAGTGGGTCTTGGGTTGATGGTGGTTGACCTAAGTGGGCCTTGGGTTGATGGTGGTTGACCTAAGTGGGTCTTGGGTTGATGGTGGTGGACCTAAGTGGGCCTTGGGTTGATGGTGGTTGACCTAAGTGGGTCTTGGGTTGATGGTGGTGGACCTAAGTGGGCCTTGGGTTGATGGTGGTTGACCTAAGTGGGTCTTGGGTTGATGGTGGTTGACCTAAGTGGGTCTTGGGTTGATGGTGGTTGACCTAAGTGGGTCTTGGGTTGATGGTGGTGGACCTAAGTGGGTCTTGGGTTGATGGTGGTTGACCTAAGTGGGTCTTGGGTTGATGGTGGTTGGCGTAAGTGGGTCTTGGGTTGATGGTGGTTGACCTAAGTGGGTCTTGGGTTGATGTTGGTTGACCTAAGTGGGTCTTGGGTTGATGGTGGTGGACCTAAGTGGGCCTTGGGTTGATGGGGGTTGACCTAAGTGGGTCTTGGGTTGATGGTGGTGGACCTAAGTGGGTCTTGGGTTGATGGGGGTTGACCTAAGTGGGTCTTGGGTTGATGGGGGTTGACCTAAGTGGGTCTTGGGTTGATGGGGGTTGACCTAAGTGGGTCTTGGGTTGATGGTGGTGGACCTAAGTGGGCCTTGGGTTGATGGTGGTTGACCTAAGTGGGTCTGGGGTTGATGGTGGTGGACCTAAGTGGGTCTGGGGTTGATGGGGGTTGACCTAAGTGGGTCTGGGGTTGATGGTGGTTGACCTAAGTGGGTCTGGGGTTGATGGGGGTTGACCTAAGTGGGTCTGGGGTTGATGGTGGTTGACCTAAGTGGGTCTTGGGTTGATGGTGGTTGACCTAAGTGGGTCTTGGGTTGATGGAGGTGGACCTAAGTGGGTCTTGGGTTGATGGTGGTTGACCTAAGTGGGTCTTGGGTTGATGGTGGTGACCCTGAGTGGGTCTTAAGATGGTGTTGGTGGCCATGGGTTGATGGTGTTGGTGCCCATGGGTTGATGGTGCTGATGGTGCCCATGGCCATGGGTCGATGGTGTTGGTGCCCATGGGTCGATGGTGCCGATGGTGCCCATGGCCATGGGTCGATGATGTTGATGCCCATGCATTGATGGTGCCCATGGCCATGGGTCGATGGTGTTGGCGCCCATGGGTCGATGGTGTTGAAGCCCATGGGTTGATGGTGCTGATGGTGTTGATGCCCATGGGTCGATGGTGTTGGCGCCCATGGGTCGATGGTGCCGATGGCTCCTGAGGCGCCGTCCCCGTCCCCCCCCCCGCAGTGTTCGCGCAGCCCATCGTGAGCAAGGCCAAGCCGGAGCTGCTGCGCTCCCACTTCATCCCCACCATGGAGAAGCTGAAGAAGAGGGCGGGCAAAGTGGTGGCCGAGGAGGAGCAGCTCCGCATGGAGGCCAAGGGCGAGGGCGAGGAGGCCGAGCTGCTCATCCGCGACGAGTTCGCCGTCCTCTGCCGCGACCTCTACGCGCTCTACCCGCTGCTCATTCCGCTACGTGGACAACAGCCGGTGAGGGCCGGGGGGGGCGCGGGGGGACCCTGGGGTGGCCATGGGGATGCAGTGATGGTGGCCATGGGGACCTTCCAATGGTGGCCATGGGGATGCAGTGATGGTGGCCATGGGGATGCAGTGATGGTGACCATGGGGACCTTCCAATGGTGGCCATGGGGATGCAGTGATGGTGGCCATGGGGACCTTCCAATGGTGGCCATGGGGATGCAGTGATGGTGGCCATGGGGACCTTCCAATGGTGGCCATGGGGATGCAGTGATGGTGGCCATGGGGACCTTCCAATGGTGGCCATGGGGATGCAGTGATGGTGGGCATGGGGACCTTCCAATGGTGGCCATGGGGATGCAGTGATGGTGGCCATGGGGACCTTCCAATGGTGGCCATGGGGATGCAGTGATGGTGACCATGGGGACCTTCCAATGGTGGCCATGGGGATGCAGTGATGGTGGCCATGGGGATGCAGTAATGGTGACCATGGGGACCTTCCAATGGTGGCCTTGGGGATGCAGTGATGGTGGCCATGGGGCCTTCCAGTGGTGGCCATGGGGACCCAACTGATGGTGGCCGTGGGGACCCAATGATGGTGTTGGCCATGTGGACCCAGTGCTGATGGGGACCCAACGATGGTAGTGGCCATGGGGACCCAATGATGATGGTGGCCATGGGGACCCAATGATGGTGGCCATGGGGATCCAATGATGGTGACTATGGGACCTTCCAATGGTGGCCATGGGGACCCAGTGATGATGGTGGCCATGGGGACCCAATGACGGTGGCTATGGGCACCCAATGATGGTGGTGGCCATGGGGACCCAATGATGCTGGGGACCCAACTGATGGCGGTGGCCATGGGAACCCAATGCTGATGGGCACCCAATGCTGGTGGTGGCCATGGGGACCCAATGACAGTGTCCATGGGCACCCAATGACGGTGGCCATGGGCACCCAATGACGGTGGCCATGAGCACCCAATGACGGTGGCCATGGGCACCCAATGACGGCGGTGGCCATGGGCACCCAATGACGGCGGTGGCCATGGGCACCCAATGGCGGTGGCCATGGGCACCCAATGACGGCGGTGGCCATGGCAGGGCCAAGTGGCTGACGGAGCCCAACGAGGACGCGGAGGAGCTCTTCCGCATGGTCGGAGAGGTCTTCATCTATTGGTCCAAGTCGCACGTGAGTGGGGCCCGGGGGCTACGGGGTGGGACGGGGGGGTCCGGGCTCAGCCCCACGGCCCCCTCAGTGCCCCCATATCCCCCCCATAGAACTTCAAGCGGGAGGAGCAGAACTTCGTGGTGCAGAACGAGATCAACAACATGTCCTTCCTGACGGCCGACAGCAAGAGCAAGATGGCCAAGGTGGGGCCTGCGCCCCCCATCCGGCACCCGACCGCCCCATGGGCCCCCGGGACCCCAACCCGCCCCAACCCATCCACCTCCATCCATCTCCATCCATCCCAATGGTCCCGGTACCCCCCAACCCATCCATCCCAATGGTCCTGGTACCCCCCAACCCATCCATCCCAATGGTCCTGGTACCCCCCACCCCATCCATCCCAATGGTCCTGGTAACCCATAACCCACCCAGGGACCCCCAACCCACCCCATAACCCACCCCGGGACCCCCCAACCCACCCCAACCCATCCATCCCAATGCTCCTGGTACCCCATAACCTACCCAGGGAACCCCAACCCACCCCAACCCATCCATCTCCATCCATCCCAATGGTCCCGGTACCCCCCAACCCATCCACCCCCATCCATCCCCATCCATCCCCATCCATCCCCATCCATCCCCATCCATCTCCATCCATCCCCACCCATCTCCATCCATCCCCATCCATCTCCATCCATCCCCATCCATCCCCACCCATCTCCATCCATCTCCATCCATCCCCATCCATCCCCATCCATCCCAACCCATCTCCATCCATCCCCACCCATCTCCATCCATCCCCATCCATCTCCATCCATCCCCACCCATCTCCATCCATCCCCATCCATCTCCATCCATCCCCATCCATCCCCATCCATCCCCATCCATCCCCACCCATCTCCATCCATCTCCATCCATCCCCATCCATCTCCATCCATCCCCACCCATCTCCATCCATCTCCATCCATCCCCATCCATCCCCATCCATCCCCATCCATCCCCATCCATCTCCCTCCCTCCCCATCCATCTCCATCCATCCCCACCCATCTCCATCCATCCCCATCCATCCCCATCCATCTCCATCCATCCCCATCCATCTCCATCCATCTCCATCCATTTCCATCCATCCCAATGACCCCGGCACCCCCCAACCCATCCATCTCCATCCATCCCCATGGTCCCGGTACCCCCATAACCCCCCCATAACCCCCCCCATAACCCCCCCATAACCCCCCCAACCCCCCAGGACCTAACCCTGTCTCTTCTCTCCTGTCCTTGCTGTGGGTGCTGGTACCTAGTCCGGAGATGGCCAGGTTAGCAGGACCCCATGGTGGGGATGGGGCCCCAGAGCCCTCTATGGGGCTGCTCTATGGGGCTCCTCTATGGGGCACTATGGATGGGACCTCCAGAGCCCTCTATGGGGCTGCTCTATGGGGCTGCTCTATGGGGCACTATGGATGGGACCCCCAGAGCCCTCTATGGGGCTGCTCTATGGGGCTCCTCTATGGGGCACCATGGATGGGACCCCCAGAGCCCTCTATGGGGCTCCCATCGACGCCCCCATCCCTTTGCTATGGGGCTCCCATCGACGCCCCATCCCTTTGCTATGGGGCTCCCATCGACGCCCCCATCCCTTTGCTATGGGGCTCCCATCGACGCCCCCATCCCTTTGCTATGGGGCTCCCATTGCTGCCCCCATCCCTTTGCTATGGGGCTCCCATCGACGCCCCCATCCCTTTGCTATGGGGCTCCCATTGCTGCCCCCATCCCTTTGCTATGGGGCTCCCATTGACGCCCCCATCCCTTTGCTATGGGGCTCCCATTGACGCCCCCATCCCTTTGCTATGGGGCTCCCATTGACGCCCCCATCCCTTTGCTATGGGCTCCCATTGACGCCCCCATCCCTTTGCTATGGGGCTCCCATTGACGCCCCCATCCCTTTGCTATGGGGCTCCCATTGACGCCCCCATCCCTTTGCTATGGGGCTCCCATTGACGTCCCTCTCCCTTTCCCATGGTCCCCCCCTCTGCTCCCCCCCTCCCTTCCCCATACCCCCCCTTCCCCATTCCCCCCTTGCTCCCCCTTCCCCCCTCCCTTCCCTATTACCCCCTTCCCCCCTCCCTTCCCCATCCCCTCCCTCCCCCCCCTTCCCCATCCCCCCCCATTCCCCCCCTTCCCTTCCCCATTCCCCCCCCTTCCCCATTACCCCCCTTCCCCTCCCTTCCCCTTTTCCCCTCCCTCCACCCCCTTCCCCATCCCCATCCCCCCCCATTCCCCTCCCTCCCTTCTCCATCCCCATCCCCCCCTTCCCCATCCCCTCCCTCCCCCCTCCCTCCCCCATCCCCCCCCTTCCCCATCCCCATCCCCCCCATTCCCCCCCCTTCCTTCCCATTCCCCCCTCCCTTCCCATTCCCCCCCCTCCCTCCCCCTCCCTTCCCCATCCCCTCTCTCCCCCCTCCCTTCCCCTTTCCCCCTCCCTCCCCTCTCCCTTCCCCATTCCCCTCCCCCCTCCCTTCCCATTCCCCCCACATCCCCCCCCCCTCCCCCCCCCTTCCCCATTCCCCCCCATTCCCCCCCCCATTCCCCCCCCGTCCCCCCCGCCCTCCCCTCGCCGCTCCCGCAGGGGGGGGGCTCCGCTCCGGAGCGCGCGCAGCAGCCGCGCCGCGGGGACCGGTACTCGGTGCGCACCTCGCTCATCGTGGCCACGCTCAAGAAGCTGCTCCCCATCGGCCTCAACCGCTGCTCGCCCGCGGACCAGGGCCTCATCGCCCTGGCCAAGGGCCGCTACGCGCTGGTGACTGGGGGGGGCGTTGGGATGGGGGGGATATGGGGGGGGATTGGGACATGGGGGGGCATTGGGATATGGGGGAAATATGGAGGGGGGCATTGGGGATATGGGGGGGTGGGGATATGGGGGGATATGGGGGGGCATTGGGGATATGGGGGGGTGGAGATATGGGGGGATATGGGGGGGGCATTGGGGATATGGGGGGGTGGGGATATGAGGGGGGCATTGGGGATATGGGGGTTGGGATATGGGGGGGTTGGGGGTATGGGGGGGATATGGGGGGGCATTGGGGATATGGGGGGATATGGGGGGCATTGGGGATATGGGGGTAAATATGGAGGGGGGCATTGGGGATATGGGGGGATATGGGGGGGCATTGGGGATATGGGGGGATATGGGGGGTATTGGGGATATGGGGGGGCATTGGGATATGGGGGGAAATATGGAGGGGGGCATTGGGGATATGGGGGGGGTGGGGATATGGGGGTTGGGATATGGGGGGGTATTGGGCCATGAGGGGGTGGGGATATGGGGGGGTGGGCCATGGGGGGGGCATTGGGACATGGAGGGGTTGGGACATGGGAGGGACATTGGGGATATGGGAGGGGCATTGGGCCGTGGGGGGGGCATTGGGCCATGGGGGGGTTGGGCCATGGGGGGGTTGGGCCATGGGGTCCCTTGTGGCCCCTGGGCCGTGGCTCCGGCCCTGACCCTCCCCCCATCTCCCCCCCCCAGAAGGACACCGATGAGGAGGTGCGGGAGTTCCTGACCAACAACCTGCACCTGCAGGGCAAGGTGGGGGCCCCATGGAGCCCCATTGATCCCCATTGACCCCCATTGATCCCTATGGTGTCCCATTGACCCCCATTGATCCCCATTGATCCCCATTGACCCCATGGCGCCCCATTGATCCCTATGATGTCCCATTGCCCCCCATTGATCCCCATTGCCCCCCATTCACCCCCATTGTGTCCCCATTGATCCCCATTCACCCCCATTGCCCCCATTGCCCCCATTGCCCCCATTACCCCCATTGCCCCCATTACCCCCATTGCCCCCATTGCCCCCATTGCCCCCATTGCCCCCATTACCCCCATTGCCCCCATTGCCCCATTACCCCCATTGCCCCCATTGCCCCCATTGCCCCCATTGCCCCCATTACCCCCATTGCCCCCATTACCCCCATTGCCCCCATTGCCCCCATTGCCCCCATTGCCCCCATTACCCCCATTGCCCCCATTACCCCCATTACCCCCATTGCCCCCATTGCCCCCATTGCCCCATTGCCCCCATTGCCCCATTGCCCCCCTTGCCCCATTGCCCCCGCTGACCCCATTGCCCCCCATGGCAGGAGGAGCACAGCGCCTCCCTGCGCTGGCAGATGGCTCTGTACCGGGAGGGGGCGGGGAAGGGCCCCCCCAGCCCCGAGCGCGTCGTGCGCCGCGTGCAGGAGGTGTCGGCGGTGCTCTACCACCTGGAGCAGGTGGGGGCGCGGGGGGGGCGGGGGGGGGGCATTGGGGCGGGGGGGGCCATTGGGTCATGGGGGTCTCCATTGGGTCATGGAGGGGCCATTGGGGCTCCATTGGGTCATGGGGGCTCCATTGGGTCATGGAGGGGGCATTGGGTCATGGGGGGCTCCATTGGGTCATGGGGGGCCATTGGGGCTCCATTGGGTCATGGGGGCTCCATTGGGTCATGGGGGGCCATTGGGTCATGGGGGGCCATTGGGTCATGGGGGGGTCATTGGGGCTCCATTGGGTCATGGGGGGCCATTGGGTCATGGGGGGCCATTGGGGCTCCATTGGGTCATGGGGGTCTCCATTGGGTCATGGGGGGTCATTGGGTCATGGGGGTCTCCATTGGGTCATGGGGGGGCCATTGGGGCTCCATTGGGTCATGGGGGCTCCATTGGGTCATGGGGGCCATTGGGTCATGGGGGCCATTGGGTCATGGGGGGGTCATTGGGGCTCCATTGGGTCATGGGGGGCCATTGGGTCATGGGGGCCATTGGGGCTCCATTGGGTCATGGGGGGCCATTGGGTCATGGGGGGGTCATTGGGGCTCCATTGGGTCATGGGGGCTCCATTGGGTCATGGGGGGCCATTGGGGCTCCATTGGGTCATGGGGGCTCCATTGGGTCATGGGGGGCCATTGGGTCATGGGGGGCCATTGGGTCATGGGGGGGTCATTGGGGCTCCATTGGGTCATGGGGGGCCATTGGGTCATGGGGGGCCATTGGGGCTCCATTGGGTCATGGGGGTCTCCATTGGGTCATGGGGGGTCATTGGGTCATGGGGGTCTCCATTGGGTCATGGGGGGGCCATTGGGGCTCCATTGGGTCATGGGGCTCCATTGGGTCATGGGGGGCCATTGGGTCATGGGGGGCCATTGGGTCATGGGGGGGTCATTGGGGCTCCATTGGGTCATGGGGGGCCATTGGGTCATGGGGGGCCATTGGGGCTCCATTGGGTCATGGGGGGCCATTGGGTCATGGGGGGGTCATTGGGGCTCCATTGGGTCATGGGGGCTCCATTGGGTCATGGGGTCTCCATTGGGTCATGGGGGGGGTCATTGGGGCTCCATTGGGTCATGGGGGGCCATTGGGTCATGGGGGGGTCATTGGGGCTCCATTGGGTCATGGGGGTCTCCATTGGGTCATGGGGGGCCATTGGGTCATGGGGGGGTCATTGGGGCTCCATTGAGTCATGGGGGTCTCCATTGGGTCATGGGGGCCATTGGGTCATGGGGGGGTCATTGGTCATGGGGGGGTCATTGGGGCTCCATTGGGTCATGGGGGTCTCCATTGGGTCATTGGGGCTCCATTGGGTCCTGGGGGTCCCCATTGAGGCTCCATTGGGTCCTGGGGGTCCCCATTGGGCTCCATTGTGTCCTGGGGGTCCCCATTGGGTCCCCATTGGATGCTGGGGGTCCCCATTGGGTCCCCATTGGATGCTGGGGGTCCCCATTGGGTCCCCATTGGATGCTGGGGGTCCCCATTGGGTCCCCATTGGGTGCTGGGGGTCCCCATTGGATGCTGGGGGTCCCCATTGGGTGACCATTGGGTGCTGGGGTTGGTGTTGGCCAAACTCAGCCACCTCAGCAGGGTCTGGGGGTGCCCTGGGTGCTCCTGAGGGTGGGGGGGGGTCCTTGGGGTGCGCTTGGGATGCTCAGGGGGTCCCTATGGTATCCCTGTGGTATCCCTGTGGTATCCCTATGGTATCCCTATGGTATCCCTATGGTATCCCCATGGTATCCCTGTGGTATCCCTGTGTTATCCCCGTGTTATCCCCATGTTATCCCTATGGTATCCCTGTGTTATCCCCATGTTATCCCCGTGTTATCCCCATGTTATCCCCATGTTATCCCCATGTTATCCCCATGTTATCCCTGTGTTATCCCCGTGTTATCCCCGTGTTATCCCCGTGTTATCCCCATGCTATCCCCATGTTATCCCCATGTTATCCCCATGTTATCCCCATGTTATCCCCATGTTATCCCTGTGTTATCCCTGTGTTATCCCCATGTTATCCCCGTGTTATCCCCCTGTTATCCCCATGTTATCCCCATGTTATCCCCGTGTTATCCTGTGTTATCCCTGTGTTATCCCGTGTTATCCCTGTGTTATCCCCGTGTTATCCCCGTGTTATCCCCGTGTTATCCCCATGTTATCCCTGTGTTATCCCTGTGTTATCCCTGTGTTATCCCCGTGTTATCCCCGTGTTATCCCCGTGTTATCCCCATGTTATCCCCGTGTTATCCCTGTGTTATCCCTGTGTTATCCCTGTGTTATCCCCGTGTTATCCCCGTGTTATCCCATGTTATCCCCATGTTATCCCCGTGTTATCCCTGTGTTATCCTGTGTTATCCCCGTGTTATCCCCGTGTTATCCCCATGTTATCCCCATGTTATCCCCATGTTATCCCCGTGTTATCCCTGTGTTATCCCTGTGTTATCCCCGTGTTATCCCCGTGTTATCCCCATGTTATCCCCATGTTATCCCGTGTTATCCCCATGTTATCCCCGTGTTATCCCTGTGTTATCCCATGTTATCCCTGTGTTATCCCTGTGTTATCCCCGTGTTATCCCGTGTTATCCCCATGTTATCCCCATGTTATCCCTATGTTATCCCTGTGTTATCCCCTGTTATCCCTGTGTTATCCCCGTGTTATCCCCGTGTTATCCCCATGTTATCCCTGTGTTATCCCCGTGTTATCCCCATGTTATCCCTGTGTTATCCCCGTGTTATCCGTGTGTTATCCCTGTGTTGTCCCTGTGTTATCCCCGTGTTATCCCTGTGTTATCCCCGTGTTATCCTGTGTTATCCCTGTGTTATCCCCGTGTTATCCCCGTGTTATCCCCATGTTATCCCCGTGTTATCCCTGTGTTATCCCCGTGTTATCCCCGTGTTATCCCCGTGTTATCCCCATGTTATCCCTGTGTTATCCCTGTGTTATCCCCGTATTATCCCCATGTTATCCCCATGTTATCCCCATGTTATCCCTGTGTTATCCCCATGTTATCCCTATGTTATCCCCGTGTTATCCCCATGTTATCCCTGTGTTATCCCTGTGTTATCCCTGTGTTTATCCCTGTGTTATCCCTATGTTATCCCCATGTTATCCCCGTGTTATCCCCATGTTATCCCTATGTTATCCCCGTGTTATCCCATGTTATCCCTGTGTTATCCCTATGTTATCCCCATGTTATCCA